>CM057046.1:75189456-75609456 GCA_029948455.1 Solanum rostratum
AAACCACTTACCCTCAAAAAAGACATTCAAATACCATGCTCAATACCATATGTTTGCCCCTATACTCATGACTATGACCTTTGTCTACTTGGACTAGGATCACTTTAGAACTTTATTGGCTTGTAACATAGGCTCAGGGGGCTTTGGTATGATGCTTTAGGAACATAGTGACTAAAGGCCCTCCTTGACACTGCATTTTTCTACACTTTTTCCCTACCAACACTATTATTGTTCACCTCGTTCTCCTTTTCTCCTATTTCAAGATTTTCTTGGTGCATTATTCTCAATTTTCAGCTTTTTGCCTTTCATTTTCACATCATTTTTCTTTTTAGCTCATTGGTTAGGCATCACCCATTTTTCTTGCACCCAGAACACATTTTTATCTCCTTTTCCATGTATCACTAATTTTTCCCCTCATTTTGTGTTTACCCTTACACCAGCCACCCTCAACTTAGTCTTTTGAGTCGAGGTGTAGAATATCCAACCTAGGAGCTAGGGCCACTTTTGGTAACCACCCTCAACTTAAGATTTTTGCTTCAGTCAAGGTGAACAATGTTCAATGAAGGATTAGGGAAAATTTTAGGATTTTATATCTAATAAGGCTAGACAACATAGGTTGTTACAAAGAAAAGGGTACATGTAAGGTTCTAACATTAGGAACAAGGGATATTTCAAACATTTGGTTGGTTATTTAGGCTAAGTGAACTATTATGGACAATGGCCTAAGATCCTCTCCTAACCAGCTGAGCTACAATCTAAAACAGAGTAGCAGAGCAAGAGAGCAACACCTGAATTGAAACACAGTATAAGAATGTAGCAAAGAAAGCTCACACTCTCATGGCACAAATTACATTATCAACAAAAAGACTCTTAGATCATGTTTGTCATCTCAATTCATCCTCACTTATCACTTATCGGATCAAATAATGTCATAAATCAAACATGCATGGTTGCTATTAAGACTAACTAACGAAAGTTTGGTGGGTATCATTTTTCACGCAAAAAACAAAAAAACAATCATATGCATAAGATATTAGTACTACATGCTACCACTACTACCTACACATCCTAAACATGCCGGTTCAACAGAAATTAAATATCCATGGAAAATAAGAACACAAGCAAGAAAACCCATAGGATTCAAAATTTGGGATAGTTATAGGCCAAGGCTTCTCAGACTTCATTGAGGCCTATAACTACCCACACCACATAAGGGCGCCAAAATCTTGATGTCGCCCAAGTTACACCTTGTTGTACCTGTCTTATTTTCATATTTTTCATACCTGCTTTGTCTATGAAGCTTAGTTAGCCTATGCTCGTTAAATACCATTTGTTTGGTACTCATGCTACACTTCTGCTCCTGAAGATCGTAGTACGAGTATTCACTATTGATTTTCTTTCGTGCAAAGGAGGTTGAGGATTTAAGAGATTATGGTAAGCTCTTAGAATCTAGAGTTGCTAATTTTTATCTCATTATACTTAGACTCATTTTTATTTTGTATTCAAAGATAGTCTGTACTATTATTTGTCTTTTGAAGAATCCTTGTACTCTTATTATGTGTATTAGAAGCTCAAATAAACTGATGCTAGGTCTCGAGGTGGGTTTTGGCATATTATTTTCCTTGGTATTTTATATCGTTTATCCTTATTGTGGTAGATTTTACTTATTATGGTTATCTTCCGCCAAATAGTTTGTTCCCTATGGTTCTAGGCTATTGGATAGGCTTACTACTGGTGGGTTGGTTAGGTGCCATCAAGACCTGAGAAATCGGGTCGTGATAGAGACTATAGGGGCATTCATTGGAAACTCGTGTTTTTGAATCTTTATTATGTGCTTTGACTTAAATAATTTCTAAAGCTCCTTCCTTGGAATTCACTCCTTCTTAGATGGATAGCGCGAGGTTACTAGCAGATTCATTTATGGCATCGGTACATCTGACTAGAGTTGTAGCAAGTAGCTAGTCCATAGATGGGAGATGGATCAGGTGTTCCTCAATAGGGTTCGGCATCTATCTCATATTATTTAGTCAGATTCCTTGAGTGGGCTGGACATTTCCCAACCTTCTTCCCTACAAAATAGAATTTGATATAGGGATTTATCAGAGGATTGACTTTACAACTCTATGTAGCATCAAATCATTTGGTAATAGCGGGACCTATTTTTCCTCGGGTTGTGAGTCCTTTGAGGGTTCAAAAGCAGGCATGTTTTCATACCTTCGGTGGTGGTTATCAGGCTAGTGATGGATCTTTCCCTCTTCAACCCATCAACCCTATAGAAACTATCACGACCTAGACCTAGGCCTAGATGTGACACGACGAATGGGAATCCGAGAGTTCCCAAACAAGCCTCAAAGTATCCAAATCCACATCATCGGTTCGGAAGAACATTCAAATAGTAAACACATAGTTCTAAGGGATGGGAAAGTAGGACTGACGCTAAGGGGATATGAAAGGGAAAGAGATTTACATAGATACACATAGCACATAAGAACTAAGGGGCGGGCAAGTATGACACACTCTATGGGGGAAATACGGGGTTTAGGATCTTCCACGTTTCCAGATAAATCATACATACATATCATAATTCCCATAATTAATCCATGATAGCCATATCAATTAGATAACTAAATCATAAGTTTCCAATACAACACATAACACATAAGATCTATAAAAGTCTACAAGATGTCCAACAATGCCTCTAGTCATAAGATGGGACGGGGGCCAAGACATGTCCCGGGCTCACCCTCAATTAAGAAGATAAATAGAAAACAATATAGGAAGAAGGAAGGTGGTTTATCCTTGGAAGATAGGACTCACCACAATATCAACTCTCCAAATTCGAGCTACCCATCAAGTGGTGGATGATCGTAACACATGGTCCCTACATGGTAAAATCATGTAGGCATAGAGTATGCATTAGTACGTTTGAATGTACTAAGTATGCGGGCATGCAATGTATATGACTTATCAACCTGCATTCCAATAATAGATGACAAGGGCACATAATATAGAAGGAATCATATATATATCCAAGGAGGAGTAGTATACAAGATTCTATGAAATATATGATGCATGAAATGCAATAATGCTCCTATACAATGGGGATGAACTATAACTGACATATCAAACTCATGCGAGCTATTATATGAATTAGACTGATTGGGACCTCCCACTAGTAGGGAGAAGATTACTTGCTAAAGGTAATCTACATCACGCCTTATGGGCAACCCCATTTCGGTGGATGGACACCTTCCTTACAAGAAACCCTATTTCAGAAGGATTTTTCATAATCATATCATAAACGTAATAAACAAATAACCATTCCTTATGACCCGGTCATTTCGATAATGGTGATCGTTCCTATGTTGGAACATAGTTCAAGGAAAGGCGAGGGCCCTTGGGGATAGCCCTCGTACGACCAGCCTATCGGTTCTAAGTCAAAACATCCCACTTGATTACTTATATATATATATATATATATACCTGCTTTCAAAGAGTCAATATCCATTCCAAAACGTTCAATGCATATTTAGGCTCAAATGCTAAATCATAAAATTATAATCATAATGCTCATGCAAGGAATAACTCATCTACACATATACATAATGGTGCAAGCACCCATAATGCTCAAAGATCCATAATCATAGACATACCAGTGATCACCTTTTTGTCATAACCAATGCCTTACCAAAATCATATCGTAATCATTTGATAAAACATAATTGGGCTTAACCCACTTCATAAATTCCATATATCAATGCTCATGAATGTAATGCAATGCATGATGTAAGGATAGAACGGGTAACATAGATTCAAGTTAAAATCATCATCATAATATGAAATTGAATAAATCCATAATTAAATCAACATCTAAATCATAGTAGTAGTCACCCATGCACAAATCAATTTTAAAGGGGATATGCATGTTCATAGTTTCATAACTCAATGTAAATCATCCTAGTGGTAGTCAAAATGAATTGAAATAATAGGTAAAATGCAGACCATACACTAATTAGATTTTATAAAATCAAATCATGAAATTTCATATTTGAAGTAACTAAAATTCATGGAAATAGATTGAAAGATTTTTGGGTCTTCTTGGTTGAAAGGAACCAAGAATCAATCCCACATACCTTGATTAAGAAGATGAATTTTAGAAGAACATAGCTTGAATTTGAAACCCCAATTGAATCCTAGCTTGAATCTTGAAGATGAGACTTGGAGAGAATTTTGAGAGCCTAATTCTAGAAACTAGGTGTTAGTCTTGAATGAGGGTTTAGAATTAGTGTAGGAGACGTTTAGGATTATAAAGGGGGATTAAAAAAGTCTTAAAAGCCTTGGGGATGGGTCAAGATATCAAAAATAACTCAATAAAACGTCCCTTTAAATTTTACACCGCAGTTCACACGGTAGGCTTCACGGCCCGTGAAGCTCTTCACGGTCCGTGAAGGCTTCCCATCTAGCCCAGACTGGGTTGATGAAAACGGGCATAACCTCTTGCTCCAAACTCGAAATGTGGTGAGACCGGATGCATTAGAAAGATAATTCAAAGAGCTTCAATTTGATAGGTTTTGGGCCACCCAATTCATTTTGTGCTAAGAGATATGCTCATTTAAAGTTGACCCTTCTATCGGTACTTGTGAAGAATGTAGCCAATGAAATTCCTTTGAACTTGACTTGATGTAGGAGACCCATGATGATCATAAACAACATAAATAAGCTTGAATTGAAGGCTTGAAAGTGAACTTATCTTGAACATGAATATCCCATACTTAGAATTTTTCAACGAAGCCACTATCACGGGAGGTTACACGGACCGTATAGCATCACACGGGCCGTGTCACTGCCCGTACCCATCTCCTTAGAAAATCCCACGATCAAGTTACGAGATGGTGATTCCACACTTAGAAATATTTCACTCTGAAAGCTTTATAGCTGACCTCACGGGTCGTGCCATCCCACAAGGGTTGTGCACTTGGCCGTGTAACCATACTTGGTCCCAAAGCTATAGGATTTCAAGCCAAGGCCATCACACGGCCCATCACACGGTCCGTGAAGTGTCACACGGACCATGAGGGCTCCAAGTGTGGTGTGCCTTAGTTTGAAACACCATATTTAAGGGTCAAACATCCTCCATGGGCCAAGGGCCACTCCGTAGAAGCTCTACACGGGCCATGTGACCTCACACGGACTGTGATGGCTCCCATAAAGTGTCACCTTGTCCAAAACCCTTTCCGAAACCAAATTTTTCATGCTTCATTGAAGTTGTACAAAATTCCGGGTCCTTACAGCAACAGAGCCAGGAGGTTCTGAGATAGGTCACAGTGCCTACAACAAGCAGAGTTCTGGCTTTGTTTCCAGGGTTTTAAGTATAGACCTTCAAGTCATGAGATTCCATTAGTTGCAGCTAGGTCATCTTCGCAGTCCCAACGACAAGCTCTACCATCCCCTTTTAGCTCATAGTCCAAAAGACACCAAACCTATAGCAATTTGATCATACAAAATTAAAGAAGTCTTGTTATTATTCTTAAAACATTTTTAAAATGCATGGGTGATTGGGGGATATTTTTAAAACATTTTAACTATTTTCTATATGTCATTACTTAGTCATAAAATATGTCATTGATGACTTTATAAAAATATTTTGTAAACACAAATATTATAAGATAAATATTCACTCTTGCATGGAAAATACAAGGCCATATACATGTCAAATACAAGACCATATGCATGACAAATGCAAGGCCATATGCTTGGGAAAAAAATCATATGCATGACAAATGCATGGCCATATACATGGCAAACACAAGGCCATACACCATATTTAATCGCCAAGTTTTTGCATGTATATATGTGGCATCTTCTTTGCATAAAGAGGCAAGAACATGAGTAAGAAGAAGTAAAAAGAAAAGAAAGTTACTACACTTTCTCCTTATATATTTACTTGTTATTTTAGTTTACAATTATAATACCCTTTTTGACTTGCTTATTTTGTAGTATTATATTTTGTTGATTCATGTATCCTCTAAGAATCTCGAAAAGGCCTATGTCCTATGGAGGTGTCTAGAGGCGAAAGGTGCCCCAATAAATTATATTAGGGTGATAAAGGACATGTACGACAGAGTCAGAACTTGGTAAGAACGGTGGGAGGAGACTCAATGTATTTTTCTCCGAGATGGGACTTGATCAAGGATCTGTGTTGAGCCCTTTTCTATTTTCCCTGGTGATGGATGAGCTGACGTGGTCTATCCAGGAGAAGGTCCCTTGGTGTATGCTATTTGTAGATGACATAATACTGATTGATGAGACTCGTACTAAAGTTAATGATAGATTGGAGGTCTGGAGACACGCTTTGGAGTCCAAAGGGTTCAAATTAAGTAGAACCAAAACAGAACACCTTGAGTGAAATTTTAGTATTGCGAGGGATGAAGCAGACACTGATGTGAGACTTGCCACTCAATCTATCCCCAAGAGAGATAACTTTAAGTATCTTGGGTCCATCATCCAGAGTAGTGGCGATATCGACGATGATGTCACACACTGTGTTGGGGCAGCATAGACGAAATGGAGGCTTGCCTCAGGAGTATTGTGTGATAAAAAGATACCACCTATGCTTAAAGGCAAGTTTTACAGAATGGTGGTTAAACCATCTTTGCTATATGGGGTGGAGTGTTGGCCTATTAAAAATTCACATGTTCAGAAGATGCAGGTTGTGGAGATGAGGATATTGAGATGGATGTGTGGACATACCAGGAGTGATAAGATTAAGAATGAGATCATCCGGGAGAAGCTAGAGGTAGCTCCTATGGCTGACAAGGTGAGGAAGTGAGACTGCGTTAGTTTGGACATGTGCAGAGAAAGAGTATCAATGCTCCTATTAGGAGGTACGAGAGGTTGGATTTAGGGGATACACGGAGGGGTAGAGGTAGGCCGAAGAAGTATTGTGGGGGGGGGGGGGGGGAGGGGGGTGATCAGATAAGATAAGGCGAAACTTCGTCTCACCAAGGACATGGCCTTAGATAGAAAAGAGTGGAGGTTGAGTATTAGAGTAGACGGCTAGTAGGTTAGTAGGGGTAGGTCGATATATGCCTTGGTGATAGTAGGAGTAGTGATGTATTTACATTATATGTTTCCATTATATTTGTTTACTTTTAACGTTGTCATTTTCCGTTTTGTTATGTTAAATTTATCGTATTTTTAATGTCCTTTCCTTTTTCTATCTCTAGTTTATTCCGCTTTTAAGTTTTTAAGACGAGGGTTCCCAGGAAACTGCCTCTCTACCTCTATGAGGTAGTGGTAAGGTATGTGTACATTCTACCCTCCCCATACCTCACTTGTGGGATTTCACTGGGTATATTGTTGTTGTTGTTGTTGTATGTATCCTCTGAGAATTTAGAGAAGGCTTGTTTAATTCTGGGGAAACATTTCATGCTACTGAAATAGTTTCTTAGGACAGTGCCTAGCACGACTCAATTATTATTTTTACTTATATATATATACTACTTAAATTAATATTGTAGTAATATCATTTAAATTTTCATTTATTATTTTGACATATTGATTTTCTCCAGTACTAGATAATTAGCCCGCTCTTCGCACGGTCATAGGTAATCAAACTAAGTTTATATATTGGCGGAATAACCTGAGAGGCCCGTATATTTGTTCTCATTTGTCACATAGACCCTTCTACTCAGAACTTTGCCCACTGAACACTTAAACGTGATGAAACTCAACATATAAACTCTCTGATCATTGGCTAAGCTTATGTGGCAACTTAATTATTGACTTGGCAAAGATGCGTGATTTCACACGCAGAAAGAGTGTGAAATACCATGTTTGACCCAAAAAATACTTTAAAAAAAAGAAAAAGAAAATAAAAAGATGAAAAAAATTAAAAATTAAAATATAACTCATTTCGTTTTTTCCCAACCACCCTCCCCTTTTGTCCCCACCCGACCCCCTCCCTCATCTCTTTCTCTTTCTTCGTTCCCATCTCCATTTTTTTCTTCTCCTTTGTTTTCACTTTCTCTTTCTCTCCATATTACAAATAAAATTGTGCTACAATTTATAAAGTTATAGATCTAATGATTTTTATTTTTTTAGCATCAAGATATTCTTCAACAAAAAGAAAGTATTTAAGAGGGCATCAAAGTAAAGAAGAAAAGAATGAAGGGGATGGAGGTGGTGATTATTTTTCTCTTTCTTCCTTTCCATCTCCAAGGGCACCAAAATGAAGAAGAAAAGAATGAGGGGAATGAAGATGGTGATTATTTTTTCTCTTTCTTCCTTCCCATCTCGATTTTTTTCTTCCTCTTTTTTCCACTTTTTCTTTCTTCCCAAATTACAAATGAAATTGTGCTACAATTTATAAAGTGATAGATCTAATATTTTTTTATTTTTTTAGCATCAAGATATTCTTCAATAAAGGAAAGTTTTTACAATGCTTAGTACGTTTAGAAAATAGAAGCAAGTAAAAGAAGAGGGCACCAAAATGAAGAAGAAGAAAAGAATAAGGGGAATGGAGATGGTGATTGTAGATTGGGGAATGGAGATGGTGTTTATTTTTGTCTGACTGAAAAAAAAAGGGAAGAAACTTTTGAAAGAGAAAGGTTGTTGCTATGTGAAAATATGTTTTAACATATCATTTCCTATATGAAATTTTAAAATAACGTGGAAAATTACGTGTACTTATTTGTAAGTCACGCACCATGCTCAGGTAAAAAAGTTTTTAAAATGTTGCGTTTTAGTGGGTACGAGGGTTCAGTTGGTAAAGTCTTGAGTAGAAGGATTTATGTGACATACGGGAACAAGTATAAGGGACTAATAGGTCATTCCGCCTTTATATATGTCTTAATATTAAAAGTAATAAAATATTATAAAGTTATTAAATTCTTTCTATATAGAAAATTTAGCATTATAAATATATCTCAAGAACTTTTATTAATTTAATATTGCTAAAGTCCTGGTTATCTTCAATTATATTTTTGGATCATAACATTATTTCTTGATATAATTTTTTTTTCAATAGTGCTTGAACTCCCAAACTTGAATGTTAAATTACTATAATACCCCTAACTTAAAAATCAATTTAGAATATATTTTATATTTATTTAATTATATTATATTGAAAGATAATAATATTTCACATTAAAAGATTGTGACTTTTCAAAAGGCTGTGACTTTTCCAAGGAGTTGTACCTTTTATGAAAAAAGTGTGTATTTTTGAAAGAGTTGTAACTTTTTGGAATGGTTGTGACTTTTACAAAGGGTTGTGACTTTTCCAAAGGGTCATGACTTTTCAAATGGTTGTGACTTTTCCAAAGGATTGCGACTATTTCGAAGGGTTATGACTTTTCCGAAGGTTGAGACTTTTTCAAAGAGTTGTGACATTCATTATGGCTAGAAAGACAACAGAAGTGAGGTATTTCTCAAGATAGGAATTACTTAAAAGCTTCAACTAAAGAGAAAATATAAAGTTCCTTCTGCTGAACATGGTTGTTGCTTGAGCATTTGACTGCCTTAGGACACTCTTAAGTAAAGAACGTTGTTCACTTCCACTCCAGTAAATGCAACTAATCCTTCACTGAGTGCATTAATCAAAGAATGGAAAGTTATCATTTTATCACAAAGAGTTATAATTCAGAGGCTTTAAGCTTATAATAGATTATGCAATATATAAACTCATGTTCTAGGAAATCTTAATAAAAAACTTGGAAAATCATGAGTTTATGTTGATTTCACTATTTCATAGTTTTGTTTAGATAAATTCCTCACGTCATTTCTTCCTCTAGATGTATGTTTTGAACCCAAAGATGACTCCTTTCTTCTATGCTTTCACAGAAGAGTTTATAAGCCTTTTTAAGTTATTTTATGCTAATATGTGGAGTAATGCTTACGAAAAATATGATCTGATATCCTCATGGAATAGTAGCATATTTGATTGTCTCAATGGTATAAAAGTTCTTCACATTTTCGGTGTATACAACTTAAGTCCTTTTAAACAATAGAAAGCTCGAATAATGAAAAAGAATCATTATGTATGGAGAGGGGATTTTATTTTTCTCTCATTATTGTCAGACGCTCTTTATGTAGTCTTCTTAATTATATTTCTTTCTTTTCTTGCGGATTTTTATCTTCCAAATCAAATACAATTTTCCTATACCATTGACTACAAATAACTTTTAGAACTCTGTCAAGTTCCACTAACTCAAAATAAAAAAAAAGCTAAAAGAGTGTTGTCTTGCTACAAAGTTCGAAAGATATGTGGAACAACATGGGTTTGTCATCATTAAAAAAGGGGAATCTGTTTGCTTGCTAAAGAGTATGAGGTGTTTTTATAATGACTAAGTGAACTAGGTTCAGAATTTGTTGGCATCCTGAAAGCTAGGCATTTTAATAATGACCAAGTGAACAAGGTTTAGAAGGAGAACAAGAGGCAAAACAAAAGGCGGAAGAATGATGAAGATATCCCAAACAAGAAGTGAGTCAAACACAGTGAACCAAGTTTACCAAGAAAAAAGCGAATAACATAAAAGGCAGGAATAGAAGAAAACCTCGTGTGACGTTAATAGACTACTAAATAAGGTAAACAAATATATTGGCCAGGAATAGAAGTTCGAGTATAGCTCTTCTAGGGAGAATTATGTAACGATCAATAAAACCCTACAAGAGCAGCCTTTGCACCAAGCAAATATTGAGAATCTAGCAGCAAAGGCAAGGAGCAATCACCGAGCAACACTTTAGAAGAAAGAAGATCTAGGGTTAGCATTCTTTTTTGAAAAGTCTTATTTTGTTTTGTGTGTGTCCTACTTAGAATTATTGTTCAAGGACAATGATTGTAAATGTGAATATGTTTTGAGAGAGTTGTCACAAGAAGTGAATTTGACTTCTTGGAGAGTAGAGTAAGCGGATGGAGTAGATCATCAAAATTGTGAAGCGATTAGAGTAGATAGATAGAGTTGTGAAGCGAGAAGTGAGAAAGTGATTACTGAATTGTAATCTAAATTTTTCTCTTTGAAGTTATTGAAATTGGCAAAAATCCTACATATTGTACATAGTTATTGTTTCTCCCTTGAGCAATTTTCCACTTAACTCTTGGTGTCGAATTAGTTTTCATATTTACTGCAGATTGTCAAACAAAAACACAGTTTTTGTTCGCATTGAGTATCCAACATCTTTCAATTGGTATTAGAGCAGATCTGAAATCTTAACACCTCGAAAAGGATCTATGGTTGCACCGCAACATCACAGGAAGGATCATTGTAGATAAGGCCACAAAGTATACAGCTTCCTTGGGAAAAGTCAAAATAGGTGTTGAACTCAACGTTACCTTGAGATTTTGCAAGCTCTCCTAACATTCGTTAGACCAGGGAAATGACACATTCTTCTTATTTAGCCTAGTCAATAGAGATGCTATGCTGGAAAACCCCTAAAAAACCAATAATATCTAGCCAACCCCATAAAATTGTGAATCTCTGAAGCTGAAATTGGCCTAGTCTATCCTCAAATGATCCTAATCTTGGTAGAGTATACCTTAGATACTCTCCTTGGACACCACATTCCCCAAGAATGCCACTAAACTAAGCCAACATTCACATTTGGAGAACTTGACATGAAACGTTTTCTCTCTTTGTCATCACTAGAGTACAATCCTCAAATGGCATACATGGTCAGCCTCAGTCTTGGAATATACCAAGATATCATCGATGAAAACAATCACAAACAAATCCAAGTATTGTGGAATACACCATTTATCAATTTATAACGTAGGGGCATTGGTCATCCCAAAAGACATCACTAGAAACTCATAATGGTCATACCGAGTCTCGAAGGCCATCTTAGGAATATTAGACACCCTGATCCTCAGCTGATGGTACCCTACCCTCAAATCAATCTTTGAAAACAAAGCTGCTTTTTGAAGCTGGTCAAATAAATTATTGATGGGAAGGAGATGGTACTATTCTTAACACTCACCTTGTTCAGTTGTGTATAATTGATGCACATACTTATGAACCATCTTTTTTCTTCATAACCAGAATGGGGGTACCCCCAAAGTGATATACTAGGGAAAACGAACCCTTCACTCAACAAATCCTAAAGTTTCTTCAATTCCTTCAACTCAGTTGGAGCCATATTGTATGGAAGAATAAAAATGGGCTTAGTGCCTAAGTCTACTTCATTGGCAGAGTCAATTTCTCGATTGGGAGGGAACGGGGTTGCCTTAGCTACTGTGGTGTACATATGCCAGGAATCGCACCACCTAGAAGGTTGGTAGTTAATATATCAACAAATTCCCAAACCATGAGAATGGACTCCATTGAAGGTGGCTCAACACTAGTACCCCATATTAAAACCATGTAAGAAAAAAACTCTTTATTAAATCAAATTTTTAGCTTGAATGTAGAAAATACCTTGTTAGGGTAAGAACTATTAGAACCGTCCCACTCCATCCTCGCCCTATTAGGCATCGCCAAAGTCACCAATTTAGAATAACAATTAAGAATAACATAATACAGAGAAAGCCAATCCATAGCCAATATAACATCGAAGTCCATTATCTCAAGAATAATCATATCTACCAAAGTGTCATACCCAACTAATGAAACAGGAAAGGATCTGTACACCCGATCCACCATTAAATGCTCAGCTACGGACATAGATGCATGAATAGGCACCGACATACGATCACATAAGTAATCAAATCCAGATAAAAAAATAGGTAGAAACATAAGAATAGGTAGATCCAGGTTCAAATAACAAAAATACAGATCGATAATAAAACAAAACGTGGTAGCCGCATTCGAAGCCTTACCCTTAGGTCTGCATGGATGTGCATAACAATGAGCTCCCTGACCTCTACCTGCCTGAATGATATCTCTACTACCTTACTGAACCAAAACATCACTCTCACCTTTACCCAAGGTATGACACCCCTATTGAGTTGAGCTTTGTGACGACCCCTAGTTTGTAGGGTTGAACCTCTAGCTGAAGACACTGCATCTCTAATTGGTGCAATTGAGTAGGTACGATGAGGACTAAAATGAGTCTACATGGGTAATGTGCTATCAAAATACAACTTTTTTGTTGCTTAAGACTTTGAATTTTATGTGTAGATTTGATGTGTTTTTATGTTTGTTTTGCAAGCTTACATGGTTTGACATGATTTTGGGCTAAGTGTACTGAAGTTGAAGTTTTTGCTGTTCTACGATACATTTTACGAGCGGTGGAAGTTTCCATGGGCCGTATAGTTGGTTTTGTAGCAAATTCCAGAGAAGGGGTGATTTTCGAAAGTTGAATCTATGAACATGAAGACGAGCCATAAAACTAAGTGTGAGTCGTAGATATGGTTCTGTACCCTGAGGATCAGAAAGTTGGGAGCTACAGAAAAGTCATCAGACGAAACCCTCTACGGGCCGTAAGACTTTATACGTCCCATAGAAAGGACTCGTAGAAGTCAAACCCAGAATTGAAGATGAAGTCCATGAAGCCCCGACTACGGACCGTAGAACTTTATACGGCCCGTAGAGATGCTCATAGTGCCTAACAAACCCAATTCTCCTATTTTAATTTGATTTTGTATTTTAAACACGATAAATAGGGTTTTAGGTTATTTTTAGTAGAGAACCACAAGAGCACCATGAGAGAACAAGTATCCAATCAGTAGAGAGCGTGAGGAACATTGAAAAACACTTGAAAATAATATTTGTGGTCTTAATTTATACTTTGTTATTTCCATTGAAGAGCATGGATTTCTTGTTCTTAATTTCATCTTTGTAAGTGCTTAATTATGCTATTTTATGTCATGTGTTTGCCTTCTTAATTATGCCTTTGTGTTTGCCATGTATATGGCCATACATTATGCTCATGCATCCTCATTTAAGTGAAATATGTGAAAATAGCAAGAATTCATGCTAGAGTTTATGTAGTAAGGTAAAATCATCTAATTTAAGTAATTAAATCGTAGAAATAGTAATTCATGCAAGATCATGTAGAAATACATTACATTTTATGAAAAACCAAAGAAACATTCATGGGAGACTCAATTTACTCAGAACCCCATCAATCCAGGTTATGGGGCATATGGAAGAACAAAATATGTGTTTTGGATAGCCTTACATACCTAGAAGACTTGAACCTTGAATCAGCTTGGAAGAATTCTCAAGTTTTTACTTCAAACTCTATCCCTTTTTCTCTCCTGAAACCTTCCTTCTACGTTTCAGAGAGTGATTTAGCGTAAAAAGGTTGAACTGACATGTTAGGACTTTATTTAGGTATAAAACCATAGTTTTAGGCTTTGAAAGAGTGGGAAAAGACCAAAATAAACTTCCTTAAAAAGCTGTCAAAAGTCGTCTACGGGCCCCCATACGGCCCATAGAAACTTCCACGACCCATAGGAAATATGTCAAACTTTTGGACAATTTTTGGGGTATCTGAATCACTTTCACGAGTCCAATCTACGGCCTGTAGAAGGTTCTACGACCCGTAGATGGGTTCCTAAAGTTTGAAACCAAAAATTGAATTTTCAGGAATTTTTCCCACGAGTTAGAAAATGGGCCATACTTTAATCCACAACCCGTATTGGGGTTTCATTGAAAAACTCTGCATCTGGCAGTCTCCAGTAAAAACGACCATAACATTTTACTGCAAACTCCTAATGAGGTGAAACTAGTTGCGTTGGAAAGTTAATTCTAACATAGGTACATGTGAGGATAGAGTTATGGGGTGTCACAGTGTAACATGCAGAATGGTAAGTTAAGTTTATTAAACCCTTTGATCCAGGCGAGAGGTAAATTTCACTACGTGATTTGATCCATCCCCGCAGTGTGACATTACTAACCATTACCTGTTGTTCCAGTACAAACTTCCCTTGATCCAGTTTGGTTGATTAGACAAGTAACATCAATCGAATCCAATTAATTAATCTTTTTTTCTATTTATTACTACCTTTATCAAGTCAGTAACACTAGGCGAGTTTTAATGTTGGCCACCGTTAAAAAGCAATCAAAACGAAGAGAATTAATGAATACATGTATGCACACTTTCCAAGAATTATGAATTATTCAATTTTACCTTGTTAGTTCTTCATGGTTCCCACAACCATAAATGTGGATTTAGCTACTCATATTCATTGTAGATGCAAGAATCACGACATAAAATAGCATGATTAAGCACTTACAAAAATGAAATTAAGAACAAGAAATCCAAGCTCTTCGATGAAAATCACAAAGTATAAATTAAGATCACAGATATTATTTTCCAGTGTTTTTCAATGTTCCTCATGCTCTCTACTGATTGGCTACTTGTTCTCTCATGATCCTCTTGTGGTTTTTTACTAAAAATAACCTAAACTCCCTATTTATTGTGTTTAAAATACAAAATCATATCAAAATAGGAGAATTGGGTTCATTATGCACTATGAGCATCTTTCCGGGTCATATAAAGTTCTACGGCCCGTAGTCGGGTTTCACACACTTGTCTTAGTTTAGGATTTCTTTTTACAATCTTATAACCCCCCGCTCCTTCGGGAGATAAGTAGGTTAATCAACTCGAATTGCTTGAAATTCCTCTAAGTCTATTATATTTTCTGTGGGTTTGACTCTAACCTTGGTTAGGTTATATATCTTGATAATGACCGCTTTAACCTTCAAAAAAAGAGGTGTAGCTTAGGCAACATCAAGATTTTGGCGACGTTATGGGGGAATACAGCTAAAATTGTTTTATTTGAGTAGTTTGGGAATTAATCCTTGTTTCCCTTATTTTTACGTTTTTGTTGTTTTTGTTTTGTTTCAAAGTACAGGTGTAGTGTATGCACAACACTCGAAGTCGAGGCATTCCCTTGACTCTATTTGACCCAGAGATCCAAAGGACGCTGAGAAAAATGACCTATGATAATGCGAACAACATTGTAAATAATGTAGTGAATGCAGCACTGAACTAAAACTAGAATGAGAATTATAATAGCCCACCTATGCTTGAGGATATTGATCCACAACCGATGGATCTTAATCCTGAAGCTCATACATGGAATCAATATCAGCTTAATCCTATGTCGATGGATGTTACTGAGCTATTATGTTACCACCACTATCGGATGACACAAAGTTCATTGTATCAAGTGGGTTACTTCAAATACTGCAGAATCACGGCTTCTTCATGGGCCTACCACCAGAGAATCCGCATAGCCATCTACACGACTTTGTCGTTGTCTGTAAGAGTGTGATGGGAAACCAAAATCTATCTATGGATGTAGTTGGGCTCTGTGTCTTCCTATTATCTCTAATAGGCAATGCAACACTATGGTTATCCGAGCTCCCACAAAGTTTGATCACCAGCTAGGCTGAATTGAAGAGGCTTTTTCGGAGAGGTTCTTCCCGAGATCGAAGAAGCTAAAGTTAAAAGACCAAATCAACAACTTCGAGCAACTTCCTAGTGATTTAATCAGTACCATATGGGAGAGGTTTACAAAATGTGTGAGGAGTTTTCCTGACCAGGATCGTGGATGATGCCTTAATGGAGATCTTCTACTGAGCCCTGAGCGAGAATTCCAAGCATGTGCTGATACAATCTGGGTGGCATGTTTTTAGATCAGCCATTTTAAAGAATTGCTGAGAAGCTGGAAAAGGTGGTCAAGACAAATCATGTATGGGGAACAAGGGATAAGTCGACAAAGAGCTCGTGTGTAGTCAGTACTGATTCGGCGCAAGCAAAAATAAATGAGGATATGATGCAAGAGCTTGCTCAGATTAGTACCAATCTGGAGTTCTTGATGAAGAAGAACCAAGAACGTGTCAATGCAGTAGCTCATCAGCCTTTGCAAGCACCCATGTACGAGGAACTTTACTATAAGGAGGACACTTGCTTCATCACTGATCAGAAGCGGGATTTTCGAGCCAACGCCCAAGAGTCCAATCAGGACTATTGATGCCAAGGTCAAGGAAAATAAGGTCAAAACTATAACAGGGATGGCACCTTCAGAGACAACAATCGAGGAGGTTACTATGACAAAAACAGGGCCAGGATAGAGATGCTGATTGTGGACGCAAAAACGGTTACAAGAATAGTCCATATGTGCCACCACATAATCGAGATTCAAGTGCTGGTAGCTCTAAAGTTGAGGAGATGTTTGATCATCTGTTGAAGAAGACTAACACACAGGATGAGACCTTGAAAATGATGAAGTCTGGCGTCTCCACATTAATCAGAAGATCAAGTCTCATTCTGTTGCTATCAAGCCGCTGGAGCAACAGTTTGGTCAAATATCAACTCAACTGAACCAATGACAAAAAGGTACATTTCCCAATAATACAATTCAATATCTAAAGAATGAGGGGCAGTGTATGGCAGTGTCTAATTGTGGTGGAAAACGAACCATTGACCCTCCGATGCCCGTTGATGATGATGATGTTCACGAGGAGATAATTGAGGTCTAGGATGCAGAGACAGGAGATGATCGCGCTAAGGATGGGGTAAGTGATGCTACAGGGACACCATAGAAGTTGTAGCCCATTCCTAGACCTCCTCCTCCTTTCCCTCAAAGAATCAAAAAGAAGGAGGAAGGTAAATTCAAGCACTTCTTCTCCATGCTGAAACAACCCTCCATTAACATTCCTGTCATTGAGGAATTGAAAAAGATGCCAGGGTATGCAAAGTTCATGAAGGACTTGGTCATGAAGAAGTGACTGTAAGCCAGGAGCTCATCCAAGAGCTTCAACATTATAGTGCAATTGCTACACGGTCCTTAGTGCAAATACAAAAAGATCCTAGCACATTAACCATATCCTGCACTATCGGAGATATAGAGTTCGCAAGGGCATTATGTGATCTTAGAGCAAGCATAAATTTGATTCCCCTTGCAGTCTTTAAGAAACTAGGATTGGGACCTCCTACTCCTATGAGTATGCGATTATAGATGGCTGACCGAACAGTGAAGAAGCCTGTGGGGATACTATATGATGTCCTTATCAAAGTAGAGAAATTCATATTCCTTGCAGACTTTGTGATCCTTGATTGCAAAGTCGACTTTGAAGTCTCAATCATCTTGGGAAGACCTTTCCTAGCCACTGGGCGAGTGGATATGGAAGCCAACCTACTCAAGTTTTGATTGAATGATAAAGAAATTGTATTCAATATTTTTCAATTGATGAAGAGGCTAGATGACTTAAAGATGGATGTTTGGGCACATGGTGAAGTCTGAGTACCCAAGATGTCTAACTCATGCCGTGACACTACATCAGGTATTTCTTGGTAGGCAACCTAAGGTAGAGACCGGCGCTTAGGCACCCAGATATGCTTTTTGACCCCTGTGCTTTATTATTATATTTTGTACATTGAGGACAATGCAAAATGTTTTTATGAGGTGTGGGTAGTTATTGGCCTCAGTAAAGTCTGAGTAACCTTGGCCTATAACTATCCCAAATTTTGAATCCGAGGGGTTTTCTTGCCTGTGTTATTTTTCTCCAAGGATATTTACTTTCTATTAAACCGACATGTCTAGGATGTGTAAGTAGCATTAGTAGCATGTAATACTGAAGTATATGGCATATATTAGTTTTTGTGTGAAAAATGATTAACAAAATCATACCCACCCCAAAATATTTTTAGCTAGTCTTGATAGCAACCATGCATATTTGATTGTTTGACAGTGCTTGCTCTGATAAGTGAGGTTAAATTATGATGAAAAACATGATCTTAGAGTCTATGTTGATAGTATAATCAGTGCCATATGTTTGTGAGCTTTCTTTGCTAGATTCTTATATTGTGTTTTAGTTCAGAACTTCCAATGTTACTCAGACATAGACTGTAGGTTAGTTTGTTAGGAAAGGATCTTAGGCCATTATTCATAATAGTCCACTTAGCCTAAATAACCAACCAAATGTGTAAAGTACCCCTTAATCCCAATGCTTGAGCCTTGCATGTACCCTTTTCTTTGTAAAAACCTAAGTTACCTAGACTTGTTAAATGTAACATCCTGAAATTGGCCCTGGTCCTTCCTTGAATATTGTACACCTTGACTAAGGCAAAAAGCTTAAGTTGAGGGTGGCTATCAAAAGTTGCCCTGGTTCATAGGTTTGATATTGTGCACCCCGACTCATGCCAAAAGCTTAAGTTGAGGGTGGCTGGTGTAAGGGTAATCATATAAAATGGGGTGGAAGCTAGTCATACATGGAAAAAGGGATAAAAATACGCTCTCGGTGCAAAAAAAATGAATTGATGCCTAATCAATGAGCTAAAAAGAAAAATGATGTGAAAACAAAAGGCAAAGAGCTAAAAAGAATGAGAGTAAGGCTCCCAAAAAAGCTTGAAAAAGGAGAAGGGGAGAATAAGTTGAAAAATGACAGTGTTGGTAGGGCAAAAGTGTAGAAAAATGCAGTGTCAAGGAGGGACTTTAGTCACTATGTTCCCAAAACATCATACCAAAATCCCTGAGCCTATGTTACAAGTCAAGAAAGTCCTATAATGATCCTAGTCCAAGTAGGCGAATCATAGTCATAAGTATAGGGGCAAGCATATGGTATTGAGCATAGTATTCAGATTTTTTTATGAGAGTGAGCGATTTTGATTAGTCCCAAGCATTGAATCTGGAAATATCTTCATGAGTATGATATTGGACTTCTCTCTTAGAGGGCACTTGCATTTTATTGTTGATTTTATACTAACTCGGTGATTGTGGCTTGTTTGTGGTTACCTTTCTTGTCACAGTTGCACTGTCATATGTGTTGATTTGCATTTGTTGGCTTGATGGCTATTTGATATGCATTTATGAGTGATGTGGGTATTTGTGCTTGAGTTTGAGATGATATGTTCCATTAGATTGAGGTTTGTGTGTTACTGTACTGCTTATATAGATTGAGTCCGTCACTTAAGGAAAAACAACAAATTTAAGTTGAGTGGTATTGATGTACTGTCAAAATACAACACTTTTGATGCTTAAAACTTAGAATTTTGTATTTTCTCAAAGCAATGTTAGTAGATTTTATGTGTTTTTATGTTTGTTTCGCAGGGATACACAGTTTGGCATAATTTGGGCTAAGTGTACAAAAGTTGAAGTTTTTGTTATTCTATGATACCCTTTATGGGGCATGGACGTTTCCACGGGCCATAGAGTTGGTTTCATAGCGCAATCCAGCAAAGGGGTGATATTCTGAAGTTGAATCTATAAACATGAAGACGAGCCATAAAACTAAGTACGAGTCGTAGATATGGTTGCATACCCTAAGGATCAGAAAGTCGGGAGTTGCTGAAAAGTCATTAGACGAAACCCTTTATGGGCCATAAGACTTTATACGGCCCGTAGAAAGGTCTCATAGAAGTCAAACCCAGAATTGAAGATGAAGTCCACAATGCCCCGACTAAGGCCTGTAGAGATACTCGTAGTGCTTGCTGAACCCAGTTCTCCTATTTTGATTTGCTTTGGTATACTAAACACTATAAATTAGTTTTAAGTTATTTTCAGCATAGAACCACAAGAGAAAAAGTAGCCAATCAGTAGAGAGCGTGAGGAACATTGAAAAACTCTTGAAACAATATTTTGTGATCTTAGTCCATACTTTGTGATTTTCATTGAAGAGCTTGGATTTCTTATTCTTAATTTCATTTTTGTAAGTGCCTAATTATGCTATTTTATATCATGATTCTTTCATCTTCAATGAATATGAGTAGCTAAATCCACAACTAGGGTTGTGGGAACTATGAAGAACTAACAAGGTAAAACCAGATAATTCATAATTCTTGGAATGTGTGCATGCATGTATTAATTAATTCTCTTCATTTTGATTGCTTTTTAACAGTGTCCAATGTTAGAACTCACCTAGTGTTACTGACTGGATCAAGGTAGTAATTAATAGGAAAAGAGATTAATTAACAGGATTCGATTGATATTTCTCATCTAATCAACCAAACTGAATCAACAACAGGTTGTACTGGAACAATAGGTAAGGGTTAGTAATGTCACACTGTGGTGATGAATCAAATCATGTAGTGAAATTTACCTCTTGCCTAGATCAAAAGGTTTGGTAAACTTAATTTACTGTTTGGCATGTTACACACAAGAAAAAAATACGATTATGTGATAACACCAAGTTAGGGAATCATAGGGAACTCAATCCTCTAGTTACTCTTTTTACTGATTTCTTCCACGTGTCTTAGTTTAGGATTTCTTTCTGCAATCTTATAAACTCCCCTCTTTCGAGAGATAAGTAGGTTAATCAACTCGAATTTCTTAAAATTACTCTAAGTCTACCATATTCCCTGTGGGTTCGACCCTAACCTTGGTTAGGTTATTTATCTTGTTAACAACCGCTTTAACCTTCAAAAGGGAGGTTTAGCTTGGGAGACATCAATGGGGCACTGCATATGGACAGGGTTTCCACACCCATAAAAGGATCTTGGAATAGCAAGTTGTAGAGAAGAACCAAATGGGATACTATAACCACCTCGACTCGCAATCCTCTGAATAGTGGATAAACTATGACATCCTATTGAAGCTGGCAAAGATGCATATATAGGTTTCAGATGCTAAGAAAAGCTACCACTACTATTTGGACCCTTAGGTTCGAATGAGTTACCAAAATGTTGTCCAATAACATGGGCCCTCTTGGATCCCCAAACTCCTTGCGAACCATCAACTCCCCCTCCTAGGCGGTGTTCACTATAAACTAATAGGATGCTCCCTCACGAGCTACCTTAAACATGTAAAATCTATTGAAAAGGGTGAACCCTTTCATAAAACCACGAACCTTTTTTATGTCATCAGGAGTCAAAGCTGAAGCATGTTTGGATAACTAGAAATAGCGAGCCGCATACTCATCTATAGTCATGTCACTCTACCTCAAGTCCTCAAACCTTAATTTTCTCTTCTATTGCACACTCCATGGACTAAAGTGATCATGAAAATCACTGGAGAACACATCCCACTGTAACAAAGGGGATCCAATTGGTCTAGCTCTCATATAGGTCCTCCACAACTCCCTAGCTATCCCACTAAGATGAAGGGCCACAAAACGAACACCATGTGGATCAATTATACCCACTACCTCTAACATCTCATGGAATAATTTTAGAAACTCATGGGCATCCTCAGCCTTACTACCTTAGAACTGAGGTAGTTTAATCTTCCAAAATCTCTAAAAACTGTGTTGATCATTCGTTGTAAGAATTGGCTTAGGGGAAAGCTATATCAGTACAGGAAATACTGGTGGCTAGCCCTCCTGATCTTGAACAACCGGGCCCTAGAGAATAGGAACTTGACCTCCTACTCAATTCTGTGAACCTCCTAGTGTGCCAGTCATATTGCCACCCTGTGTAAGACTTTTAAGCATACCCATCATCCTTAATAAAGTGTCTTGTAACTGTAATGACCCTCTAGGTCATTTCTATGATTTTGTAGTTATTTTATTGACTCGAGCGTCTGTATAGTGAGCTCGGGCCATCGGTGATTTGTTGGGACTGTTGGGATGGTTATTGACTAGGTTATTTGGGAGTTATGGGAATTTTTGTGTTAATTGGAAAGTTTTACCTGTAAAATGAGTTTTTAGGTAAAGTCCTAGTAAACGGCCTCAGAGAAAAATTCTGAAGATTCCTTTAGCTCCCGGACAGATGAATTAGGCTAGGAGCATGTTCGGTGCAATTATATCATGGATTGAAAATTTAGTCACTAGATACGGTTAAGAGTTGACTTAGTCAACGCCCTCAGGAACTATAATGACCTGATTGGTCATTTTTGAGCTTATCTATGAAAATTACTATTTTACCCCTTTTTAAGTTGCTTTGGGTGTATTTTGAACTAACTGTATTGTTGGAACTAAAATCCTGAGTTTTAAAAGTTGAAAATATGAGTTTTGGAATTTTTGGAAGCTTTAGTTGTTGAAAAAGAGTTTTATTGTGATTTTGGGTTTCAGGGGTCGAATCGAAAATCTGTTAATTCCATCAGCTCCTAGATGTCGAATCTTGTATAGGAGAAGTTACAGAACTGAATTCGAAGTTAAAATGAGGTTTTTAGCCCCAAAGTTCCATTTTTGGTCGTTTTCAGAGCCAAATAGTGTTCGGAAGCTTGGATCAAAATTTTACTATTCCAATAGTTTTGGATGGTGAAACTAATGCTAGAAATGGTATTGTCATAATTTTTGGAGTTGTCGCGGGCAGTTTTGCTATTTTGAGTTTTAAACTAGTTTATTTGACTTGTATTGGTAAATATGTTGTGGAGACCTCAAAATTGAATTTTGATTATTCCGTTGAGTCCGGATCGTCGTTTCTGGAATGGATACATGTTTGTTATGTGAAATTCTGAGTTTGAATGAATTCCGAAGGGCCACATTCAGTACTGTTGTTGGTTGATGTTGCTGTTTTCTAGTGCAAGTGCACTTCTTCTCCTCATTCACGCCTGAGCTCACGCATTTGCAGAGGACATCGTCACTTGTTCCTCCGTGTTCGCGAAGGTATACTATGTGTTTGTTTTCTCTCCATATTCGCAGGCCCTTGGCCGCGTTCGTGGAGATTTGTATCACCTCTCTATGTTCGCTGTACTTTCTCCACGTTCATGGAGTAGTAACAAGCCTGGATAGTATTAAACTCGAGGAAACACCATTTTTATGAATTTCAAGCTTTTGAGGGCAATTTTTGACGATATTTTTCAGAGATATCTTTTGGGTAAGTGTTTCTAACTTCATTTTGATCAATTTCCATGACTTTTATCTATATTTTGTCTTGAATTTCATGATTTCGAATGTGCGAAATTGGCGATTTTCGGTCTATGATTTTGAAACTTCAAATGGTAATTTCTCCTTCGATTTGAACTCGATATTAGTGAGATTTTCACCCACGAACTTCATTTTTCATGTAAAATCTGATTTTAAAGTCAATTTTCAAATTCGAGAACTTCAAAGTTTAGCTCTAATTTTTTCCATTTTGCCATTAAGCTCGATTCGTGCCAATATGGGCATCAAAATATACCTCTTAATGTGTAGTATCTATTTTTGATAGTGATTGATCGATCCGTGGATCGTGTGGAAGTTTGACTTGATTGAAAGCTTGTCTGAGTGCGATCACATTGAGGTAGGATCGGCTAACCTTTTTGGGTCTGGATTTGAGTTATTGGACATGTTCATATGATAATTGTAAGATTTAGATTGCATTATGAGCCGATGACATGATATGATAGAATTTGATGGTAATATGACACTGGTTATGCCGAAAATTGAGTAAATGGCAATCATATTGATAAACTGAGATGAGATCATGAGAACTAAGATAATTTTCGATATCATGATGATGAAATGGGACTTGTGATAGCCTTTGGATAATGTTATGATTAATTGGTGATAATTGTGATAAACTGTAGATTTATGAGCTTACTTGGGTACTTGTAGAGGCCTATTTCATTGACATCCTGATATTGATGAGATAACAATGATATGAGGTATAATAATAGACTTGTGGTACTTGTTAATACACATGGCTTAGCCATTTGATGTGATGGCTATTGTACATGTACGTTGCCATTATATTACTAGTATATACACACTTGAAAGTTTTGGATTGGTATGCACATATCTTATACTTGAGTGGTTGTGTTGGTATGCACATATCTTATTGCATTAGTATGCACATATCTTATACTTAGCTGGCTGCATTGGCACGCACATATCTTATTGCATTTGTACCATTTGTTATATTATGATATATTGAGACATTTTATTATATAGCCTGCGACTCGTTGAGACACTTTAGTATAGGACTTGTGACGCCTTGAGATACTTCTGTTTATGGCATGTGACGCCTTTGAGATATTTGAGTACATGGCCTGTGATGCCCCTAGGTTTTATCTGGTTCCTTCGGCTCGATAGATGTATACATCGGCCCTGCGATGGTCGTGATTCCACCTTATACATGGTCTGCGATGCCATTGCACTCGTGTGTTTTATCATTGACTGAATTTAAGGTCTTTATTTGCTTTTATCTATGTTTATATTGCGTACTAACTTTGATTGTAGGTGGTAGAGACTCTTAGTTATTATATACTTGTTTTATTTCTCTTACCCAGTCGGTTGAACCTACTAGGTACATTTTTATGTACTCACCCCTACTTTATTTTCTCCCTGCTGATCGAGCACGGAGACTCGTACAGGGTAGTTGATTCACTCTAATAAAGCTTTCTTTAGTTGTCCAGATGTTAGTGGTGAGGCTCAAACTTCGAGTCATCGTGGATCTTTGAGACTTCTTTTGTTACTTCTTTTCAGACTTTGTATCAAATATTATCAGCTTTGTATTCTACTTTAGATAGTTGAATCAACTCAATCATACCACTTTAGATGCTCTTGTACTCATGACTCCACATTTTGGGATTTTGTATGTTATGTTGTGATTATTTCAGCTTTACTTTATTTTCTTTAGTTGCGATCCAATTTCTGGGTCGTCAAAAGTTTGGTATCAAAGCTCTAAATTCATTAGGCTCGTGAGACAAGGGTAGGGTGTCTAGTAAAGTCTCGCAAATTGGTGTGTAGATGTTCATTAGGCTCGTGAAGCAAGGGTAGGGTGTCTAGTAGAGTCTCATGAATTGGTGTATAGATGTCCACACCCATCTTTGGAAGGTTTTGAGAGACTTGATAGGAAAAGTTTTCATGTCTTGATTCTATTAGTGCATTTCTTTATATCACCTATTTTGAAAGTATCCAATCTACCTATTCTGCACAAATGTCGATTACTAGATCCTGGCTATCAGTGCGAGAGTTGGAGTCAGCTGATGTGACTCCCACTAGAGGTCGAGGCAAGGCTTGTGATAGGCTAGGAGCTGAGGACTTGACATAGGGGTAGCTCCGCCTAGAGGGAGACTAGATCGGCTTCTCCAGAGCCTTCTTATGATCCGCTGGGGCCTACAAGTCCTATTCCACCACCCTCGGCCAAGATGCAACACCCTCAGTTTCGGAGTTACTCTTGAGGGTATTGGCTAGATTGGATGGAGCTCTTCCCACCCAAGCTACTATTGAGGTACCGATTTCTATAACATCAATTGGTCTTTCTATAGCTCCATCTAAGTTAGCCATGATACATGTAGGTCCTTCTTTATCCCCGGAGATCCTCCTATAACTGTCATGATTCCACCTCATACATCTTTGCCGAGTTTGGGTTCTCAGCTTCAGAGTTTGGCTATCGCTCCATCTATTGTACCATCCTTATTTCTTGTGCCATTATGTTCTGCCAGCCTAACCATGTCCACAGCTGAGTAGAAGAGTTTTGAGCAGTTTGTGCGCTTGGCTCCCCCGAGATTCAATGGCACCCCTGGTTAGAGAGCCTACGATTTCTTGTTAGAGTGTCAAGACCGACTATGTAAGTTGGCCATTCTGGAGTCGGATGGAGTTTCTTACACCTCTTATCAGTTCATTGGTCTAGCTAAGGAGCAATGGAGGTTAGTTGGCCTTGTCAACTTATTGGATCTCCATAAATGACATGGTAGTAGTTTATAGGCATAATTCCGAATAGATTCGTGCCATATAGCCTTTTTGATAGCCGCAGAGATGAGTTTGATAGGCTTCAGCAGGGTTCTATTTTCGGCATGATAGATAGGGTGACGTGAAGAGGTTCCGTAAGAGAGGCTAGTTTAATGGACACCCCCACATGATAGGGAGTTTCAGAGGTAGGGCCATCAGGTCGAGTAGTCCACGCAGCCATCCCAACTTCTAATAGTGTTGATAGGCCTTGATCTGCTCTAGTGGATCGCGATGGTTCCTTTGATAATACCAGGCGTGGTTGCTTTTCAAGGAAACCATCTCAGAGGCAGAAGACTATGGATTGTTTTCATTGTGACGTGATCGAGCACTTAGCCCATCATTATCCTCACTGTGTACCTCATGCTCAGTCTTCAGGTTCTTAGCCAGCTCGTCCAGCTCCAGCACTGCACCTAAGGATAGACCCAGGCTATGAGAGGTTGTACCAGAGGGGGTCGGGGTATAGGGAGAGGTGGTGCTCTTGGTGGCCCATACGCTAGTGGTAGGCATAAAGTTTGTTACGTTATCCCAGATAGAGCTGAGGCAGAGGCCTCTGATGCAATTATCACAAGCATGATTCTAGTGTGCCACCATTCAACTTCTATTTTATTTTATTTTATCCAGGCTCTACGTATTCCTATATGTCAGCCTATTTTGCTTCTGATATTGATATTTTGTGTGAGCCGCTTGCCGAACCTATTTGTGTCTCCACCCAGGTAGGTGAATCATTAGTGGTGAATCGGGTATATCGGGGTTGTATTGTTACTTTTATGGGGAGAGATACTGTGGCTGACTTGAGATTATTGTATATGGTTGGCTTTGATGTGATATTGGGCATTGATTGATTGTTACCTTATCATTTTATCCTTGATTTACATTCTAAGATCGTGACCTAATCTTGCCCCGACTTGCCTCATTTTGTGTGGACTAGAGCAACTAGCTCCTATCCTAAGGGTATTATTTTTTATATGCATGTTTTTCGGTTGATGGAGAAGGGATGCTTGGCATATTTGGCTCATGTTCGAGCCTGTTCTCAGGAGCCACCATCATTGGAGACTATCAGGGTTGCTAGAGAATTTATGGATGTATTCTAACTGACTTACCCGGTGTTCCTCCAGACCATGATATTGAATTTTCTATTGATATAGAGTCGAACACTTAGCCCATTTCTATTGCTCCTTATCGAATGGCCCAACTAAATTGAAGGAGTAAAAGGAACAATTGGAATATTTGTTAAAGAAGGGATTTATTCATCCAAGTGTATCTCCCTAGGGTGTTCCTGTATTATTTGTGAAAAAGAAGGATGACACTATGCGTATGTGTATTGACTATCGACAACTAAATAAAGTGACCACCAAGAATAAGTATCCTTTGCCTCGCATTGATGGCCTTTTTTTACCAGTTATAGGGCGCCTCGATATTCTCCAAGATTGATTTGAGGTCGGGCTATCATCAATTGAGAGTTCAAGAGTCTGATATCCCGAAGACAACTTTTCAAACCTATTATGGGATTATGAGCTCGTGATTATGTCTTTCGGCTTAAATAATGCCCTAACTAATTTTATAGAGTTGATGAACCGAGTGTTCAACCCTATTTAGACATCTTCGTGATTGTGTTTATTCCAGAAGTGAGGTCGATCATGTTCAACACTTGAGAACCATACTTTAGAGACTGAGGAAAGTGAAGTTGTATGTAAAGTTCTCAAAGTATGTGTTTTGGCTCCAGTCTGTGGCTTTCCTGGGGCATGTGGTGACTAATGATGGTATTAAGGTAGATCTGGCCAAGGTAGCAGCCGTTTGTGAATGGGCTAGGCCTACTTTGGTGACTGATATTCGTAGTTTCATTGAATTGGCAGGGTATTATCGATGATTTATTCAGAGATTCTACTCTATAGCAGCCTCGTTTACTAGATTAATTTAAAAGGATATGGTATTTCAGTAATTTGACGGGTATGAGCCGAGCTTCCAAAAGCTCAAAGATTTGTTGACTTCAGCACCTATTCTTTCCTTACCCGAAGAGGGAGTGCCATTCATGGTATATTTTGATACTTCTGGTGTGGGTTTGGGGTGATGTATTAATGCAAAGGGGAAGGTGATAGCCTATGCTTCTAGACAACTAAAGGTGCGTGAGAGAAACTATCCTACCCATGACTTGGAGTTGGTTGCGGTCGTGTTTGTGTTAAAGTTGTGGTGACACTATCTTTATGGGGTCCATTGTGAGATCTTTATTGATCATCAGAGTCTCATACATTTCTTTTTAACCTAATCTAAACATGAGACAACATAGGTGGTTAGAGTTTGTTAAGGACTATGATATCTCTATTCTATATCACCCTGAGAAGGCCAATGTGGTGGAAAATGCTTTGAGCCAAGCGGCTACTAGTATGGGGAATTTGGAATTCTTGAGAACTGAGAAGAGGCCCTTAGCTTTGGAGGTTCAGTTGCTTCCTAGATAGATAGTTCGCTTAGATATTTCTCCTCCTCAAAGTATATTAGCCTTTGTTGAGGCTAGATCTTCTTCGCTTGATCAGATATGTGCTCATTAGTTTGAGGACCCCAGGTTTTGCATGATTCGTGACAAAGTGTTAAGAGGTGAAGCCAAGGTGGCTACCATTGATTTTTAGGGTATATTGAGGATAAATGGTAGAGTTTGTGTACCTAAGGTGGGAGATTAGGTGAGATTGATATTAATGGAGGCCTATTGTGCTAGATATTCTATCCATCCGGGCGTGGTAAAGATATACCATGATCTAATACAACATTATTGGTGGTTCGTTATGAGGAGAGATACTGTGGAGTTTTTGGCAAAGTGTTTGAATTGCCAATATGTCAAGTATGAGCACCAAAAGCCTGGTAGATCGATGCAGAGGATGCCCATTCCCGAGTGGAAGTAGGAGAGAGAGACTATGGATTTTTTTACAGGTTTGCCCATGGCCTTGGGCAAGTTCGACTCAATTTGGGTGGTTGTTAATCATTTGACCCGTCGGCTCACTTATTATCGGTGAAGACTAGCTATAGTGCGGAGCAATTGGCTAGGTTGTATATTCGCGATATGGTCAGATTGCATGGTGTGCCAGTGTCTATAGTACCAGACAGAGGGTCTGTGATCACCTCCCATTTTTGGCGATCTCTGTAGTGTGGTTTGGGTTATAGAGTGGTTTGAGTTTAGCTTTCCACCCCAGACAGATGGACAGTTCGAGTACACCATTCAAGTATTGTAAGACATGCTACGGGCTTTTGTGACAGATTTTGGGGCTTGGTGGGACAAACACTAACCATTTGCGTGGAGTTTGCATATAATAACAGTTATCACTCCAACATTCAGATTGCACTGTTTTAGTCCTTGCATGGCCCGAGGTATAGATCACTGATCGGATGGTTCGATATAGGATCATCCGATGTGTTGAGTTTGGACCTACTCAGAGATGCCATGGATCGAGTTCGTTTGATTAAGGGTAGACTATTGACAACTTTGAGTCACTAAAAGAGTTATGCTAACACGAGGATTAGGCCTCTTGAGTTCTCCATTGGCGACAATGTATGGTTGAAAGTTTCACCCATGAAGAATGTGATGAGATTTGGGAAGAGAGGCAAGCTCAGTCCCAGATTTATCGGCCTTTTTTATGATTTTGAGGAGAGATGGTGAGGTGGCTTATGAGTTGGCCTTGCCACCTTGATTATCAACTGTTCATCTTGTATTTCAAGTTTTCATGCTTCGCTGGTATATTCCAAATGAGTCTCATATGATTTCTTATGATTTAGTTGAGTTGGATTCAGACTTGTCTTATGAGGAGGAGCCGGAAGCTATATTGGACAGGCAGAACCCGAGATTGAGATCTAAGGATATACCTTCAGTGAAGGTTCAGTGGCGACTACATTCTATTGATAAGGCACTTGGGAGTTGGAGTCACATATGTGGGCCAGATATCCTCGCCTTTATTAGGCTCCAGTTACCTCATTTTCCTTTATGTTTGAGGAAGAACATTATTTTTAGTGGTGAATGATGTAATAACCTGATTGGTCATTTTTGAGCTTATTTTTTAAAATTACTATTTTACCCTTTCGTAAGTTGCTTTGGGCCTATTTTGAACTATCTGTATTGTTGGAACTGAGATCCTAAGTTTTAAAAGTAAGAAATATGAGTTTTGGCATTTTTGGAAGATTAAATTGTTGAAAAAGTGAGTTTTTGTGCCATTTTGAGTTTCGAGTGTCGGATCGAAAATTCGTTGATTCCATCAGCTTCAAAATGTCGAACCTGGTTTAGGAGAAGTTACAGAACTGAATTTAGAGTTAAAATGAGGTTTTTGGGACAAAGTTACATTTTTAGTCATTTTCGAAACCAAAATTTGACCTTGGACAATATTCAGAGTTTGGAAGCCCGGATCGAAATTTCGACGGATCTAGTAGTTCCAAATGGTTAAACTAACGCTAGAAATGTTCTCATAATTTTTGGAGTTGTCGAGGGCAGTTTTGGTACTTTAAGTTTTAAACTTGTTTATTTGACTTGCATTGATAAATGTGTTGTGGAGACCTTGGAATTGAATTATGATTATTTCGTTGAGTTCGGATCGCCCTTTCTGGTATGGATACATGTTTGGTTTGTAAAATTCTGAGTACGGATGAATTCCAAAAGGTCGTATCGAGTAATGTTGTTGGTTTTTGGTGCAAGTGCACTTCTTCTCCGCGTTCATGTCTGAGCTCACCCGTTCACGGAGATCAGCCTCACCTTCTTCTCCGTGTTCATAGAGGTATACTGTGGGTTTTCCCATTTCTCTCTATGTCCAGGGGCCCTTGACCGCGTTTGCGGAGTTTTATATCACCTCACTCTCCTCGTTCGTGGTAATTTCTCCGTATTCATGGAGTAGTAACATGCCTGGACAATATTAAACTCGAGGAAACACCATTTTTACTCATTTTTACGAATTTCAAGCTTTTAGGGGCGAGTTTGGTGGTGATTTTTTAGAGATTTCTTTTGGGTAAGTTGTTTCTAACTTTATTTTGGTTAATTTTCATGACTTTTATCTTTATTTTGTCTTAAATTTCATATTTTACATGTCCAAAATTGGGGATTTTTTCGTCTATAATCTTAAAACTTTAAATGGCTATTTCTCCTTCGATTTGATTTCAATTTTAGTGGGATTTTCACCCATGGACTCCATTTTTTATGTAAAACTTGATTTTAAAGTAAAGTCTCAGATTCGGGAACTGTTTTTGACTAAATTTGCATTTCTTCTAAATTTGGGTTGCATTTCTTAAAAATTTTCATGTTTTTAATATAATATTTTTGTACTTATCACTATAATTGACAATATCATTAAATTTTCAATAGAAAAAACTAATAACATGCTTATCTGTACTTATCACTATAATTGGCAATATAGATTGCTAAAATCTCTTCCCTTTCATTAATAATTGAATATAAAGCTTGAAATAAAAGTAAGGGTTATAGTTACGAATTGTGGCATGAAATTTATCACCTGCATTGCTCCAATGGATTATTTTGAAAGGTTACCAGAAAATTGCAAATTTGAAATAATTTCAAAAACAACTCCACTTGATGCAGCAAGATCATCAATTTTATCAAAAGAATTCAAATCCGCTGCTGAATCAGATGAAATTTGGGGAAGCTTTTTGCCCCCTGATTATCAAGATATAATTGATAGATCTGAGTTTCGCCTTCTTTGCAACACTAAAAAGGAGTTGTTTTTCAGTTTGTGTGATTCTACCATTCTCCTTGATGGAGGCAAACTGGTAAAATTCCGTTTTGATGTTGTTATTTTTATTGATTTTATTTATTTTTTAATTTTAGTTTCAACATGTGTACATATCTAAATTATTTATAAGTATCTCTTACCTCTCACATGAGATGAAATAAGGATTTAAATTTTATAAATTTAATTTTTAAGGTGTTTTAACATTGAAACTTGATATACATTTAACATTGTAGGTTCATATATGCAATTTATTGAATTCATCATGAGTTTTAACATAAAAATTCATGCTCTAATGTGAAATTGCTGGGTTAAGATGAATTCAATACTAATATCTATATTTGCTTTCACCTCTACTAGCATATGTACAAGACAGTAATGGAATCAAAAATTCATATATGGAGAAAAGAATTATAGGTATTATATTTAGGGTTTAAACTCGTAAGCTACAATAATCTTTGAAGCCTCTTTGTTAATAAAATAGAATTTTCTTAAGTGGATTTCAACTATTCATATATAATTAAAAAGTCATTTAACAATATTTACATCGCTCTAATTTCGAGCTAGATGATTCAATTGAACTCTTGGCCTTCCTCTAGCTCTTCTTCTAATTACATATTACTCTGATAGTTCAAGTAGGTGAAAAGGAATCATTACCTAGTATTTTTCACATTTACCAAATATTATAATCAAATCTCCTATAATTTCTTTCTAATTCATCGATTGCCACACCTATATCGCATTTGATATTTATTTCTGTACTTCTAATTTGTTGATTAATGGGGAATAGACCATGATGTATTAGATCCCCATGAATGAGGAAAGGTAGATCCCCATGAATGAGGAAAGGTATTTTCAACTAAGGTCAGTGATGAATCTTCTTCCACTTCCCAACCTCTAAGGAGCCTTAGAGCAATCTCTTTATTAGAAGTTGTGTAACCTTCGATTGAAGCTACTTCTGAGGATTGGTAGGAATTCCTTAGGGCGTATCACGGTTTTTCACCGGGGGTGGATTGAAGCAGTTACAGCGAAGAATTTATCTGAAACAAAGAATTTCATCTATAGGCATTGTAGAAACGATAGAATCCGCACCTAATCATTCTTCTTGAATCGCGCTAGTAGGATGAACGGGGGGGGGGGGGGATTCCACCAGAGAAAATGCAACACGATAGAAGAATTCGCGCGGGGTCAGTTTTTATTCTATTTCATTCTCCAAAGTCTAGGTTATTCGAAAAACTGAACAATGTTCCCTTTGGGTGTTTGCTATCTATTCTATTGAGTTGTATCCTATTTTTATTTCAAGTACAATGTTTGTATTGATTATCATCTTATGTTGTATATTCTATTTCGATTATCACACAAATTTTGTGAATTTTATATTGTTATTGTTTTACTCCTACAAACTCTATTCAACTTTTCTTATTAACCGTTATGATTTCTCCATTATTTTTTCTTCTTTTATTTGGGATTGATGCACTTAGCCGAGGGTTTGTCGGTAACAACCACTCTATTTCCACAAGGTAGTGGTAAGATATGTATATGCTTTACCATCCCTAGACCCTATTTTGTGGAATCACACTGGGTATGTTGTTGCTTGTTGTATTAATTGTCACTTTAATTTTATTTTATCATATCATTAAATGCATCATTATAAAATATAAAAGTTCCGTTTTCTATAACGAACAATTTGCTATGATTATGTGTCGTTACTATATTTTCATTTTCTTATTACTTTATAATCTTATTTTATCAAAGTCCATACCTTTTCTAATATAATAAATCTACTACATATGCACCTCTTCTTTATAATCGTAGGTTTGATCTTCAATTAATTGTTGGTATGTGATATGACATATATAATATGAAAATTAATCTATCCAAGTATTGTATCATTAAAAGATTACAATATGATACATTATGAAACTATATTTGTGTAGCAACCATCCAAACAAGTGAGTGGAAAATGCTTGGGCATGAAAAAAAAAAAACTAGGAAGCTCATTCTCTTATCTTACATGGTATGATTTTGAATTAATCAAATCATAAATACAATACAATGCTTTTTGAATAATTCTTTTTAGTTTTTTCTTTCTCAGAGTTTTTCACTTGATAAGCATAGTGGAAAGAAATGTTTTATGATAGCACCAACAGAGCTTATAATTTTGGAGAGTGATTATGCATACTCATGGGAATGGAGTACATGCCGTGATTCAAGGTTCGTCTCTTTTCATTTTTTTAATTTGATTTACAACTTCATCTCTCTTTCTTATAAATATTTTGTGTAGTGCATTTCTTCTTACTTTCTTTCTTTGCCCCATTTAGTTCAAAGATTTTCTAGTTATTTGCTTGGTTATTATTAATATTTTCTCTTTGTTTGTATTGATAAAATTAAAGCAACACATTCTATTAAATCTTCTTTCTATAAAAGATGAAGATAATGCAGTCTTAAGCAAAATGCAAGGCTACCAATAATAGGATAAAGAGTAAAGATTACGGTTGAGTGTGTGTGGGTGGGTGGAGGAATCAGAAGAATGAGTATCATAAAAATCAGTAAGCCTATAAGAAGGCAAACTAAGGTTTTAACACCCGATGATGGGACAATTCATACAATTTTGAAAATAATGGACACTACAACACAAATTATTGGTATAAAATAGTTGACGATAACCTTAAAACATTAAAGGAAACACAAAATAACGAAAAGCTTGGAGTTTTGAGACATCCTATGAAGTTGAAGAAAAGAAATCAACAAAAACACCTTGTAACCTTTGACTTTGACAAAGATATAGAGTTTCACTTGGAACGGTATGGGAGAAAATAGTCTATTATGAAAATAATGAGATCGTTGAGCTGAGATTCTCTGATCACAAAGATGGTGACGTGAAAAATCCTATCAACATGAGTGAGTATGAAGGTGGGCGGGCGAGCAGTAATTGTGAAAAATAATTATAGAATGTCAATAACTCATATTAGCAAGACGGTGTTTGTGCCACATCATAGCTCGAGATAAGTGCAAATTCAAAATGTATCCAGGCAAGTATGTTGTGTTTGGGAAGAATGATATGATGTTAAATAGAATCTTTAAACATAAAACCTCTCTTATCATGGAGGGAAGATGATTAGATTTAATCATTGTTATGTTATCAAATACATCTTATGTGGAGAACAATCAAAGTACTATAACAACTTATCCATGGAATACATGTCTGAGGCATCGAGCTACAACGAAGTAAAAATCACATACGACGGTCATAATTAAAATTTTCTTCCTAATTTACAATTAGAAGAGACATTATATGTATTTGATGTCAATATGAAAAAACACAACAACTTTTCTATGGAGATTCAAAGTATCTAGACAAGAAGCCACTGGAGCGTAACACTCAGACATGTTTGAACCATTAATGTAACCTTCGATCAGGGGTTACTAATACATGGTAAGATTCATTGATGACTTCTCAAGTTGCATGCCCATTTACTTCTAAAGGAAAACGTCTGAAGTATTTGAGAAATTCAAAAAGTTCCAACATATTGTGGAGAGTGATATTGAAAGAGGAAACAAGTGTCCTTGTATGGAAAATGGGAGAAAATACATGTAATCTAAGTTCAACGACTACCTTAAGGAAAGATGATAAGATGACAATTGACTTCCTCAAATATGTCATAACAAAACAGAGTAGCTGAAATAAAAAATACACACATGATAGAGATATGAAGCAGTATGTTGACTATATGCAATATATGCATGTACCAACAAGGTTTTACACCAAATGAATGAGTGACTGTTGGCTACATCACGAGCAATTTTCTCATGACTCGAGTATATACCCCAGCTTAGATACAGTACTTGGAACCATAAATAATCCGAAGAAAACCCTTGATATAACATATCTAGGCATATCATGAGAAAACTTAAGTGGAAGATGAAAGATATGCTTTATAAGTCTCAATAAAGAAATAAAAAGATCCACGAATGATTAAACAACTAATATCTTAAATAAGCCTTTACTATTAAGAATGGAAAAAATGTGTTTTGCCATGATTTGGCCCCCCTGCTACCTTAAATTAAATTACAAAGAATCTAAGTAAAAGCTTCCCTAATAACTAATCTATGAGGTCGTCGATAAGGAAGAGTCACTAAATATTAAACGGAATTGCTGAAACATTACTATCTACGAATCTAAGGATGTGCACCTAAATCTACAACATAAAAAGATGCAACACAGCAAAAATTTTCTATCAATCTATAGAATGTACTGTGTAAAAGGAATATTAAACATATTTTAAACTCTTATGATCTAAGATATCGATATGCACACCATAGAGGTAATGATGCAAAATTTTCAAGGCAAACATCAGTACAGCGAACTCCAGGCCATGAGTGCGTAGTTCCTCTTTTGAACCTTAAGTTGCTTAAAAAATTAAGCAATGACCTCATCATTCTGTATCAAAATATATGCAAGACCAATTCTTAAAACATCACAATAAACTAGGAAGTCGTCTGCACCCTCTGGCAAAGTCAAAATTTGTGCAAAAGTCAATCGAACCTTGACATCTTAAAATCTCTTCTGACAACTTTGAGATCCCTGAAACTTTGCTTTATTTTTTGTTCTTCTAGCCATTAAGGCTGAGACAAATGAGACCCCTCAACAAACCTTCCATAGTACTTGGATAGATCCAAAAAGCTCCTAATGAAGTTCAGAATATTAGGACTAATTTATTACTTTGTTACCTCAAAATTTTCATAGTCAACACAAAAACCCTCACTAGAAACTACATTCCCAAGGAATGTAAATGACCTCTACAAAAATTCACACTTCAAGAATTTAAAAAAAAAAAAATTGTCTACCCATAAGGTCCTGAATAACAATTCTATAGTGCTTAGCATACTCTTTCACACTGCGGGAGTAAATCAAGATAGCATCTAATAACATATAAACAAAATGTCGAGGTACGAGGTACTGCTAGAGCATTCTGTTTATAAGATCCATAAAAGTTGAAAGAGCATTGGCTAGTCCAAATGACATGATAAGAAACTCAGAGTGACCATACCGAGTTTGGAAATCTATCTTTCGAATGTCACACTTTGTATCTTTAAACTGATGGTATTCATATGAGATCAATCTTAGAGAAACAAGTTGCTCCCTAAAACTGGTCAAATAAGTTTTCAATTCTAGGAAGGGGATACTTGTTATTAATTTGACCTTGTTCAACTAGGATAGTCAATACATGATCTAGTGGAACCATCTTTCCAGCTAATGAAAAGGACTAGGGCACTTTGAGGAAATGGTAGTTCTAATGAATCGCTTATCTAGGAGGACTTTGAACTATTCTTTCATTTCTTTTAAGTAGAATGGGGCTATTATACGTGGAGGAATAGAGTTAGGCTATGTATCAGGAAGAGTGTCTATCCTACGGTCTATATCCATATCAAGAGGACACCGAGAAGATTGTCTAAAATGATTTCATCAAACTCATATGCTACAAAGACTGATTGAATAGATTGGGTCTCAAGGTTGGAATCCTTAACCCTAACTAGATAGAAGAGATAACCCTTGGAGCACATCATTTTGACTTTAAATAAAGAGATGAAATGACACTTAGGTACAGTAATAACATCAAACTCTACCATATCTAACCCTAGTAGATCAACTATGGTATCTTTATCAAAGATTGAGAGAGCACAATTTTTATAAATTCATTTAGCCAAGACTGACTCCCCAACTGGAGTAGAGACAGAAAAAGAGTCCAAGAGTAGTTAGAACTGAAACTAAATTCATCAACAACATAATGAGTCACAAAGGATAAGGTAGCTCCTTGATGTAATAAAACATAAACATCAAGTGAGTTTTATTTTTAACATACCAGTAATAACATCAGGAGAGTTCTTGTATCTAGATAAAATGATAAGATGTAAAAGCTATTTTGAATACCATTTGCACTACTCAAGCTACTGACTTACTGAACTGAGTTCTGTTACCTTCATTTTTCGATTCGACTAATGGGCAATCCCTAATATATATTACCTACCTGACCATATCTGTAACACCCATCCATACCATTAAGTCACCTAACGTGATAGTTCTTATCACATTGTGTCAAACAGAATAAGGTAACTCCCCCTTAGCAAAATTGCCTTGAGATTGAGAATCAACTTCCCTACCCTTCTGATCATTTCCAGGTCTGGGTATGGTGCACTAGCTAAAGATAGAGCTGCTCCAATTGACATCTTCTGACAGGATGATTGATTCTCATTTTTGATCTTCTACTGACCGGACATATGATTGGATGTTCTAGCTCTTTTGTTGTGAAACTCTTTCTTATCCTTTTAACTTATTTGGCTTACTACACATACAACATTAGTCAGCCAAGTCTATATCTCCAATCAACATTGCCGTCCTACCTTCTTTGTTTGAAAGAGGGGAGAGTCTAAAAATGAAAAACTCATTTTGTTGCTCATATTGGCTATCATCGTCGATGCATATTGAGATAACTAAATGAATTCAAAGTTATACTCTTGAACGCTTATAGAAATCTGCATTAGGTTGAGGAATTCTGTAGTCCTTACCTCCCTTAAATCCTGAGGGAAGAAATATCCTATGAAGGAATCTTCAAAAATATGTAAAGTTCAAAGTGGTACATTAAGCTAGTAAGAAGTGAGTTCAACCCTGTATTCACCAACATGCATTACCTGAGAGATCCTTTGGACCTCATCAATAAAACTTTCTAGATCCTCATTAAGCTTTTATCTTGTGAATTCAAGTGGATACATCCTATGAAACGAAACCTAGAAGTGTCTGAAAGGTTATGACAGTCTACATGGTCTGCTCTTTGATATTCAACCTGCAATCATGGCCTAAGCCAATACCTAGATGCCATAGTGAAACTCATCATTTGCAATGTCAGCTTGAATGGGTTGAATAACATCTGTGTTTGGAACTCTTAGTTCACTTGCTTTAGAGGGCACCTTAGGATTTTCATTTTATCTTGCTGGATGTTGTCTCTTTCTAGCATCAGATGATCAACAACTCTTCATAGAGGTATGATTTGAAATACACATGAGCACTGTTAACTTCTCAACATAAGAGCTCTGTGAACAGAGATAATGCAGCAGTGAAGAATGTAGAAGATGAAGAAGAAGAAAGGAGAGAAGGAAGGAAGCAAGTGAGCAGAGAGAAAATCTTATTATTGCTTCAATTTGTCTTACTCAACATTAGGAAAATATAAGGGTATTTAGACCCCTAACTGTAACGGCCTTCTAACCTCTTCTTAATAGCTAACTAATCCTCAACTAATTAGGATTAATGCTAACTGACTCAACTAACTGCAATCAGCTTGTTAAGCTTCTCAACACTCCCCCTCAAGCTGATGGCTTGAAGAGGTCCTTTTGTCCCAGGTTGTTCAGTATATGTTCATGTGCTGTTTTTCCTAACCCCTTTGTTAATATATCTGTCAGCTGCTCCTTAGAAGGTATATAATCTGTCTTGATTATTCCTTTGTTGATCTTCTCCCTCACAAAGTGACAATTTATGTTTGTAATGCTTAGTTCTTTCATGAAAGATGGGATTTGCAGCAATTTGCATAGCTGCTTTACTGTCACACATCAACTCTACTGGTTGTGTCACTTGAATTCCTAATTCCTTGAATAATCCTATCAGCCAGATAACTTCAGTAATACATGCAGCCATGCTTTTGAATTCAGCTTCCGCTGAGCTCCTAGATATAGTCTCTTGTTTTTTTGACTTCCAGGATATCAATGCTCCACCAAATTGCACAATGTAGCCTGTTACAGACCTTCTAGTCTCCAGACAAGCACCCCAATCTGAGTAACAGTAGGCATGTAGCTGATTTGTTCTGTTAGCAGGCATAAAAAGTCCTAGACCAGGTGTACCTTTGATATATCTTACTACTCTTAATGCAACATCCATGTGTTATTTCTTTGGACTGTGCATATACTGACTGAGGACTTGAACTACAAATGATATGTCTGGCCTGGTGAGGTATAACAGTCTCCCTACTAGTCTTTGATAAGTAGCAGGGTCTTTCAAGAGCTCATCTTCATTGACTTCTTTATTAGATCTGTAGCTGTCATACTTTACTGATGTTAGCTGTAGATTTACTTCAAGTGGGGTTGTTGCTGGTTTTGCTCCACTCAGGCCAGCTTCTGACACTAATTCAAAAGCATACTTCCTTTGACACATTACTATTCCTTTTTGTGATCTAGCTACTTCAATCCCTAGGAAGAACTTCAACTCACCCAGATCTTTCATTTTGAACTGTTTCTTCAAATCTTTTCTGGCATTGTCTATTAAGTCTTGACAGCTTCCAGTTACCAGCAAATCATCCCTATATACTAGAATAATCACTATTCTCTTGTCAATGGATTTTGTGAATAATGAATAGTCATAATGACTCTTAGTGAACCCCATCTATCTAAGAGCATTTGCTAGTTTCTTGTTCCATTGTCTGGGTGCCTGCTTCAACCCATACAATGATTTGTGGAGTTTGCAGATCTTCTTATTCTCCCCCTGTCTGGCAAACCCTGGAGGAATAGACATATAGACATCTTCTATGATATCACCATTTAGGATGCATTATGTACATCCATCTGGTAGATAGGCCACTGGCTGGAAGCAGGAACAACCACAAGAGCTCTGACTGTAGCCATTTTAGCAACTGGAGAGAATGTCTCTGAGTAGTTCAGGTTAGGCTATTGGCGGTAGACTTTAGCCGCTAGTCTGGCTTTATATCTTTCAATCTCACCTGAGGCTTTGTACTAAATTTTATACACCCACTTGCATCCAATGGGTGTCTTACCTGCTGGGAGATCAACAATAGACCATGTCTTGTTTTCCTCCAGTGTAGCAAATTCTAGTTTCATGACCTGAACCCAGGCTGGGTCAAGAGATGCCTGATGGAATGAGGATGGCTCAGTAGAAGAAGAGTAGGCTGCTAGTGCAAGTTAATAGGATTTAGTGAGATGAGAATAGGTAACACAGGAGGATAAGGGATAAGTGCAAAAATGAGTAGAATAATCATTCAACCATATAGGAGGATGTGTAACTCTAGTTGATCTTCTAGGCAAGTTAGGTTGCAGTTGAGGGGAGGAATGTATAGATGTGGAAGGAGATGGTGCAGACACATGTGTTGCAGAAATGAGGGGGGTTGCAAAGCAATTGTCTGAGGTGGAACTGTGCAGTCTGTGTGAAGTAGATGCACTACATAGGTGTACCAATGGCTTTGACATGAAGGAAAGGAAAGACAAACTCCTAAAAAACCACATTTCTGTTTGTGAAGAAGGAATTAGAATGAATATCATATAAGGTATACCCTTTTTGAGTTAAAGAGTAACCCATAAACACACTAGGTATGGCTCTAGTGGTGAATTTGTCTGAGATTTTAGTGTTGGATGCATAGGCAAGGCAATCAAACGCCCTGAGATGTGAGATGAGTGAGTGCTGGTGGATGTTGATATAGGAGTTCCAAAGAAGATTTAGAGTGTAGTAATTTGGAAGGAGTTCTGTTAATAAGGTAGACTGGAGTAGTGACACATTCACCTCAAAATTTCAATGGTATTGCAGCCTGAAACCTTAGTGCCCTGGCAACCTGAAGTATGGTCATATGTTTTCTTTCTACTACCCCATTTTGTTGGGGAGTGTATACATAAGATGTTTGGTGTATAATGCCATGAATAGTCAGAAAATCTTGGACTTCATTACTAATAAACTCACAACCATTTTCAGTTCTAAGTACCTTAACACCAGCTGAAAACACATTCTTTATTTTTGTAAGAAAGTTTTGTAAGACAACAACAACCTCAACTTTAGAATGTATAAGGAACAACCATGTAAACCTGGTATAGTCATCTACTATTGTGACAAAGAATCTTTTCTTACTGTTAGTAGGAGCTCTGTAGGTACCCCAAATATCACAGTGCAACATTTCAAACACAGACTTAGAGCTAGTGCTACTGGTAGGAAAAGGAAGTTTGGTATGTCTTTCCAAAGGACATACAGTTTATTTCTGATCTTCAGTACTTCGCTGTTTAAGAGAATCATGTCTTCTAAGAATATCCAGAGTAGCATGACCTAGTCTTCTATGCCACAGGATGTTGGAAGTAGTAGTTTGTTCTATTGCATTGGCAGTCTTGTATGTAGGTTTTGAGGTCGTATTGTCTTCTTTCAGAATGTAAGGACCTTGATCTTCTTTACCAATCCCTTTCACTTTGCCAGTGTAGAGATCCTGGAATATACAGAAGTCAGGGAAAAAATTCACTGAGCACTGTAACTCCTTCATTAGCTTTGAAACAGATAGCAGGTTACACTTAAATTTTGGGAGAAATAAGACATCAGATATTAGGTGATCTTTCATAATGTGTGTACTTCCACTGTGAGTGACTTGTACCTCACCACCTGTAGGTAGATGTACATTGTTCTTCTCATTATCAGTAACTCCTTTGTGATGATGTAGTAAGTCAGGATTAGAGGTCATATGATTAGTTGCACCTGAGTCTACTATCCACTTAGAGTGAGTAGCATTGGATTTTAACTCAGAAATTATACCTGCATTTGCTGCTGGAGTAGAACCATTTCCTTCACTACCTTTGTTTAGCATATGCAGAATTTGTTGATACTGTTCCTGAGTGAAAAATGGGACTGTCTGAGGCATAGGTGGACCAGTTTGACAGACAAGATTGTTATGACTACTGATGCAATTCCTCTCTTGGAGATTTTCAACATAGTTACTGGCTTGATTAGCATATTGATTTGCCCCTTTCTTCTTTGATTTAGGCCAGTCTAGTGGATAACCAACTAGCTTGTAGCATTTTTCCCTAATATGACCATTATAACCACAATACTCACACACTATTGAGCTTTTTCTCTGACCTTTGTTACTGTTGCTCCCTGAGTATATGTTTCCTCTTCCTGAGTTAGATTGACTATCAATAGGCACACCTTTGCCCTTATAGTTGTGACTAGGTCCTCCATTCCGACTGAAGAATGCTGTAGCTTCTAATGAGTCACTGGCCCCTACGGATGGACAAGCTAGAGATCTCTGACTTTCATGATCTATCACCATGGAATAGGCTTTGTTTAGTGTAGGAATTGGGGACATCATAAGAATCTGGCTTCTGTATTGAGCATAATTTTCATTTAGCCCCATAAGGAACTGCAGTAGTCTTTGATAACCATGGTGTTGAGCATAATTTCTTGACTCTGAACAATTGCATCCTGGACAGGGCATTATTGCATCAAACTCATCCCACAGGTTTCTTATTCTCGAAAAATAATCTGACACAGAGAGAGTTCCTTGAGTTAAGGTAGCAATCTCTCTGTGTAGGAAGAATACTCTAGCTCCGTTTACAATATCGAACCTCTCCTTCAAATCTAAACAGACTTTGTGTGCATTTGAGGCGTATATTATGCTACTTAGCAACTCCTTTCTTACTTAATTCATTATCCAGGACAAAACCACTGCATTAACTTTCTCCTATTGTTCATGCAGTGCATTATCGATTCGATCCTTAGTGTGTCTTCAATCCACAAAACCTAGCTTACTCTTTCCTAGTAGACCTAATGACATAGATCTACTCCACAATGCATAATTTTCTGAGCCAATTCGCTGAATTAAAACCAGAGTACTTCCGGGTGTATCATTTGGGTGAAAATAGAGTGGATGTTTATGATCCAACTCACCTCTAGTGATTCGAGTGGTTGACTGCTCCTCAGCTGCCATTTTCCAGTTTCGACAGCACTCGATCTAGTCGATCTGTTGAAACTCTCTTTGAGGCAAAGCTTTTGCATGCAGTACACTCCCAGTTGATCAGGGCTCTGATACCATGTTAACTTCTCAACATAAGAGCTCAGTGAATAGAGATAATACAGCAGTGAAGAATGTAGAAGATGAAGAAGAAGAAAGTAGAGAAGGAAGGAAGGAAGTGAGCAGAGAGAAAATCTTATTATTGCTTCATTTTGTCTTACTGAACATTAGGAAAATATAAGGGTATTTATACCCCTAACTGTAACTGCCTTCTAACCTCTTCTTAACAACTAACTAATCCTCAACTAATTAGGATTAATGCTAACTGACTCAATTAACTGCAATCAGCTTGTTAAGCTTCTCAACAAGCAGAAATTAGAAAAAGCAAATAGAGTTGAACTTGGTCACATGACTAAGAGCATGAAAAAGGTGTAGCCTTTCCTAAACAGCCGGTACCCTCCCACATTATAAGTGTAGCACGATTCACATGTTACGCCCATAACAAGTACCCTAGGCATTGTCGCCACATGGAATACCATTGTTGGCCCCTATTATTCAATTAGCGAATGACTCAACTTGTACAGGAATACTTAAGTGGGAAAGACAATCAACAATCAGATAAAGAAGAGTTTCAAACCACTTGACTTCTAAATCAATGAACTCGTTACTCAATAATGGAAATAGCTTACAAAGTAGACACCGAAAGGAAACATCAATTAGATTCCACCACTATTTATCATTATCTGTGAAACATCTACCCAATCATAAGAAGGTAACCTGACAATCCCACAACTACCTCAAAAGAAAATACTCAACTAAAGCAATAAAGTAAATATGATTCCTTCAAAGATAAGGAGGTCTCACTAGTATCATGAAAGGGATGTGGATCATAAATGGAGTTTTTTTTTAGGGTCTCTAGCACCTTTATCTGTATCATAAAATGATACAGTGTTAAAAGATGTCAGTACATGAAAGTACGATATGTAAAATAACTAAAAAGAAACAACTTGAATAACACTTAATGCCACAAAATATAACTGAACGGAACTTAATAAGATATGAAGGTTTACTAATATATCCATGCATTTCAAATCAACTCAATCATATTCAATCTCTATAAAATAAAATCATTCGTTTATTAGAGTTTCTCTAATCGACATCCATGACCTATTAGTGTGTAATGATAGAATGCTTTGTACTATCATAGCCACCAGTCAACCAATACCTCGCTAGATTAAGGGACGATCAACTGTCATTAGATCCACAATCGAACAAGTCCTCATTTGGGATTAGAGAGGCATAGCCTCCTATCTTATGTTGACTACATAATTTATGGGGTTTGAGTTGCTTGAACTCTCATCCAAATCAGTTCTTAAGACAACGCCCAAGTCAATTCATTATGATCATATCTATCATGTAAAACAATTCAAATCATCTCATCAAGTCTCGATGGACCTTTCAAAGCTTAATCTCATCTCAACTCTTCAAATTCTTTCATTAAAAAATCATGTGATTTCATATCATTTGATCTCATTAAAACTCTTTTCTCAAAACCATCATTTATGCTCAAAACTCATGCTCTTTAAATTATATAAAATATGCTTTTATAATGACCCAAGCTAGACCGTGGGTGTAACATGGTGAATGAAATCCCCAAGGAACCCCAAACTAGCCTTCTTAGAATATCATAAAGAGTCAAGGTAAATTACGAAGATAAATAAGCGCAAGCTAAACATAATCATAACCTGGAACTTAAGGGAACCAGAGGTACATAAGCCAAAGAGTCATACATCATGCCCAACAAGCCTCTAAATCATAGACCGAGCTGGGGCTAAGACATGTCTCGATCTCACCCTCAATGAAAATAAAAGACAATCTCAACATCACATGTAAGCTAGATTAAAGTAGGATCCCCAAAGCATGAGGACTCACACAATCTGATTCTGATAGCAATCTAAATCCAGCCACGAGTATGAGGAGTAGGATGATAATCTATACTTACATTGTGATATAATGTAGGCATTAAATATGCATTAGTACGTTTGAATGAACCAAGTATGGGGTATGCAATACAATCACACACACACATACATATATATATAAAGAATGTTAGGCCTGCCTACGTGATACTCTCACCTAATTCATATTTTTTTCCTTCAATAATTCAATAATTTAAAAATTAATTAAATAATCCAACAAAAGTTGAAAAAAACTCAAAAGGCGTCGATTCTGATTAAACGGTACTTTAGCATGTCACAATTATTCAAAAACATCATAGCCATGAAGAAAAGTAACAACCCTTTGAAAAAGTCATAACTCCTTAAAAAAATCATACCCTTTCAAAAAAGTCACCATCCTTCAATTTTAAAAATTATAATATAATATAATATAATATAATATAATATAATATAATATAATATAATATAATATAATATAATATAATATAATATAATATAATATAATATAATATAATATAATATAATATAATATAATATAATATAATATAATATAATATAATATAATATAATATAATATAATATAATATAATATAATATAATATAATATAATATAATATAATATAAATATAAATATAATAAATATACTAAATTGTTCTTTATGTTGGGGGTATTATAGTATCTCTTTGGAAAAGTCACAACCATTAAAAAGGTCACAAATCTTTCAAAAAGTCATAGTTTCTTGAAAAAGTCACAATCCTTCAATATAAAATTATTTCTTCATTTAATATAATATTATATAATTAAAAAATATAATAAAAATATAAAATATTTACTAAATTAATTTTAAGTTGGGGTATTATAATAACCTCTTTAGAAAAGTTACAACCCTTCGAAAAAAGTCACAACCCTTTGGAAATGTCACAACTCTTCGAAAAAGTCACCACCATTTGGAAAAGTCAAAACCCTTTGAAAAAGCCACAACTCTTTGCAAAAGTCACAACTCCTTTGGAAAAGTTACAACCTTTCGAAAAAGTCACAATCCTTTGATGTGAAATATTATTTGCTTTCAATATAATATAATATAAAATATAAAGAACGTAATAAATTGATTTTTAAGCTGGGAGTATTATAGTAATTTAACATTCAAGTTAGGGATCTCAAGCACTATTGAAAAACCAAGTACATTGAGAAACAAATGTTATAATCAAAAAATACAATTGAATATAACTAGGACTTTAACAATATTACATTAATAAAAGTTTTGGCGATAAATTTATTATTCTAAGTTTTCTATATAGAAAGAACTTAATAACTTTAGATTATTTTATTAATTTAATATTATGTTATATAAACTTAGTTAGAATACTTATCACCGCGCGAGCGCGGGCTAATTACCAAGTATTAATATATAACATCAATATTGCATAATAATAATTCATGAGCAAGGGCACATATATAGAACCAAAGTAGAGAAAGAATCAACATACCAATGTGCCAGGAGTCATGTAATGATGCAGGATGCCATAATACATGAACATGTGTGGGAATATCACCATAAATGACAATAAGACCCTATGAGTTGTAACATGGGATGGGGAGCCTAATTGCAATGGTAGGACTCTACACATCATATCATAAGCTGTGGATCCAATAGCAATTCATATTGGGAAACATTATAATTCCTACGGTGGCACATAGTTATGGGACAATGAAATCTACCAAGGTCCTCTCAGTGTTCAGTCAACATCCCACGAAATACATAATGTACACATATAACCATGCATCTTATAAATCATCATAATTCATTCTTGTATATCATCATCACAAACTTGATCACAATCTCATAGTTCAAAACATCATGCATAGGAGTAGCTCATTTCATACTAGATTCCTAAGTCGCCATTCAAAATCTTGAATATCCTTGTTGGGACTCCAGGTAAACCTTACGATCCTAAATCCCCTATTAGTGTCCTAGGTCACCTCTCATAATCCTGAATCTCCCTATAGTGACTCTAGGCAAACCTTAAGGTCCTAAAATCCCCTATTCATAGTATACTAGGGTCCTATGTCACCTTTCAGAATCCTAAATCTCCCTATCAGGACCTTAAAAAACCTCAACGTCCTAAATCCCCTATTCATAGCGTACTAGGGTCCTAGGTCACCTTTTGAAACTTGCCGTTGGGACCCTGGTTACCTTAAAGTCCTAAATCTATTATTCATAATCATAAGCTTATTTGAAACTCTCTATATGTATGATCATGTGATGAGAGATAGGAGTATAGCATGGGCTCAGAATCACCAAGTATAAAATCATGATTAATGAGTGAAAACATGCATAATCATTGAATTGAAAATCATTTGAATCATAATTGAAGTGGTCAATGTATAATTCCCATAATCAACATAGCATACATGAATAATCTCATGAAAATCATGAAACTTATTCAAATTAGAAGTAATCCATGCATATTTCAATGTACAAACATAATCCATAACATGATAGAATTATTTGAAAACAAAGTCATTAAAACCCTTATTTGATCATACTTGAAATTAGATGAAACAATGAGTAATTTTATTAGGCTCCATGGATGAAAGGTACCCATGGATGAAACCCATACACCTTGATCAGAATTGAAGAACTAAAGATGAATTTGACATCAAACTTGAGGTTTCTTCAATAAATTCTAAAATTGAGCTTTAGAGAAGACTTGAGAAAGATTTGGAAGAAATATTTTTAGTCTTAAGTGTTTGAGGAACGATTGAAAAACTTGGAATAGGTTAGGATAGCATTAGGAGGGGTATTATAGTCTAAAAACCATTCAAAAGAGGTTTAGGAAATAGGGAGAAGACCTAAATACCCATACGAAATCAAATTTAAAAATGGACAATATACTACACGAAACAACCACCATGAACCAAGATGTGCACCACGTCCAGCAGTGGGGTCCGCGGTGGGGACCTTGGGCCAAAAAGTGAAGTGGCCAAGGGAGGGTGCACTCCACGAGAACCTTGATGAGTAATGGTGTGCACCATGACTCGTGGAGGGATGGAACACCTTCACCAAGTCTTCCTTAACATAACTCAATCACTGCAAACTGGTGTCACCATGAGGCCTTTCACGAGTCATGGTATGCACCATGAGCCGTGAATGGTCTTTTGGGGGGACACTTTTATTGCTTTTTAGAGATTTTTTACTTTTAAGGATCGTTTCCATCTTCCAACACCCAAGACCTTACAACATCTCCACCTTGGAAACACTTTGATGAGAGTTAGCTTAAATAGAGTAAAATGAAAATCGATACCCCAACATAAGTGCAGAAATGCAAATTTAACTTTAAAGTCGTAAAACCTTCAAGCCCTTGCACGTAATTTAAAACTAGTTTCATGAGAATGCATGCATATTATGACATGAAAATGTAGAAATGTATGAATTTAGACCATTTTAGCTTGATTAACCTATTACCTTAGGCTGAACAAGGATGGAAAGATAAGGGTATCATCGAATCATATTTGATTCCACTTCCCATGTAGCACTCTCAACTTGTTGGTTTTTGCAAGGGTCTTTAACTAATTTAACTTCCTTGTTAGGTAGCTCTTTACTTGCTAGTCCAAAATCTAAATTGAGACTTCTTCGTAGGTCGAGTTCCCATCAGCTTCAACACTCTCTAAAGGTACAATAGAACTTGGATCACCAATGAACTTTCTTAGGACCCAACTTTCCCTTTTTACTAAACCACATCACACTCTTGAATGCAACCTTCACATACACCCGATCCTCTACATGGGACTCCAAATCTCTCTTACTAACATCGGAATATGACTTCTGATGACTTTGAGCTATTCTCAAACTTTCCCTTATGAGCTTCACCTTTTCTATAGCATCCAACAAAAAATCAGGACCTATCAAAGCCATCTCACTAATTTCACACCTAACCACCAGGAATTTAAATCTCCTACCATAGAAAGCCTCAAACGTTGCCATTTCAATATTAGCATGATAACTGTTGTTCTAAGTGAACTCAATGAGTGGTACATGATCATCCCAGTTACCCTTAAATTCCTACACACATGCCTTCTAGGGTTGAATCATCCTTTTGTCCTTTCCATTTGTTTGAGGATAGAAAGCGTCACTCAACATTATCTTTGTTCCAAGTCCTTTTTGAAATGACTTCAAAAAATGAGAAGTAAATCGGTACCACGATCCGATATCATAGACAGTGGAACACCATGCAACCTCACCAACTCTCGAATGGACAACTTAGAATAGTCCTTGGCATTGAATGTAGTCTTGACTGGTGGAAAATAAGCTGACTTGTTCATTCTATCCACAATTACCCAAATGGTATCATATTGGTTTCAAGTATGAGGAAAACCTGACACAAAGTCTATATTCACATCTTCCCATACCTAAGTAGGAATCTCTATATCATGGGTCAGCCACTAGGCCTTTGATGTTCCACCTTCATCTGTTTCCAATTAGGGCACTCTGCCATGAGCCCAGCTGTATCCTTCTTCGTTCCATTTCACCAATACACTTCCTTCAAGTCTTGGTACATTTTGGTGGATTTGAGATATATGGAATATGGAGAGTTATGGGTCTCTTTCAGAATGACCTCTCTTAAACCACCGATATTCAGAACACACAACCGGCCTTGGTAGCTAAATATACCATCTCCCCCTTGGGAGAAAAATTCTATCTTATTTTCGGAAACCAACTTCTTCAAGTCAACTATTGTTGGATCTAGGTCCCATTTTCCCTTGACATTAACTACCATTGATGATTCTATCCCATTTTGCACATAGATACCACCCTCGTTGGAGTCACTTAACCTAACCCCCAAATGTACCAAATGGTACATCCTTCACCAACTCCCTCCTGGACTCATCAATATAAACCACACTACCCATAGTTATTCAATTAAGAGCATCAACTACAACATTTGCCTTACTTTGATGATACTGCACATTCATGTCATAATCCTTAAGGAGCTCAAGCCATCTCCTTTGACTCTAATTTACATCTTTTTCACTGAACATGTATAACAAACTCTTGTGGTCGGTAAATACATTAGCATGCTCCCCATAGAGATAATGATATCGATAAGCAAATACCACATCCACTAACTAAAGATCATAAGTTGGATAATTCTGATCATGCACTTCTAAATTCATCGAAGCATATGTTATGAACTTACTATTTTACATTAGAACACAACCTAAACCAACACAAGAAGCATCACAATATACCACAAATCCATCAAATGCTTCTAGTAGATTCAAAAAGGATCTGATGTAAGACAATCCTTCAAAGACTGGAAACTTTTCTTGAATTCATCTGACCATTGGAATTTTGCCTTCTTTTGGATCAACAGACAAAAGGTGCAGCAATAGATGAAAATCCCTTGACAAATATTTGGTAATACCTATACGAACCCAAGAAACTCCTAATATCTGAAGGGGATAATGGCCTACGCCAATTCGTCACCACCTCAGTCTTCTTTGGGCAACCTTAATACTATCACCGGACACTACATGACCAAGGAAAGCCACCTCTTTCAATTAAAAATTTTGCAAATAACATTTTATCCCTCAACGTTTGAAGTAGAACCCTTAAATGATCCATATGCTCTTCCTCACTATAAGAGTAATTCTAAATGAAGACAACTACAAAAGTATTAAGGCAAGGCTTGAACACCGAATTCATAACGTCCATTAACACCGTAGGAGCATTAGTCAACCCAAATGTTATAACCACAAATTCCAAGTGAAAATACCTTGTTTGGAAAGTTGTTTTGGGAATCTCATACTCCCTTACCCTTAACAGATGATAGCCAGAACAGAGATCAATTTTAGCGAAATGAGTATCCCATTGCAATTAATCAAATAAATCATATCTTCAATAGCACATACTTGTTCTATTTAGTCACCTTGTTAAATTGCCGATACTATATACACATCCAAAGTGACCTATCCTTTTATCACAAGAAACATAGGAGCATTCTATGGTGAAATGTTTGGCCTGATGAAACCCTTTTACAACAAGTCATTCAATGGACCCTTCAAATCATTTAATATTGTCGGGGCTATTCGATAGGGAGGAATAGATATAGCTTGGGTATTGGGAAAAAGATCTATAAAAAGGTCAACTTCCCTTTCGAGAGGAATACTAGGTATATCATCAGCAATGATATCAGGAAATTCATTCAAAATGAGAACAGACTTAAGAGTAGGAGACTCGAAAAAATGGGAACAAAATCAAGTGTAGGAGACTCAAAATCGATATCCCTAACCCTTACTATATGGTAGATACAACCCTTGAAAATAAGTTTGCATTCTTTAAGATAGCAGATGAATTGACCTTTGCATGCCGAGTCATTACATACTGATTCAAGAATCGGCTCACTAGGGAACTAAAATTTGACCTTATGGATTCTGCAACCTTTAGAGGTATAAGAAGCATTTAACCAATCCATCTAGAAAATAACATCGAAATCAACCATCTCAAGGTCAACAAGATCACAAGGAACGACTTTATGCAACGCTGACACCGGACAAATTCGATATAGTCTTTAGGCTAAACTTAACTCATCCATGGGAGTATACACTGCGAAAGGTTCTAAGAAGAATTCAAGACTCATGTTAAACTTAGGAGCTAGGAAAGGAGTAATAAAAGATAAATTGGCGCCCAGATAAAGCAATGCATACACATCAAAGTTAATGACCTTCAACATACTGGTAACCACACTAAGAGTTTCCTCCACTTCTTCTCTAACATGAAGGGTATAGAATCTATTGTTGCGCTATGCAGTAACCTATTGAACCCTTTGTTTCTCTTAACCAGCGAGAATAACCAACTCTCGGGGACAACCTTCTTCACCTCTCTATTTGGCGCATTTGGACACTCAGACAGTTTGTCGCCTATCTTTCTACATATGTAGCAAGCATAGAGCCTTTTAATCACCTACCTTCATGGTTCTTTCCACAAATAGGCACCTTGGTAAGTCTTGTCTACGATCTCCTTGGATCCTAGGGTATGCCACCCTATTCTTGTCAAACTTCTCATTTGGGGCATGAAATGACCCTTGGCCTTGGAACTTTTTCCCTTGCTAAGGACGACCATTTCCACCACCAAACCTAGTATTGGAGACCCCAACTTCATATCGAGTCCTCTTAGAATCTGTCAGCCTCCTCTCCTTGAGTTCCTCACCTTCAACTTACTTGGCATAAGTCACGAGTCGAGAGATATCCATCACGTTCATAAGCATAATACTCTAGCACTCTTTGACAACCATGTATGATATTCTTGAAATAAACATGTTCATCCTGGCATGGGGATCATCAACCAATGTTGGAGCATATTTTGAATGCTTTCTGAAATTGAGGGCATAGTCCCTCAGATTTATATTCCCTTGCTTGAGATTGATGAATTCAGTCATCTTTGCTTCCTTAAGCTCAAGTGGGAATAAGGGGTCAAGAAATGCAATCTTGAATTCTTCCCAACTAATCAAACCTTCATCCACACTCTCAGACACCCATTAAGTGAACTATACTTAGGCCACTCCTTTAAGTTGATAAGCAGTCAATTTTTCATTGTCTTCGAAAGTCACTCCCTTGATGGTCAACACCTTCTACACCTCATCAATGAACTCTCTGGCATCTTCATCTACCTTTGAACTGTCGAACTCAGGAGGGTTCATCTGAGCAAAATCCCTCACCCTAGATGCTAGATTAGGTGCTTGAGGAGAAGGGGAAACCATACCGTGTTCAGCTTGGGTAGTCATAGGCCAGGTCAATATAGCAATAGTGGTTTGAAATTCAGCATTGGTGATTTTCTCTTTGAAAGGGTCATGAAGAGCTTGGCCCTTATTAGTACATACTCCTCTTGACTCAGGTACTCTTCTTAGAGGCCTTCTTTAAAAATATAACGAACAATATTTAGAGTTGGGAAGCCTTAGGTACATTCTACGACATGATATGAATCATGAAAGACGTGAAACATTTCCTAAAATACCTCATATTTTATATTCATAGATATGGCATGCCTCACACCCATGAATAGGACTCTACTTGACGTGGCATGTTGGGCTCACTAGGATACTTCAAAACCTATTTTAATACTGAGTATGTCATGACCCAAGCTACACCTAAGTGTCACATAACGAATGACATCCCCGAGGGAACCCCAAACTAGCCTTTTTTTGCATATCATAAGCATTCAAAATAAACAACGAATATAAATAATAGAAAGCTAAACATAATCATAAGATGGAACACAAATGAACAAGAGTTACATAAGCCAAAGATTCATACATCATGTCCAACAAGTCTCTAAATCATAAACTGGGTAGGGGCTAAGACACGTCCGGAGCTCAACCTGAATGAAGAGAACAAAAAGTATCAATATAACATGTAAGCTAGATGAAAGTAGGATCCCCAAAGCATGAGGACTCGGCCATTCTGATTCTGATAACAATAAAAATCAGGCCACAAGGATGAGGAGGCTAATGACCTACACCTATATTACGATATAATGCAAGCATAAATTATGCATTAGTACGTTTAAAGTAGTAAGTATGCAATACAATATTATAATATAATTTCAAAATTGCATAATAATGATTCATGAGCAAAGGCACATGTATAGAACCAAAGTAGGAAAAGAATCAACATACTAATATGCTAGGAGTGTAATGATGCATGATACTATAATACATGAACATATGTAGGATTGTCATCGTAGCCGATAATAAGAGCATGCAAAATATAACATGGAATCTTACTGTTGCATCTACATTAAAAAAAGGGAAGCCAACTTGCCAGGGTTGGACTCTACACATCATATCACAAGCTATGTGGATCCTCTAGCAACCCATAAAGGGGAACATCTTCATTCCTAAATGGCAGGTAGTTTTAGGAATGTGGAGTATTCGAAGGTCCTTTCGGTGGTGTGTCAACATCCATGAAATACATAATACATACATATTGTCCTGCTTGCTATAAATCATCATAAGACATCATAAATCATCATAATGTGTACATATATTGTCATCATAAACTTGATCATAGTCTTATAATTCAAAACATCATGCATTGGAGTAACTCATTTCATAGTAGGGTACTAGGCGACTTTCAGAATCCTAAAATCTCCTCGTTGGGACCCCAGGTTATCCTCAAGGTCCTATACCCCCTACTAGGATCCTAGGTCATCTATCAAAATCTTGAATCTCCTCGTAGGGACACCAAGTCAACTCAAGGTCCTAAATCCCCTTTTCATAGCATATTAGGGTCTTAGGTCACCTTCAGGAATCCTGGATCTACCTGTTGGGACCCTACGTCAACCTTAGGGTCCTAAATCCCTTATTTAGCATACTAGGTTCTTAGGTCGCCTTTCGGTCTCCTAAATTTCCCCGTCAGCACCCCAAATCAACCTTAAGATCTTGAATCCCCTATTCATAATCATAAGCTTGTTTGAAAATATTGTATATGAATAAACACGTGATGAGATACAGGAGTATAGTATGGGTTCATCATCACCAAGTCTAAAATCATTATTAATGACTGAAAACATGCATAATTATTGAATTGAACATCATTTGAATCATAATTGAAGTGACTCATGCATAATTTACCTAATGAACATAGCATACTTGAATAATTTCTTGAAAATCATGCAACTCAGGCAAATCAGAGATTCATGCATATTTCAATGTATAAATATAATCCATATCATGATAACATCATTTGAAAACAATGTCATGAAAACCTTAATTTGATCTTACTTGAGGTTAGATCAAATAATGATTAATTAGGTTAGGCTCCATGGGTGAAAGGTACCAATGGATGAAACCCAAACACATTGATGAGAATTGACGAACTAAAGGTGTATTTGACTTGAAACTTGAGGGTTCTTCTATGAATTCTACACTTGATCTTGAGAGTAGAGTTGAGAGTGATTTGGAAGAAGATTTTTTGAGTATAAGTGTTTGAGGAGTGATTGAAAGACTTTGATAGGTTGGAATAGCATTAGTAGGGGGTATTTTAGTACAAACCATCCAAAATAGTGTTAGTAATCAATGAAAAGACCTAAATTTTCTTACAAAATCAAATCTGAAAATTGGATAATACATTGCACAAAACCACTACAATGAACCCTGGTGTGTATCACGACCCATGGTGGGGTTCATGGTGGGGATCTTTGCCTGCAAAGTGAAGTGTCCAAGGGAGGGTTCACTCCATGAGGCCCTTCATGAGTCATGGTGCACACCTTCACGATTTTTCAGAGATTTGTATTGTTAAGACTCATTTCCATCTTCTAATACATGGGACCATACAGCTTCAAACTCAGTTAAAATCATACTTTGCTCAATAAATGAAAATCATCAAATCTCAATTCAAAATAATGCATAGTAAAACCATGATCATCAACTCACTTAGGGTTCATGAGAACATAGTCATGAACAAACCATATCTAGAATTAAAGAATAAGAACAACAATAATATCAATGCATAACTTAGTAGAACAAAGAATTAACACAATTTAGTATTCAACACAATTAGGGCTCAACTCAACTTATGCTCAACAATTAGTGAAATTTAGATGTTAACCACATAGACAAACTCAATCTAACTCTATGATTATTCTTAAATACATGAAAGATTAAAGTTACAATGACAACTTGAACGACATTGATGAACACTTGAACCCTAGCCTTTTCTCCTCTCCAACTTGCTCTCAAAATATTCTAATTGTTTATAAGAGTACAGGCCTATTGGGTACTAATAAGGGACTCGAAATAAACCCAACAGGTAAGGGGTTTGATTAGAAAAAGGTGGAAAAAGATTAATTTATCCCTTATTAAAACTATCAACTAGAATTACTAAACTGCACCTATGGGTTATGGTTTGGTCTATGGATAGTAGACTGCCTCTCGTAGAAGCTAGATTGATTTTCTAGATTTCTAATCTTAGGTCTATGATCATCTTTTATCAGTTATAGGACCTTCTACAGCCTCATTCTTTTGATTCATACTAAAATATTAGGGAGTATGTTTTCACTTGAAACAACAAACCAATTTCTACGGGTCGTAAAAAGGATGATAGGTCGTAAATCGCACCTTGTGGAACTCACTAACTCAACTCAGTACTGGACTATTAAACTTGGTCGATAGTCCATAAAACTTTCTATAAATCTTGGACTAGCCTCGTAAAAATCAAACTTTGTGGAAGTTAGTTCTATGAGCCCATATATGGCCCATAGATGGTTCTATGAACTGTGGAGTTCGTTCGTAAAACCCAACTACTGCAGAGATAGAACATTGCTCTAACTTTCGGGGCTATCTAAGTAAGATCATTTTTGGGGGGTGTTAGAATATCCAACCCCTTGGGATTATTTATCCTTGAATGATGACTATGTTAGGAGATACTCAAAGAACCCATATAATCAAGAACTCAAGCACTCAAAAACTCAAAGGTAGGAATAAGAAAATATTACCATCAAAATCATCATTAGAAGGAACGAATAGATGCGGGTACCTAGATTTCATATCCTCTTCAACTTCCTATGTAGCTTCCTCAGCAAATTGATTTCTCCATAAAAATTTGACTGGTGCAACCTCTTTGGTCATGAACATGTGAACTTGCTGATCAAGGATTTGGACCAGAATCTCTTTATAGGCTAAGCTATCATTGATACTATTCTCTTAATCAAAACAATATGCGAAGGATGTCCCAAACGCTTCCTAAGAATCAAAATATTAAAGATAGGATGAACAGTCTCTAACTCTAAAGGTAGCTCTAACTCATAAACTAAAGTACCTACTCTATTCACAATTTGATATGGACCAGTGTAAAGAGGATCAACTTTCCTTTCTTTCCAAACCTCATAACACCCTTCATGGGTGAAACCTTTTGAATGCACCTAAGCATTTATCTAAAACTCAAAATCTCTCCTCCAATCTTCAAAGTAGGACTTTGGCGACTCTGAGCTATTTTTAATCTTTTCTAAATAATCTTCACATTCTATATCTTGGTGAATCATGTTTGGTCCGATCAACTCAGGTTCACAACCTTGAACCAAGCAATTGGCGATCTACATCTGCTCTCACAAACAGCTTCATAAGGAGCCATTTGAATACTCAAATAGAAGATATTATTATACGCAAACTCACTAAGACGAAAGTGTACATCCCAATTACCTTTGAAATCAATTACACAGGCTCTTAACATGTCCTCCATGATTTGGATTTTATGATTTGCTTGGTCATCGATCGAAGGGTAAAATACAGTGCTAAGGTTCACCTTTGAATCTAGACCCTTCTAAAAGGACATCCAAAACTATGCAGTGAATTAGGATCCTCTATTTGAAATGATGGGTAAAGGAACTCCATGAAGTCTGACAATCTTTAGAATGTACAATTTGGCATAGTACTCCACTTCATCCGTCATCTTAACAAGTAAGAAGTGGGCTAATTTGATCATTCTATTCACAATCACAAAAATTGAATCATGTTTCTGTGAGATTGTGGTAAAGCCTATAATGAAGTCCAATTTGATCTTCTCCTCTTTCCACTCTGTAATCTCTATATTTTGAGCCACACCACATGATCTTTGGTGCTTAACTTTGTTTTTATTTGGCAATTTGTGCATTTGGAAATATGATTTGCAGTGTCTCTCATTATACCACTCCACCAATAGATATCCCTAAAACGATGATTCATCTTAGTAGAACCTAGATATATGGAATACCTAAGGCTATAGGCCTCAATGATGATTATGTCTCATAGAACATCCACATTAGGGACACACAATTTACCTTGTTACATCAATACACCATCTCCCCTTTTGTCAAAACCCAACACCTTCTACTTATACCGCTTTAGCCAAATCCTCATTCTCCTCCTCAACATATGTAATACTCACCAAAGATAACCTGCTAAGAGCATCATCAACAATATAAGCTTTACCTGAGTGGTAAAGAATGCTCATATCATAATCCTTAAGAAACTAAAGCCATCTCTCCTGCCTCAAGTTTATCTCTTTCTGAAAAAAGATATACTGAAAAATCTTGTGATTAGTGAACACATACACATGCACTATATATAAATATTTATACCAAATCATAAGATCGAACACTACAGCTTCATATTCAAGATCATGAGTTAGGTAGTTTCTCTCAAGAATCTTAATCTATCTATAAGCATAATACATAACCTTATCCTTACGCATCAACAAATGACCTAATCCAACTCTAGAAGCGTCATAATAAATTACAAAACCACTTGTTCCCTTAGGTAGAGACAATATTGGGGCAATAGTCAATCTGATTTTCAATTCCTAGAAGATTTTCTCACAAGCATCTGACAATTAGAACTTAGCCTTCTTTTGAGTCAGCTTAGCCAATGGGGTGATATGGAGACAACCCCTCAACAAACCTTGTGTAGTAACAAGTCAAATCTAAAAACTCCTTATGTCTATTATCTTTGCTAGATATGATGTGACCTAAGAATGCAATAGAAGCAAGACAAGATTTTAAATTAAAAAATATAGCATGTAACTTTCTATCCTTGAGAGTCTGAAGGATAATCTAAACCTTAATAACCACCAGTCTGAGGACACGACCTGAATCTAAACCATAAAAAGATACCGCGAAGAGAAAAGTACATGGTTAGTACGTGGAATATATTTAATACGTAAGGACACTAAACATGAATGTAACAAGTGGTGATGTTCATAGAGAGTGACACAAGGTATCATAAGTCATATCACAGTGAAAGAACTGAAAAAGTATTTTGATGTCAATACATAAATATCATTTGAGAAACCATTTCAAATAACTAGAGATGGGTCTAACTTGATAGCTAGGTGAGGTTGTATTGAGAATGTATTTACACTTGTAGTGACTTACATTGGTTATATACTATTGATTAGCTTAATTGTTAGCTTAGCCTGTAAACTGTAGTTGTTAGCTTAGTTAGATAGTAGTTTGTCCGAATCTCATTTTCATAACTGTCACAATGATATAAATACCCATGTACAGATACGTTTTTGTTTGAGAGGTTTTATTCAACAAAGACATTTACTTTTCTTCCTCTTTATTGCACTGTCTTCTCCCTGTCTATTAATTCTACCATTGGTGCTTCTTTCTCCAAAAAGCTTGGAGTTCGAGCACCCAAGCACCGATCACTAGACTTGAAAGATAGTATACAATAAAATATTCCAAGATAGTCCATTAATATTGAAGCACATAAATAGTAGTAATTGACAGAAAAATAAGTTTTTTTTAATTGGAAAAAAAAAATCTAAAGCTAACCAAAATATAAAATTTAAAAGAGAGTAGATTGTTGTGGACGAAAGGGAAAAGAATCAAATGATTTGACACTTTGATGTCTTACTTGTATAAATTGTAAATTACAAGCTATGTATAAATGTTATTGTAATAATAGAAACTCAAAGGACAATCAAATAAATATGAAATCTGAAAGATGATATTACCTTTATTTATGTGTAGCATACAATTATGGATAATTATTACCTTCATTTTAATATGAGGTGAATGAAACATTAGAGCAATTTAGTCTAGATACAAAAAGATCATAAATTACATTATGCATTCTAAATGAATATTCATATAGGTAGTGGTAGAGACTGTCTCCACAATTGATAATGGCTCAACTCGGAAAACTTTCAAAGATGATGAATCGGGACAGAAAACTTTCGATTAATAGAAAAATTAATAGTAAACATCACCACCAAAGAATTTGGTGAAGCAGATGGGGTTGTTTTTCTCTAAAATAGGGGTCTTGAGTTTTAACTCTTGGTATGAAAAATATTCTACATTAAAAATGCTTCCTCCCCCAATAGGATCCTGCTACATGTGTTCAATATGAATTAATCAGGCTCAAATACGGATATTGATCATTAAATGGAAAATCAAAAACAAAAAACTAGGTTAAAGGCCCAAAATTTGTACAAAAAATGAATATGCTCAATTGTCTATATTATTTATGATATAACGTATATATATTATTTTACAAAAGATAAATGATCAATTAAACTAAAGACTAATAATTCAACTTTAAAGTGAAGAATTTCCCACTTTTAACATATTATAGTATAATAATATTATATGATATGATTAATTAGGGTGAATTAGCACACAAAAAAGATGGTAAATATTCATTGAAGTTTATAAAAGAGGGTTCACACCCTAGAAAGGAGACACCTTTAATAGGAATGCCTTAATTATCCCAGCTAATAATGGTTTTTATGCGACGGGACTCAGGTGGTGTGAAGTATATGTCATTGTTATGATTGTAAGAATAAAAATGTTCTATAAAAATTAATTAAACAATACTATGTATACCTAAATTGTGGGATTTTACTGGGTATGTTGTTGTTGTATACCTAAATCTTTTGATTATTTTTTGAAAATTCACATCTGGTATACCTACTAAAGAGCTAAGCCCTTCATATCATTAAAAAATTATAAATTTTGTTTACAAATGTTTCTTGTAATGGTTTTGCAGATTCTCTGAAGCAGCATACCTTAGATGTGTAGAACGATTGGATATTCGTGGGAGAATTGAAACAGAAATGTTGTCACCAAAGACAGAATATGGCGCTTATTTGGTGTTCAAGTTGGGAATTATGTCTCGTGGACTTATATCTGCTAAATCAAGTATTAGGTTTGTTAATTATGAAAGTGAAATTGATGCTGAGAATCAGGCCAACACTGTGTACTTTTCAAGATCGCAAATAAGTAGGGATTTCCCAAAATTGAGAGGAGATGGATGGATGGAAGTGGAATTGGGATATTTTAATAGCAAGAAAGGAAGTGATGGTCCCATTGAAGCAAGATTGGTTGAGGCGACAAATAATTACAAAGGTGGACTTATTGTTGAAGGAATTGAGTTTCGTCCCAAATGAATCGAATTCAAGTAGTCAGAGGAGGATATGGGATTTTATACTTTATAAGATTTGAACTAGAACACATTTTTATTACATAGTTTCTGAAATATTTTATGCATGTTAACTAAATTTTATAGATTTTGAGTCAAAGTTATTGGGTTATGTCGTACCCCATTACTCTATTATGACTTTCTTGTGTGATCATGTTGCTTAAAACATTATGGTCATTAAAAACACTTTAGACTTTATAGTGATTGTGTTGCTCTTATAACTAAATTTAGCATTATATTGACTTGTTTAGTTTATAAGTACATATTTAGCTCAATTGATCCCATAATTCTATTATGGCTTTGTCCCTCACCCCTGCCCAGCCTCTCCCTCCCTAGAAAGTTCTGATATTATATTTAAAGTGCATTCATGTTTGCTCTGATGAAATATCCTTAAGGATAGTATCATACAATTCTTAATGTTCGAGAATATCCTATTGTTTTTGTGTCTTATAGATGTTTAATTTTTTGTTGTCATGGATCATATAAATCTCACCTTGTTTTATCAAAGAAAGTCTCGATCTTGTAATTGTCACTTTTATATTTTGTGGTATATCAAAGAGCACAAATATACAAGATTAATGATGTATTTGGTTCGATATATGTTGATTGCTTAGAATGCAAATCTTGATTGTGACGTAATGTTTTTGTATTGATGGTTCTACTAAGCCTGCTTGATTTCGTTTTATCTCAATTAAACTCCCTTATTATACTTTCAACTATAATTGTCTTGGTCAAACTACTCAACCCTTGGAATTATGTTGTAGGATATGTAATTGTAGTATAATCTCTATTTTTTTTAATAACAAGAAACAAGATTACAAGCCCAAAATCATTAATAAAATCTTCAAGAAAAGAATTGGAAAAATTGATAATTCTGTTAAGACAAAAATTAATTTGTATAAAGAAGAAGATATTACTATTATGGTCATTTATCAAGTGAATATTCTGGCTTATATGAGTGACCGGTGATAGACTTTGGTGCTACTAAGTATATTTACACAAAAATAATATTATGTCTTATACCCAAGTCAATAAAGTAGAAGAACTTGTATATCTTGGTGATTATATAGCTACTCTAGTTTTGGAAAAAGAAAACTTTTCTCTCAAATTTACATCTAAAAAAACAATGATCTTAACTGAATTATTGCATGTTCCTAATATTTTAGTCAACGTGATCTCTGTCAGTTCATTAGAAAAAGATGGTGTGAAGGTTGAGTATAATAAAGTTATTTTAATAAAAAAATAGTTTTATGGATAAAAAATATTATAGCCCTGATTTATCTTTTTTAAATGTCATGAATGAAAATACTAGTACTTCAGCTTATTCACTTACTTCTTTTGATTTATAGCATGCTAAACTTTGTCATGTTAGTTTATATTACATTGTAAAAATGTTTTCTCAAGGTCTTGTTGCAAATATTATTTTCAAGCAATGATAAGTGTGAAATTTAGAGAAACTGATTTGTTGTTTATAGTGCATACTGATTTGGGAGACTTGAAGCAAACTATGGTCGGTGGTAAAAAAATATTATGTCACATTTATCTATAAAGTTTTATATATATGAAAGTATATTTTTTGAGAAATGAAGATAAGGCTTTTGAAATATTTTAGTATTTCAAATCAGAAGTAGAAAATCAATGAGCTGGTAGAAGTGGCTAATATATTTTGCTTATTGATATTTGTGAAAAAAGAAGGGATTATCCATGAAGTTACTCCTCCATGCTCTCAAATTTAACAGAGTAGCTGAAAGAAAAAATAGGACTTAAATTAAAAATGATGAATTCTATGCTAGTTCCTGTCCATCTCATAATCCTTAAGGTAAAGTAATTTTGTCTGTTATCATTCACAACTTAGAATTTCTTACATGAAAAATTAGAAAACTACCGTAAGAATTGTGGAAAGGTTATCCTATCGTTGGAGTAATACCACAAATAATAACGTAATGACCCTCCAGATCATTTTCTCTGCTCTTCGTTCTTTTAGCATTTAGAACTTCCTGTAGTGACTCTAGGTCATTTATAACTTATTGCCATTGATAGCTCAATTGTTTGATCATTCATTTTGATTTTATGTCAGTTTTTGTGTTTTGGAGCTCTTGGAGTTTGAACAGTTGACTTCGGTCATAACTCTAGGAAGATGACTTCAAAATGAAATTTTGACAGTTTCGTCAGCTCCGAAATGGCCAAATTAGGTTAAAACCATAGTTCGCTCAAGCACCAAGGTCTTCGGTGCGAGTTTAGACCCTTTAACATTTTGGCTGTGGAAATTTGGCCTAGAGTTGAATTTGGTCAATATTCTTGGAAATTGTGCTTGGATGAGAATTTCGTCAGTGTGATAAGCTCTACAATGTCGATTTCAATGTAGAACGATCTTTTCTCTGACCACTGAGGCTTCTGGAATAATTTCGAGCCTTTTGGTGGGTTTTGATTAAAATTGGCCTTGAGAGTGGGACCTACATTCAGTAATAACAACCTTGTATGGAAATTGTAACTTGGCCATTGAGATCAAAATGTCAAATTTTGTGGGGTAGCATATTATGTTTGCAGGCATATGGTTCTAGGCGAATCTTAAGCATCAAGTCCGAAATTTTAAACTTCGTGAATGTTAGCTGAAAAGATGATATTTTGTGCAGGCATTTTTATGCTCCATGATCACAGGCACCAGGCTGCATTTGCAAGGTTGGCTCGAGCACCAAGTTCTTCGGTGCGAGTTTAGACCCTTTAACATTTTATCTGTTGAAATTTCGTCTAGAATTGACTTTAATCAATGTTCTTGAAAATCGTGCTTGGATGAGAATTTCATTAGTGTGATAAGCTCTGAAATGTTGAGTTCAATTTAGAATGATCTTTCTTTGACCCCTGAGGGTTCTGGACTAATTTTGAGCCTTTTGATGTGTTTTGATTAAAAATGGCCTTGAGAGTGAGACCCACATTCAGTAATAACAACCTCGTATGGAAATTTTAACTTCGCCATTGAGATCGAAATATCAAGTTTTGTGGGATAGCAAAGTATGTTTGCAAGCACATGGTTCTGGGCAAAACTTAAGGACCATGTAAGAAATTTTAAACTTTGTGAATTTCAGTTGAAAAGATGGTCTTTTTGGCACGCATTTTGTGCTCCTTGTTTTCAGGCCCAAGGCTGCATTTGCAAGGCCTGAGTACTGGTGATCTGCGATCGTGGACTGCCAGGCTGCATTCGCGAAGGTTTGGAATGCTTATGCTCTGCATTTGCAGAGAAGCTTCTGCATTTGTGAAGGTGCCCATGTTTGTACTCCGCGAGCGTGGGGTACTGTTCACGGCAATCGTGGATGACTTTTTAGTTGCCTATAAATATGTGTTCTTGGACGCGATCATCTTATTTGGAAATATTGAAGAAATGATTTCTTAGCTGTCTCAAGTCCAGATTGATTGATTCAAATGCCTATTTTATGGGATTTTGTGCAAGGAACGCATTGGTGAGCTCCGAAACTGATTTTGAACTCCCATATGAGGTAAATTTGTGACTTAAGCAGCTTCCATGGATGTGTTGCTGGATAAGTCTTTGGAATATTTTCAAGACTCAATATCTTGAGAAATTTAGGTTCAATTTTGGAGATTTCTGGGGCTATTTTGCATGATTCTTCAAAGACAATATTTTGGTGTTCAGAAAGTGTAGTAGTGAATTCGTTTCTAGTAAATTTCTGATTTTATCAGCTTTCCTATGCTATAAGTAGGTTAATCCACTCGAACTGCTTTAAATTCTTCTAAGTCTACCATATTCCCTGTATTTTGGCAGACTATGAAGAATTTAAAGCAGTTCGAGTGGATTAACCTCCCTGAGGGGAGGAGGGGGGGGGGGGGTTGTGACAACTATGAAGAATAATCCTAAACTAAGACAAGTGTGAAATTAGTTATGAAGAGTAACTAGGGTATAGTGTTCCCCATGGTCCCTTAACTCGGTATTACCAAATAACTGAATTTTTTTCTAGTGTGTAGCATGCAGAACGGTAAGTTATGTTTACCAAACCCTTTGATCCGAGCGAGAGGTAAATTTTACTATGTGATTTGATCCATCCCCGCAGTGTGACATTACTAACCTTTACCTCTTGTTTCAGTACAACCTCCACTTGGCTTAGTCTGGTTGATTAGACAAGAAACATCAATTGAATCCTATTAATTAATCTCTTTTCCTATTCATTTAATACCTTGGTCCAGTCAGTAACACTAGACGAGTTCTCACGTTGGCCACTGTTAAAAAGCATTCAAACCAAAGAGAATTAATTAATACATGCATGCACACTTTTCAAGAATTGCGATTTATCTGGTTTTACCTTGTTAGTTCTGCATGGTTCTACAACCCTAGTTGTGGATTTAACTACTCATGATCAGTGTAAATTCAAGAACCATGAAGCTTAATAACATAATTGAGCACTTACACAAGAAATCCAAGCTTTTCACCAAGAATCACAAGATTGAATTAAAGACAAAATAAAGCTTTACAAGTATTTCTCTCAAGCTCTCTACTATTCTCTACTATTTTGTCACGTTCTCCCCTGAAAAATAACCTAAAAATCTATTTATATCTTTAAAATACAAAACAAAAATGGATTAGAACAACTGGGTTGGCAGACTCTAGGGTTATATAGTCCGTAGTCGGGCTTTCGTGGATTGCTTCTTCAATTATGGGGCTGACTTCTACGACACTCGTTTACGACCCGTATAATGTTTTGCGGCCTGTAGGGGGTTTCGTCTGATGACTTGGTAGCAACTCCCCTCTTTCTGATCCTCAGGGCACGACACTAAGTCTACAGCTCGTATAATCTTCTACGACTCATTTGCATGTTCGTAGACTTAACTTTAGAAAATCACCCTTCATTGGATTGTACAAAACCAGTTCTACGGCCCATAAAAGGTCTCGTGAAACCTCTGTTTCAGCAAAATCTGCACACTTAGTCCATAAATTGTGCCAACCGTGTAATCCTACAAAGCAAACATAAAAACACATCACATCTACTAACATCGCTTTGAGAACACATAAAATTCCAAGTTTTTAAGTCGAATGTGTTGTATTTTGGCAGCACATCAACACCCTCAACTTAAAATTGTATCTTGTCCTCAAGAGACGGACTCAATCTATATAAGTAACACATTAATACACAGATCTCAATCTAATGGCATACATCACATCAAACTCAAGCGCAGAAACCCACACCACTTTAAAAATACATCAGATAGCTATCTAGCAAACCAATACAGATCATATGTGACAGTGCAACTATGACAAGTAAGGCAATTTTAAATAAGCAACAATCCTGAGTTAGTCCAATGTCACCAAAGCAATACAAGTGCCCTCACTGAAAGAAGTCCCTTATCCCTCTCATGATGATGTTTTTAGTTTTAATGCTTGGGACCTTGCAAAATCACTTACCCTCACAAAAGACACTCAAATACCATGCTCAATACCATATGTTTGCCCCTATGCTCATGACTATGACCTTTGTCTACTTGGACTAGGATCACTTTAGAACTTCATTGGCTTGTAACATACGCTCAGGGGTCTTTGGTATGATGTTTTAGGAACATAGTGACTAAAGGCCCTCCTTGACACTGCATTTTTCTACATTTTTGCCCTGCCAACACTATTATTTTTCACCTCCTTCTCCTTTTCTCCTATTTCAAGATTTTCTAGGTGCATTATTCTCAATTTTCAGCTTTTTGCCTTTTATTTTCACATCATTTTCTTTTTAGCTCATTGGTTAGGCATCACTCATTTTTCTTGCACCTAGAACACATTTTTATCTCCTTTTCCATGTATCACTAATTTTTCCCTCATTTTGTGTTTACCCTTACACCACCTACCCTTAACTTAGGCTTTTAGCCTGAGTCGAGGTGTACAATATCCAACCTAGGAACTATGGCCACTTTTGGTAGCCACACTCAACTTAAGATTTTTGCCTCAGTCAAGGTGAACAATGTTCAATGAAGGATCAGGGATAAGTTTAGGATTTTACATCTAATAAGGCTAGACAACATAGGTTTTTACAAAGAAAAGGGTACACGTAAGGCTCAAACATTAGGAACAAGGGATATTTCACACATTTTGTTGGTTATTTAGGCTAAGTGGACTATTATGAACAACGACCTAAGATCCTCTCCTAACCAACTAACCTACAATCTAAGACAGAGTAAAAGAGCAAATTCTGAATTGAAACACTACATATGAATTTAGCAAAGAAAGCTCACACTCACATGGCACTGATTACATTATGAACAAAAAGACTCTTGGATCATGTTTTACAACTTAATTCATCCTCACTTATCACTTTTCAGAACAAACAATGTCATCAATCAAACATGCATGATTGCTATCAAGACTAATGAAATTTTGGTGGGTATCATTTTTCACGCAAAAACACAAAAAACAAACATATGCCATAGATATTAGTACTATATGCTACCACTACTACCTACACATTCTAAACATGCCGGTTCAACAGAAATTAAATATCCATGGGAAATAAGAATACAAGCAAGAAAACCTCTAGGATTCAAAATTTGATATAGTTATAGGCCAAGGCTTCTAAGAGGCCTATAACTACCCAGATCCTATAAAGGCGCCAAAATCTTGATGTCGCCCAAGCTACACCTTGTTGTACCTGTCTTATTTTCATATTTTTGCACACCTGCTTTGTCTATGTAGCTCAGGTAGCCTATGCTCGTTGAATACCATTTGTTTGGTACTCATGCTACACTTCTGCCCCTGAAGATCGTAGTGTGAGTATTCACTATTGATTTTCGTTCGTGCAAAGAAGGCTGAGGATTTACGAGATTATGGTGAGCTCTTAGCATCTGGAGTTGCTAATTTTCATCTCATTATACTTAGACTCAGCTTTACTTTGTATTCAAAGATAGTCTGTACTATTATTTATAATTTAAAGAAGCTTAGTACTCTTATTATGTGTATTAGAAGCTCGAATAAACTGATGCTAGGTCTCGAGGTGGGTTTTGGCATATTATTTTCCTTGGTGTTTTATATCGTTTATCCTTATTGTGGTAGATTTTACATATTATGTTTATCTTCCGCCAGATAGTTTGTTCCCTATGGTTCTGGCCTATAGGATAGGCTTACTACTGGTGGGTTGGTAAGGTGCCATCAAGACCTGAGAAATTGGTTCGTGATAAGTTTGTATTAGAGCTCTAGATTGACTGGATTTGTTCGCATGATAGGAAATCCTAGTAGTGTCTTGCAGATCGATGCATTGACGTCCAAATCCCATCTTCAAGAGACTATAGGGGCATTCATTGGAAACTTGTGTTCTTGAATCTTTATTTTGTGCTTTGACTTGAATAATATCTAAAGCTCCTTCTTGGAATTCACTCCTTCTTAGATGGATAGCATGAGGTTACTAGCAGATTCATTTATGGCATCGGTGCATCTGACTAGAGTTGTGGCAAGTAGTCCATAGATGGGAGATGGATCAAGGGTTCCTCAATAGGGTTTGGCATCTATCTCATATTACTTAGTCAGATTCCTTGAGTGGGCTGGACATTCCCCCACCTTCTCCCCTACAAAATAGAATTTGATCTAGGGATTTGTCAGAGGATTGACTTTACAACTCTATTTAGCATCAGATCATTTGGTAGCAGCAGGACCTATTTTTCCTCGGGTTGTGAGTCCTTTGAGGGTTGTAAAGCAGGCATGTTTTGATACCTTCAGTGGTGGTTATCAGGCTAGTGATGGATCTTTCCCTCTTCAACCCATCAACCCTATAGAAACAGAGCCAGGAGGTTCTGAGATAGGTCATAGTGCCCACGATAGGCAGAGTTTTGGCTTTGTTTCCAGGGTTTTAAGTATAGACCTTCAAGTCATGAGATGTCTTCTTCACAGTCCCAACGACAAGCTCTACCATTCCCTTTTAATTCATAGTCCAAAAGACACCAAACCTATAGCATTTTGATCATACAAAATTAAAGAAGTCTTGTTATTATTCTTAAAACATTTTTAAAATACATGGGTGATTGGGGGATATTTTTAAAATATTTTAACTATTTTCTATATGTCATTACTTAGTCATAAAATATGTCATTGATGACTTCATAAAAATATTTTGTAAACACAAATATTATAAGATAAATATTCACTCTTGCATGGCAAATACAATGCCATATACATGTCAAATACAAAACCATATGCATGGCAAATGCAAGGCCATATGCTTGGGAAAAAAACCATATGCATTATAAATGCATGGCCATATACATGGCAAACACAAGGACATACACCATATTTGATCACCAAGCTTTTCCAAGTATATATGTGGCATCTTCTTGGCATAAAGAGGCAAGAAGATGAGTAAGAAGAAGTAAAAAGAAAAGAAAGTTACTACACTTTCTCTTATATATTTACTTGTTATTTTAGCTTACAATTATAATCCCCTTTTTGACTTGCTTTTTTTTGTAGTATTATATTTAGTTGATTCATGTATCCTTTAAGAATCTCGAGAAGACCTATGACAAAGTTCCGAGAGATGTCCTATGGAGGTGTCTAGAGGCAAAAGGTGTCCCAATGACATATATTAGGGTGATAAAGGACATGTAGGACGGAGTCAAAACTTGGGTAAGAACGGTGGGAGGAGACTCAGAGTATTTTCGTACCGAGATGGGACTTCATCAAGGATCTGTGTTGAGCCCTTTCCTGTTTGCCCTAGTGATGGATGAGTTGATGTGGTCTATCCACGAGGAGGTCCCTTGGTGTATGCTATTTGCATATGACATAGTACTGATTGATGAGCCTCGGACTAAAGTTAATGATAGATTAGAGGTCTAGAGACATGCTTTGGAGTCCAAAGGGTTCAAATTGAGTAGAACAAAAACAGAATACTTGGAGTGAAATTTTAGTGTTGCGAGGGATGAAGCAGACACTGATGTGAGGCTTGCCACTCAATCTATCCCCAAGAGAAATAACTTTAAGTATCTTGGGTCCATCATCCCGAGTAGTGGCGATATCAACGATGATATCACGCACCGTGTTGGGGTAGCATGGACGAAATGGAGGCTTGCCTCAGGAGTATTGTATGATAAAAAGATACCACCTAAGCTTAAAGGCATGTTTTACAGAATGGTGGTTAGACCATCTTTGCTATATGGGGTAGAGTTTTGGCCTATTAAAAAATCACATTTTCAGAAGATGCAGGTTGTGGAGATGAGGATGTTGAGATGGATGTGTGGACATACCAGGAGTGATAAGATTAAGAATAAGATCATCCGGGAGAAGCTAGAGGTAGCTCCTGTGGCTGACAAGATGAGAGAAGCGAGACTATGTTGGTTTGGACATGTGCAGAGAAGGACTATCGATGCTCCTGTTTAGAGGTGCGAGAGGTTAGATTTAGTGGATACACAGAGGGGTAGAGGTACGCCGAAAAAGTATTGGGGGGAGATGATTAGACACGATTTGGCGAAATATCATCTCACCAAGGACATGACCTTAGATAGAAAAGAGTGGAGGTTGCGTATTAGAGTAGACGGCTAATAGGTTAGTAGGGGTATGTTGATATATGCCTTGGTGATAGTAGGAGTAGTGATGTATTTGCATCATATGTTGCCATTATATTGTTTTACTCTTAGCGTTGTCATTTTCCATTTTGTTATGGTAAATTTATCGTATTTGTTATATCCTTTCCTTTTTCTACATCTAGTTTATTCTGCTTTTGGGTTTTTAAGACGAGAGTTTCTAGGAAACAAACTCTTTACCTCTATGAGGTAGTGGTAAGGTATGTGTACATTCTACCCTTCCCAGACTCCACTTTCACTAGATGTGTTGTTATTGTTGTGCGTATCCTCTGAGAATTTAGAGAAGGCTTGTTTAATTTTGGGGAAACATTTCGTGCTACTAAAATAGTTTCTTAGGACAGTGCCTAGCACGACTCAAGTATTATTTTTACTCATATATGTATACCACTTAAATTATTATTATAGTAATATCTATCTAAATTTTCATTGATTATTTTGACATATTGATTTTCTCCAGTACTAGGTAATTAGCCCACCCTTCGCGCGGTCATAGGTAATCAAGTTAAGTTATATATAGGCGGAATGGCCTGAGAGGCCCTTATATTTGTTCTCGTTTATCGCATAGACCCTCAGAACTTTGTCAACTGAACACTTAAACTTGATGAAACACAACATATAAGCTCCCCTGACCATTGAACAAGCTTATGTGGCAACTTAATTGAGGACATGGCAAAGATGCGTGATTTCACGCACAGAAAGAGCATGAAATACCATGTTTGACCCAAAAAATATTTTTTTTAAAAAAAAGAAAATAAAAAGACCAAAAATATTAAAAAATTAAATATAACTCATTTCTTCTTTTTCCCAACCACCTTCCCCTTTTGCCCCCACCCGACCCCCTCCCCCATTTCTTTCTCTTTCTTCCTTCCCATCTCCATTTTTTTCTTCTCCTTTTTTTCCATTTTCTCTTTCTCTCCAAATTACAAATGAAATTGTAGTACAATTTATAAAGTTATAGATCTAATAATTTTTAGTTTTTTAGCATCAAGATATTCTTCAACAAAAAAGAAAGTTTTTAAGAGGGAATCAAAGTGAAGAAGAAAAGATTGAAGGGAATGGAGGTGGTGATTATTTTTCTCTTTCTTCCTTTCCATCTCCAAGGGCACCAAAATGAAGAAGAAAAGTGTCACACCCCTATTTTCCCCCGCGCGTGTGGTTTCGAAAAATAGAGTTTTTCCAATTAAAGTGACATTTTGAAAAGAGATTATTTATTTATTTAGAGTCGCCACTTGGAATTGAGTTTTGGTGTTCCAAGTCACCTTTTTTTTTATCTCTAATCAAAAGGAAATATTTTTTTATCTGCAAACCAGAAATTCGGGTAAGGAATTCTATTGACCGAGAGGAAGGTGTTAGGCACCCCTCGAGTCCCATGGTTCTAGCGTGGTTGCTTTATTGATTTATGTATGACTTAATCTAATTTTGAAAATATTATATTTCTTGGTTTTGCAAAAATTTATTTACCTATCTTCTTCAATTTATCTGAAATTTATTTTAAAAAAAAACTATCATATTTTATTAGCTCGTGGTGTATTGATAGCAGCGCTTTCCAATCTTGCCACGAATTTAGTTATCTCTTTGTTTTTTACTCTTCCAGATTTAAATTACGTTACATTTTGATTTATATATATATTTTGGAATGACATGAGAAGAATTATAATTTTTGAATACTTACCTATAATTTCCAAGATTTAAAATTTAAGTTAGTCCAACCAATTCTTGCCGTAACTTATATTAGAATACGACAAACAAACAAACAAAACATGAAAGATCAATATAATTAAGTTCCACCATCAATATTCCAACTTAATTTCGTTTAATTGTATATTATTTTTGTCTTATCTATAAATTAAAGTAAGCTAATCTAAAGAAAGAAAAATAAAATAAAATACTCTTATTCAAACATATGCACACTCAAATAATATAAACACTCATTTGAATAACTTTATGCATATTTTGATTGACAATAAAAGTTAAGGAGAATAAATAAATAAAATTCAAGCAAGAACCTGTGTGATGAACTAGCTAAAGGAGAAACCGAAAAACTCGAACAAGAACCAAACTCAACCCTCCAAATTTGGCAAATTTTCTTCTTCCTTTTCTTTTCTTTTTTCTCTTAATTCTCTTACTTTTTTTTCTCCAGCTTTTCCACTCCTTTCTTTTTCTTTTTCTCCTCTCTTTTCTTTACTTTTTCCCCTCTCTTTTTTCTTTACTTTTCTCCTCTCTTTTTCTATTTTTACTCCTCTCTTTTTTCACCCCCTTTCTTGCTTGTGTGTGTGTGTATTTATAGCCAAAAAAATGGAAGTTGTAGTGTGTCATGTTGTGTAGAAGTGGGGTGATTTTGTGGGTTAGTTGGGTAAAATATGGGGGAGTGGGGTTTTGTGGGTAGTTTTAAGAATTATTTTAGTTTTTCTTTTTATTTTATTATTTTATATTTTTTTTGTTTTGTTTTTGGTTTTTGAAAAGAAAAGAAAATGTTAGAAAATTACTATAAATAAAAATAAATAAGTAAATAAGAAAAATTAACTAGCTAAAACTAAAATATAGTTAACAAAGTACTAACAATGCTAGATTATACATTAAAACCAAAATTAAAAGAAAACATATATTTTTTAGAAATTTCTTTTCTTTAAAATAAAATTTACATCAAAAAGTTATTATAGATAAAATAAAAATAGCAATATTTAATTCAAAATATTTAAACACTAAAAAAAATATATAATTTAAGTTTGGTCCAAAATTAGGTGTTAACAGGATGCCCCTCTTTTCTTGAGAACATGAAGAGTTTTCAAGCAAAGAAGTTAATGTGCCTAATTTTGGCCTAACCATTATTAAAAGGTAAGGAAAAAGAATGGGGGAAAAAGAGTAAGCAAGAGTGACCGAACCCTGATTTTGGGCAGCCTACATATCTCGGGTTGTAAGAGAATCAGGTCACGTGTAGTTCAAATAGTTGCAAAGATGGATAGATGGATTAGAGAGTTGAGTCTAGTCCCATCGAGATTCCGGCTCGTGATTCCTATTATTACATTGAAGACAATAACACTAAAAGAAACGATACAAGATCTATTCAATTCTACTTGGCTCGACTCTCTTTTCTTTCATGTCTTCCCTTGCATCTTCAGTTATCACCTTGCCTTTTCCTGGCGGGTATCTTGATCTCAAAATCTAATCTTGAAGTTTGTGTTTGAGGCTTGAACTTGAAATCTCAATTGAGTTACCGATGCCTCTCCAGAAGAAAGTTAGTACACTATTCGTGTACACTTGTTTCCTGAAATGAAGTTCAGAAGCAGAATCTTGATATGTTGAGCTGCTACATGGGTCCGAATCGACTCTTAATGTTATTCTTCACTTCACCAATCGAACAAATGTCACTCCGATATTGATGTCCAAACTTGTGGTCGCAGAGGGACCTGCCTGCACTCAAAAAAACAACAAAGCAAAATTTTTCTGCCCCAGTTTGTGCTAAGAAAAATTTTGTAGGTTATTCTGCTTGACTTGAACATAATACTAAACAAAAATAATAAAATGATTAAAACAAAGAAAAAAAATGAATACTCCATTATTGAATGAAATTAGATTTTATGCGTTATGGAAAATAAGAATGGGGGCTATCATGCCCTATGATGATATGAGCGAATATTATGAGGGTTCGTGTCCTGAGCGAATATTATGAGGGTTCGCGCCCTAAGCGAATATTATGAGGGTTCGCGCCCTAAGCGAATATTATGAGGGTTCGCTCCCTAAGCGAATATTATGAGGGTTCGCGCCCAAAGCGAATATTATGAGGGTTCGCGCCCTAAGCGAATATTATGAGGGTTCGCACCCTAAGCGAATATTATGAGGGTTCGCGCCCTAAGCGAATATTATGAGGGTTCGCTCCCTAAGCGAATATTATGAGGGTTCGCGCCCTAAGCGAATATTATGAGGGTTCGCGCCCTAAGCGAATCTTATGAGGGTTCGCTCCCTAAGCGAATATTATGAGGGTTCGCTCCCTAAGCGAATATTATGAGGGTTCGCGCCCTAAGCGAATATTATGAGGGTTCGCGCCCTAAGCGAATATTATGAGGGTTCGCTCCCTAAGCGAATATTATGAGGGTTCGCGCCCAAAGCGAATATTATGAGGGTTCGCGCCCTAAGCGAATATTATGAGGGTTCGCTCCCTAAGCGAATATTATGAGGGTTCGCTCCCTAAGCGAATATTATGAGGGTTCGCGCCCTAAGCGAATATTATGAGGGTTCGCGCCCTAAGCGAATATTATGAGGGTTCGCTCCCTAAGCGAATATTATGAGGGTTCGCGCCCTAAACGAATATTATGAGGGTTCGCTCCCTAGACGAATGAATTATTTTTTATTTTAATTTTTTTTTTTTTTTTTTAAATAAGATGAAATAAAATATGCCCCAGTTTTGAAACTGAGAAATTTTGAAACCTTTTTTTTTTTTTTTTTTTTTAATCGCGAATTTTTATTTATTATTATTACTTTTTTTTTTATTTTTTTTTTTATAAAAATAAAAAAAATGCCCCAGTTTCGACTAGGAAAACAAAGGTCCTTTTTACGGATTTCTGATATGAATTGACAATAATTTTACTATGCGCACATTGGATCGCACATAAAGATTTGAGAACTTACCTTTGGTGCTCGTCTCTCAAAACTATTTACAGGATTTGCTCATACCTGTTTAATCAAAGAACAATTTGTTAGTTTTCCTAATTGGTGGTTGATTTGTGGCCTTGATCCCGTGGAGTTTGATTTGTCATGCAATCCACTCGGCTTGGAAGATTGACTTTATTGGTGATTGATCAAATTGCTTGAAAGCTCTTAAAAGTCAATCCCTATCTTTTCGGATGCGCGCATTGAATGCTTCGATCGAATACTGATTTGTGCATATTGCGTGGATCATCTTGTTTCAGAAAGCATTCCCTTGCCTTAGTGATCTTCCCCTATGGAGACTTGCCAAAAATTTTCTTTTTCTTTATCTTAGCTAGTCCACAAATGTGTTTCACCGGTTGTGTATGCCCCTCGCTCTTCAACTGAAAAACTGTTAGTGAATTTTGCAACTTTTCCTTTAACACTTGACACAAGATTTTGAGAGCAGAGACTCAACACAAGTACGATGGGGTGACGCAATGGATCATAACTTTACGAGAGAAGGTTATCTCTTAAAGAGGGGACAAGGAAAAGAAAGAAATAAAAGAATCAAAGAATTTATATGAACGTACATACCGATTTTAAGGAATCATGACATGCATTTCGGCTCATACGTTTCGATCCATCCAAATAGTCTAAATCTCATAAAACAATGTTGTGCCTTTCAATTTAGAGCTGACCTCTCTTTCATTTTTCTTTACCGTCGTCTTATGGTGTCGTAGGGCTCTCACCTATAAGACTCTCACCTTTGTAAAATCACACATCTGTGACACCGTGCTTTGAAGCTTCTTGAAGAGTGATTGAGAAGTCTTTTTAAGGCATGTGAGAAAGGCTTTTTAGAAAGATTTACAACTTTGGAACCATTAAAGTGTGCCTCAGCTTTGAACACGCCAAAATATATTTTTTTTTTGGTCAGACCGAACCCCAAGATAGGGTTGCCTACGTATCCTTTTAGGAATCAGGTCGCACGTAGTTCGATGAAGGGTTTTTTTTTTTCTCTCTTTTTTTCGGTTCCAAAGAGGGAAAATTTCGAAGAGGTAGACGGTGTTCGAACAGAGGTCATCTTATCTTGGGAATACTAGTCACGCCGGTGTCGAACCAAAGGTATTAAACATAATATCTTTTGACCGAGTCGGCATTAACCATTATGTCTGCTACCTTTTCCTCCATATCTGCCAATTGCAAAACTCCTTTTGGTAATACTCGTTTAACGATATAAGGGCCTTGCCAATTTGGGGAAAATTTTCCTTTAGCTTCTTTTTGGTGGGGAAGGATGCGTTTTACAACAAGCTGACCGACCTCAAAATTTCTGGGGCGTACCTTCTTATTATAGGCTCGAGCCATCCTTTGCTGGTACAACTGGCCGAAACAGACTGCCGTCAATCGTTTTTCATCTATTAATACTAATTGCTCCAACCTTTTCTTCACCCATTCTGTATCATCAATTTCTGCTTCAACAATGATTCGAAGCGAAGGGATTTCAACTTCTGCAGGTATAACAGCCTCAGTTCCATAGACTAATAAGTAAGGAGTTGCACCGATTGATGTACGGGTGGTCGTGCGATATCCCAAAAGAGCAAAAGGTAATTTCTCATGCCACTGTCTGGATCCCTGGACCATTTTTCTAAGAATCTTCTTGATATTCTTATTTGCTGCTTCTACAGCTCCATTTGCTTTGGGTCGATAAAGGGTTGAATGGTGATGGGCAATTTTAAATTGCTCACAAACCTCCTTCATTTGGTGGCTATTAAGGTTTGCCGCATTGTCTGTGACAATGATCCTCGGCATACCAAAACGACATATGATATTGGAATGGATAAAGTTCACCACTGCTTTCTTGGTGACTGCTTTTAAAGTAACAGCTTCCACCCACTTGGTGAAATAGTCAATGGCGACCAGAATAAATCGATGCCCGTTAGAAGCTTTTGGCTCGATTGGCCCAATAACGTCTATGCCCCAAGCAACAAAAGGCCAAGGAGCAGCCATAAAGTGTAACTCTGAAGGGGGTGAGTGAATCAAGTCACTATGGATTTGACACTGATGACACTTTCGAACAAAACGAAAGCAATCTCTTTCCATGGTCAACCAGTAAAATCCTGCCCGAATAATCTTCTTTGCTAAAACATAACCATTCATATGCGGGCCGCATACCCCCGAATGTACTTCAGCCATGATCATTTCTGCTTCTTGAGAACTCACACATCTTAATAAATTCAAGTCTGGGGTTCTTTTATATAAAACCTCCCCGCTTAGAAGGAAACCACTGGCAAGTCGCCTAATAGTCTTCTTTTGATCTCTATTGGCATGCAGTGGATATTCTCTTTCTTTTAAGAACCGTTTGATGTCATGATACCATGGTTCACCATCTGGCTCCGCTTCAGTTATATTACAATAACCATGCTCATCCCTGATTTGAATTTCTAGGGGATTGATATAGGTGTTGCCTGGGTATGGAAGCATTGAGGCTAAGGTGGCTAAAGCATCAGCCAACTCATTGTGGGACCTGGGGATATATCTGAACTCAATGGACTTGAACCTTTTGCTAAGGTTCTCTAAACAGTGCTTGTATGGGATGAGCTTAATATCCCGAGTTTCCCATTCGCCTTGAGCTTGTCGAACAAGCAAGTCGGAGTCCCCCAAAACCACTAGCTCGTGCACATCTAAATTTATTGCCATATTCAATCCCATAATGCAAGCATCGTATTCTGCTGTATTATTGGTACAAAAGAACCGAAGGCGTGCGGTGGCAGGATAATGGTGTCCAGTTGGTGAAATAAGGACTGCTCCGATTCCCACTCCATTGACATTGACAGCTCCATCAAAATATAACTTCCATATCTGGCTATCCCTTAGCCCTTCTTCCTCAGCAATGTTAACCTCTTCATCTGGGAAGTATGTGTCTAATGGCTGGTATTCATCATCAACTGGATTTTCTGCTAGATGATCAGCCAATGCTTGTGCTTTCATGGCAGTACGAGTAACGTACACTATGTCAAATTCCGTAAGTAAGATCTGCCACTTTGCCAGTCTACCCGTTGGCATAGGTTTTTGAAAAATATATTTCAAAGGGTCCATTCGAGATATGAGATAGGTTGTGTATGACAAAAGGTAGTGCTTCAATTTTTGAGCCACCCAAGTTAAGGCGCAACATCTCCTCTCTAAGAGAGTGTATTTCGCCTCATAGTTTGTGAACTTTTTGCTCAAATAATAAATTGCTTGCTCCCTTTTGCCGGTGGCATCATGTTGACCTAGAACACAACCGAAGGCATTATCCATCACTGAGAGATATAAGAATAAAGGTCTTCCGGGCTCCGGAGGGACTAATACTGGAGGGTGCATTAGATATTCTTTGATCTTGTCAAAAGCCTCTTGACACTCACTCGTCCATTTGACAGCGGCATCTTTTTTCAACAACTTGAAGATTGGCTCACATGTGATGGTAAGCTGCGCGATGAACTGACTGATATAATTCAGTCTCCCTAGGAGGCTCATGACTTCTGTCTTATTCCTCGGAGGAGGTAATTCTTGAATAGACTTTATCTTGGCAGGATCTAGCTCAATGCCTCTTCGACTAACTATGAAACCCAGAAGCTTTCCTGAAGGTACTCCAAATGCGCATTTAGCTGGATTGAGCTTAAGGTTGTACTTTCGTAATCTTTCGAAGAATTTCCTTAAGTCACGTACATGATCTGCTTGTGTTCTAGATTTAATAATGACATCATCAACATATACTTCAACTTCCTTGTGCATCATATCATGGAATATGGCGGTCATAGCTCTCATATAAGTTGCCCCTGCATTTTTAAGACCAAATGGCATGACCCTATAACAGTAGGTCCCCCAGGGGGTAGTGAAAGCAGTCTTCTCTGCATCATTTTCATCCATGAGGATTTGGTGATATCCAGCATAACAGTCCACAAAAGATTGAATCTCATGTTTGGCACAATTATCAACTAGAATGTGAATGTTGGGCAATGGGAAGTTGTCCTTTGGACTCTTTGTTTAAATCCCTATAGTCGACGCAAACTCTGGTTTTCCCATCTTTCTTTGGCACTGGCACCACATTGGCCAACCACGTAGTGTATTGCACAACTCTAATCACATTTGCATCTAGTTGTTTCATAATTTCCTCTTTTATTTTGTCACTCACGTCTGTCTTGAACTTTCTTTGCTTTTGTTGGACAGGTGAGAAATCAGGATATGTGGGTAGTTTGTGAACTACCAGATCAACACTCAAACCTGGCATGTCATCGTAGGACCAAGCAAAGACATCTCTATATTCGAATAGAACTTGAATTAGTTCATCTCGGGTCTTTTGTTCGACGTGAATACTTATTTTTGTCTCTCGAGTTTCCTCTCGAGTTCCCAAATTGACTGTCTCAGTTTCGTTTAAATTGGGCTTAGGTTTATTCTCAAATTGGTCCAATCCCTTTTTAATTTCTTCATATGCTCCATCTTCATCATATTCTTCAAGATCTTGATTTATTGTTTTGAGATCAGACAATTTTTCAGGATCTAGACATAAACTCCGCATGCATGTCATGTTATTAAAGTCGGTATTAACGTAACTGAAATGAAAATAAAATAAAATCAGAAAAGCGAAAAGACATGATACGCTTTTACTAGGGAAATTGGAACTTCATTAAACTGGATTAAAATGATAAAGGACTAGCATGGAATAAGAACAACTAAGACATTTAGATTACAACCCTAAAAATAGTGCAAATGTAGGAAAAGCTGCAAAATAAACTACCAAAACTCCTTCCTGCTAGGGAGAGGAGTGACTTCCCAATTGTTGAGTTGGACATTGGGGCCGATGAATTGCACATCTGCATGACTGGGGCCCTCGTCCATATGAGCCATGTTCACTTCATAAAACATCTCCTTAAGACCTTGACAGATTTCATCTGTATCATTTTGGACAGATGGGTTTGGACCCTCCTCACGTTGAGATTTAGTGAAAGACTCAAGAATATGAGGAATCGGCCTTGGCAAGCTCCAAGCCTTGTTTTTGTGCTCCTTTGCCCATTTTCTGTCAACTTTAGTTGGTTTAAAACCCAACCCAAATGTTTCTTGATTGCCCATTGGATTGATTGGATCTACCCTTCCTTGCAATGACAATCCCAGTCCCTTTCCAGGCTCATAACCGTTATGTATCATTTGAGCTACCACCATGAACGAAGTAGAAGAGAGATGAGGATTTGGTATAGGCTTCCCTTCCATAAGCTGATTGACCGCTACTATCTCGAGGGCCTGATAATTGAGGAATTCATATTCTTTTTTGGCCTCTATGCATGGTGTGGAAGGATCTCGATATATCGGGAGGTCGTCTTCACCATGGACAATGATTTCTTGTTTGTCATGTTCAAATTTGACCATCTGATGCAAAGTAGATGGTACAGCCCTGGCCATGTGGATCCATGGCCTTCCCAAGAGTAAGTTGTAAGAGGTGTTCATGTCAATTACTTGAAAGGTAATTCCAAACTCCACCGGCCCAATTGTCACGATCAAGTAAATTTCACCAACTGTATCTCGTTTTGCTCCATCAAATGCTCGTACACACACATTGTTAGTGCGAATTCTATCAGTGTTAATCTTCAAACTTTGTAATGTGGAAAGAGGACAAATGTCGACACCTGATCCCCCATCAACCAGGACCCTCTTCACATAATGTTCTTCACATTTCACGGTTAGATGTAGAGCCTTGTTGTGCCCAGACCCTTCCAAAGGCAATTCATCATCCGTGAATGCGATTCTATTTACCTCAAATATCCTACTGGCCATCTTTTCCACGTGACTTACCGTGGTATTTTCGGAAACGTACGCCTCATTTAAAATTTTAATCAATACTTGACGATGCTCCTTGGAGTGTAGGAGCAATGATAGCAAGGAGATTTGGGCAGGGGTTTTCCTTAACTGATCGATAATAGAATAATCTTGAGCCTTTATCTTTTTCAAGAACTCTTCGGCCTCTTCTTCAGTGATAGGCTTTTTCACCGGCAGCTGACTTTCTTTTGCGTGTTTGGCTCCTCTTAGTTCCTCTGGGACATAACACCGTCCAGAACGAGTCATACCGCCTGCTTCATTAATTTCTTCGGCGAGTTTCTTCCCTTTGTATGTCACAATGGTTTTGTTGTAGTTCCATGGGACAGTTTTCATGCTTGTGATCGGGAGTTGTTTTGCAAACTTTATTACAACTGGCTCCTCTGTCTTTCTTAAACCGTCTTGGGTTAAATAGGCACTTGAAAATCTTCCGGGAACATATAGTTTTGGCCCATTTAATGGTATTCCTCCTTTAATAGCTCCAGGGACATACAATACTGGTTTTGTTAAGCTCTCAGGAGTTGAATTTGCACCTTTCACAATCAATGGTCCCCTTTGTATAAATTCTAAGACCATGCTTGACTCTTCTTTTGAGGGCCTACCTTCAATGTTCTCTCTATCTGTTGGTTCACTTTTCACATAAGTGCTTATCATTCCAACGACACGCTCGTTGTTGTGAGCAGGAAGTGGATTGTTGGTGACATTCGGAGCTTCTTCATTACGTATCACAATTACTTTGTCATTGATTAGCTTCTCGATGACTCTCTTTAAGGTCCAACAATTTTCGGTGCTATGACCAGGGGCGTTAGAGTGATACTCGCACGTAACCGTTGGATCAAAGCCTCTCATATTTGGGTTGACCTGATAAGGAACGATAGGTTCAACCAGTCTTAATTGCATTAATTTCCGCAATAGGCTAGCGTATGATTCTCCAATTGGGGTGAAAGTTTCCTTTTGACCTTGTTCCTTTGCATAATCCGCCCTTGGACGTGGATTATAAGGTGCCTGGAAGCTCTGTTGTTGGGGCCGAGAGCCTTGTGGGGCAGGTGCCCGCCATTGTCGGTGTTGAGGAGGTCGGGCATATGCTTGAGTGTTGAAAACTGCATATGGGGGTGGATAATAGTGTTGAGGTACAACAGGTTGTCCTTGTTGGACTTGCACATGAGGGTAGTTTGTCCTCCTTTGCGTACCTTTTGATCCTTACACCATCATGGACCCTTCTTCCTTCTTCTTTCGGTTCCCAAAACCACCTGATCCACTTTGTATTGCTTGTGTGGTGGCTTTGATAGCTGCTTGACTCACAATTTTTCCCGACTTTATGCCATTTTCCACCATTTCTCCAATCTTGATTGCTTCAGCGAAGGGCTTTCCCATTGCGGCAAGCAAGTAGTGAAAATAGTCATGTTCTTGGGCCTGGAGAAAAACATCAATCAACTCCTGATCTTTCATTGGTGGCTTGACCCTAGCTGCCTGTTCTCTCCATTTTATGGCATATTCCCTGAAACTTTCAGTTGATTTCTTTTTCAAGTTAGCGAGGGAATTGCGATCTGGGATGATGTCAATATTATACTGAAATTGTTGAACAAAATCTTGAGCCATGTCATCCCAAACATGCCAACGAGAAATATCTTGATCAATGAACCATTCTGAGGCCAACCCCGTTAGGCTCTCTCCAAAGTAAGCCATAAGGAGTTCTTCTCTTCCTCCTGCTCCCCTTAGTTGATTACAGTACTTCTTTAAGTGAGCCACGGGATCACCATGGCCACTATACTTGTCAAATTTTGGGAGCTTAAACCCATCAGGCAAGTGAACATCAGGGAACATACACAAGTCCTTGAACGAGACACTTTTATGTCCTCCTAATCCTTGCATGTTTTTTAAGTTCTGTTCCAGACTTCTCATCTTCTTAGCCATTTCTTCATGTTCCTCATTCTTGGTTGTTTTCTCAACTTCTATAGGGGAATTATACTGATGAGTTTGGTAGTAGGCATCTGGAATGTTAATAGTCATTTCAGGGGCATATCCTTGACTGGGATAGGCCTTGGACAAAGGATCATCATTGAATTTGGGGACCAATTTGGGCTGAGGGACTGTATTGGTTTGTGCGGCTGGCATGAAAAGTGGATTACTTATCATAGGCGTATTCAGAGGGCGCACAGTGGAAGTCTCACCAGCATTGGATGTGTTAACATATGGGCCAAACCCAGGAGGGTAGAGTGGATCACTCGTTGGGGGCGGCATAGCTGTATTTAGGTACTCTGGGATTGAAGGTGGCGGGGCTTGCCCGCTCATCCAAGCCTGGTACATTTCAGCCATTTGCTGCCTTAGCATCCTTACTTCCTCCACTGGCACTGATTCTTGTTGAACTATCGAGTTTTGGATATCCTCATTATCCGATTCTGTTCCGTCTTTGCGGGTCATCTTCTTTTTTCCCTTTGACCTTGTGTTGTATGGATGAGATGCCAGTTTAACCACAAATCAACCACCTTAAAGCTTTCTCTCTCTTTAACAAAACAACACGTGTTAGGGTTTATAACTTTGCAGATATCAATCACACATTGTATGTTATGCTTCCTAAATCATTTCTATAGTGGAGACGGCTTTCATGCTTCATCCCGGCTTTTAGGTGAATTTGTTTTTTTTTTTTAGCGATATTTTGATCGAACCCATTGAGGTTGCCTACGTATCATGTTAAACATGAATCAGATCATTACGTAGTTCCTGAAAAAAAAATGCTTTTTTTTTAATAACATAAAGAAAAACACAATTTTAAGTAACTAGAAAAATAACTTTTCATTTGTGCCCAAAAGGTTTTGAATACAAATAACCCAAAATAAAACTAAGACTTGAAATTATAACAGATTTGACAAAAAATAAAATAAAAGAAAGGGAAATAACAATAATGAAAATGCTTTCTTGGAATGTCTTGGATTTCAGTCACTTCTCAGGTCTGAATAAATTTTGAACAGTGCTTTCGGCAGGTGTGGTGCCAATTCCCGTGCTTGTCGGCCCAAGGTCTCATCATCTCGATGAAGATAACTGCCATATACATCAATTAGGTCTTCAGCAAGCTGAACCACGTGTCCTTTGGCTTCCTCCATGTTTTCATGACAATTCTGCAGCCAATCTTGAGTGGTATAGATCTCACGGTTCAAGTTGTCTTCTTGTGCTTGAAGCTCTTTTACTTGGTTAAGAAGTCCATTCCTCTCTGCAATCCATTGGTTCCTTTCACTCTCGACCTCTGCCTGGTAAACCGTGAAACGCCTTGCTATGTTTTTCTCCCGCTCCATAGAGGCTCTCAACTGAGCTTGCAACCTAGTCTGTGTCTGTACCATTAGGGCCTTTTCCCTTTTAAATTCTTCTTCTTGTTGCTCCATGGCGCCTGTGGTAATGCCCAGGTCCTCACGCAAAGACTGAATGGTGGCTTGGTGCTCTTTTTCTACCCTCTTTCGAATCAATCTCACTCGAGCCTCGACTGTTGCCTCGTGTTGTGCCAGTTCTTCTCGGACATTCTTCAAAGCATTACTTAAGCCATCAAGAGTGGACTGATAACTCCTCTCAACTTCGAGGCGGGCTTGCTTAACTTTGACCTCGGTTTCGGCTATATAATCTATGGGTCGTCTTGCCGATCTTTCGGGCATGGCCTTAAGCGGGGGCTGATCATAAAACCATACCAAGTATGACTGGTCCACCTCACCTTTGCTACGATCTGTCACTCTTTCCTGGGAGCTCGAGAGTATGCGCCCTCCCCAAATCTTGAATATCTCTGACTCTCTAAGAGGAATATCGGGATGAAACTCATACATAAACTCTCGCATGTCTTCACATCGGGGAAGACCCTGTCGTCGACCCAGTTGCCTCATGACCCTGAGTGGTGCATAAGGTTGGACACCACGGAGACCCATTAGGACAATGAATGGTCGAAAGGAGGACATGTATATTATCTCTTCTGACGGGAACCAGTGATAATTCCATACAATCTTATCGGCAGTTAACTCGTTAAGATACCTTCTCCAAGCTTTGATGCCCTCAGGGAAAACCTGATCTTCAATCCTTTCTTTATGACCGCCGATGTAATCATTCCATTCTACTTTGAAGTCTATTGCATAGGGGTGATATCGGATGTGTTCGAGCATCCACATTTGTAACAAGATATTACATCCCTCAAAATAGTCTTCACCATTTTTGCACCTTGTCAAGGCGCGGTAGATGTCAGCTAGAACCATTGGTACAAGGGTAATATTAGGCCTCTTCTCAAAAGCTGGAAGGACAGCGGCCAAGTTTATGTCAATCTTTTGCCCCCTTCTTGGGAATACCATAGTTCCTAAGAAAGCCACTATAAATGCCTCGTAACTGTGCTTCTCCCAAGTCTGGCGGCACCCCTTGTTACAGAGTTGTTTTCCATAGACCTCAAATCCATCTTGTCGGCCATATCTTTTGTAAAGGAAATCTAAATGAACCCAACCCTGCTTTAAACAATCCATCTCCATTTGTTTAATGTGCATCAGTTCTAAGAATCTCCTTGCACCAATACGTTTGGGCATCATAGGGTCTCCTTTGTGAAGGTCCTTGCCCGTACCCATAAATGCTCCTATTTCTTCTAGAGTTGGAGTAAGTTCGAAATCAGCAAAACGAAAGACATTGTTCAACGGATCCCAAAAAGAGACTAAAGCTTCTATCACATCCCTTCGCGGCTCAACATACAAGAGACTTCGCAAGTATCCTAGGCGCTTAAATACCTCCCCTTTTCCATAATTTCCCATATTTTTATACCATGCCTTCAAATACACCGGAGCCTTGTCTAACACCATAAACTGGGGTGGCTGGTCATCTCTAGGCCTCTTATCAGATCTCCCCATTGAGCTCATTTTGTCCCTATAGGGTGATGGCAAATTAGAAAAAAAAAATTGACACTGGTGACATCAAGAGAAATTATTGATGCGTTTTGAACAGAGGGCCGACTCATCGAGAAAATGAGATGAACATGATTTTTTCAAGACATTATGTTTTTTTTTTTAAAAAAAAAATAAAAAAATAAAAAAAAATGAATAAATAAAATCTTAAAGTCTATACTTTAGGAAAAATTGACGATTTTTTTACTATTTATTATTATTTATTATTTATTTATTTATTTTAAAAAAAAAACTTAGGTCTGACGAACTTTATGACACCAAACTAGAAAAAAAAATCTATTTTCACTTTAAACCCTATATATAAAAAAAAATTTTTTAGGTGAATTATGAAAATTAAAGCGTCTTTATTTTCTTAAAGGAAAGAAAGAGAGAAGAAAAAAAAAATCTTTTAGTTTTTTTTTTTCGAAGAAAGAGTAACACAAAGTTATCTTATTTTCAATTCTTCTAAAAGCCGGTCAACATTTGATATAGCCCCTCTGATGATGCAACAAGTAGCATAGAGAATGTGCATGATAGTCTTAAAATTGGGCGCCTGTCCTAGACGGACTCGACCCCAGTGTCGAGCCCCACTAAGTCAAATTTCATGATGCAAACAAAGCGTACCCTAAGACTGGTTCAGCTAGGTTTTAAACCCTAATGTACTTGGTGTCTAGACCGGCTGTAAAACGAGTGGACAACTCGAGTTTGGGAAGTAACAGCTTACCGGTAGCAGGGCTTTCCGGCCTCACTGTCTGGAACTTCCCATCCTAAAACTTGTGTTAACTAAATTCCTTCCCAGGAGCGTAAACGCATCTCTGGTATCTCAAAGAAAGTTTCGGGAGCGTAAATCGCATCTCCGAATAAAATGGACTTTCAGAAGACTCAGATGGATGTGCGCGAGAGAGGATAATTTATATATTTCAGATAATATTGAGGCAGTAAATAAAAAGACAAATAGCACATTAAACCAACAAAAATAATAAATAAATAAATAAAGTCATGCATAAATCAATATTTCTTTAAGCCTGAATTCTGGTTAGATCCCCAGCAGAGTCGCCACCTGTCACACCCCTATTTTCCCCCGCGCGTGTGGTTTCGAAAAATAGAGTTTTTCCAATTAAAGTGACATTTTGAAAAGAGATTATTTATTTATTTAGAGTCGCCACTTGGAATTGAGTTTTGGTGTTCCAAGTCACCTTTTTTTTTTATCTCTAATCAAAAGGAAATATTTTTTTATCTGCAAACCAGAAATTCGGGTAAGGAATTCTATTGACCGAGAGGAAGGTGTTAGGCACCCCTCGAGTCCCATGGTTCTAGCATGGTTGCTTTATTGATTTATGTATGACTTAATCTAATTTTGAAAATATTATATTTCTTGGTTTTGCAAAAATTTATTTACCTATCTTCTTCAATTTATCTGAAATTTATTTTAAAAAAAAACTATCATATTTTATTAGCTCGTGGTGTATTGATAGCAGCGCTTTCCAATCTTGCCACGAATTTAGTTATCTCTTTGTTTTTTACTCTTCCAGATTTAAATTACGTTACATTTTGATTTATATATATATTTTGGAATGACATGAGAAGAATTATAATTTTTGAATACTTACCTATAATTTCCAAGATTTAAAATTTAAGTTAGTCCAACCAATTCTTGCCGTAACTTATATTAGAATACGACAAACAAACAAACAAAACATGAAAGATCAATATAATTAAGTTCCACCATCAATATTCCAACTTAATTTCGTTTAATTGTATATTATTTTTGTCTTATCTATAAATTAAAGTAAGCTAATCTAAAGAAAGAAAAATAAAATTAAATACTCTTATTCAAACATATGCACACTCAAATAATATAAACACTCATTTGAATAACTTTATGCATATTTTGATTGACAATAAAAGTTAAGGAGAATAAATAAATAAAATTCAAGCAAGAACCTGTGTGATGAACTAGCTAAAGGAGAAACCGGAAAACTCGAACAAGAACCAAACTCAACCCTCCAAATTTGGCAAATTTTCTTCTTCCTTTTCTTTTCTTTTTTCTCTTAATTCTCTTACTTTTTTTTCTCCAGCTTTTCCACTCCTTTCTTTTTCTTTTTCTCCTCTCTTTTCTTTACTTTTTCCCCTCTCTTTTTTCTTTACTTTTCTCCTCTCTTTTTCTATTTTTACTCCTCTCTTTTTTCACCCCCTTTCTTGCTTGTGTGTGTGTGTATTTATAGCCAAAAAAATGGAAGTTGTAGTGTGTCATGTTGTGTAGAAGTGGGGTGATTTTGTGGGTTAGTTGGGTAAAATATGGGGGAGTGGGGTTTTGTGGGTAGTTTTAAGAATTATTTTAGTTTTTCTTTTTATTTTATTATTTTATATTTTTTTTGTTTTGTTTTTGGTTTTTGAAAAGAAAAGAAAATGTTAGAAAATTACTATAAATAAAAATAAATAAGTAAATAAGAAAAATTAACTAGCTAAAACTAAAATATAGTTAACAAAGTACTAACAATGCTAGATTATACATTAAAACCAAAATTAAAAGAAAACATATATTTTTTAGAAATTTCTTTTCTTTAAAATAAAATTTACATCAAAAAGTTATTATAGATAAAATAAAAATAGCAATATTTAATTCAAAATATTTAAACACTAAAAAAAATATATAATTTAAGTTTGGTCCAAAATTAGGTGTTAACAAAAAGAATGAGGGGAATGAAGACGGTGATTATTTTTTCTCTTTCTTCCTTCCCATTTCCATTTTTTTTCTTCTCTTTTTTTCCACTTTCTCTTTCTTCCCAAATTACAATTAAAATTGTGCTACAATTTATGAAGTGATAGATCTAATAATTTTTATTTTATTAGCATCAAGATATTCTTCAATAAAGGAAAGTTTATAACAGTGCTTAGTACGTTTAGAAAATAGAAGCAAGTAAAAGGAGAGGGCACCAAAATGAAGAAAAAGAAAAGAATAAGGGTAATGGAGATGGTGATTGTAGATTGGGGAATGGAGATGGTTTTTATTTTTGTTTGACTGAAAAAAAAGGAAGAAACTTTTGAAAGAGAAAGGTTGTTGCTATGTGAAAATATGTTTTAACATGTCATTTCTGGTATGAAATTTTAAAATGATGAGGACAATTACGTGTACTCGTTTGTAAGTCACGCACCATGCTCAGGTAAAAAAATGTTTAAAATGGTGTGTTTTAGTGGGTACGAGGGTTCAGTGGCAAAGTCCTACATAGAAGGATCTATGTGACAAATGGGAACAAGTATAAGGGCCTAATAGGTCATTTCGCATCATATATATCTTAATATTAAAATTAATAAAATATTATAAAGTTATTAAATTCTTTCTATATAGAAAATTTAGCATTATAAATATATTTCAAGAACTTTTATTAATTTAATATTGCTAAACTCCTGGTTATCTTCAATTATATTTTTGGATGATAACATTATTTTTTGATATAATTGTTTTTTCAATAGTGCTTGAACTCCCAAGCATATTAAATTACTATACTACCCCTAACTTAAAAATCAATTTAGAATATATTTTATATTTGTTTAATTATATTATATTATATTAAAAACAGATAATTTTTCACATTAAAGGATCGTCACTTCTTCGAATGGTTGTGACATTTCCAAGGAGTTGTGCGCTTTATGAAAAAAGTGTGTATTTTTCAAAGAGTTGTGACTTTTTCGAATGGTTGTGACTTTTCCAAAGGGTCGTGACTTTTTCAAATGATTGTGACTTTTGCAAAGGATTGCGACTATTTCGAAGGGTTATGACTTTTCTGAAGGGTTGTGACATTTTCGAAGAGTTGTGACATTCATTATAGCTAGAAAGACAACAGAAGTGAGGTATTTCTCAAGATAGGAATCACTTAAAAAGGCTTCAACTAAAGAGAAAATATAAAGTTCCTTCTGCTGAACATGGTTGTTGCTTGAGAATTTGACTGCCTTAGGACAGTCTTTAAGTAGAGAACGTTGTTCATTTCCACTCCTGTAAATGCAACTAATCCTTCACTGAGTGCATTAATCAAAGAACCAAAAGTTATCATTTTATCACAAAGAGTTATAATTCAGAGACTTTTAGCTTATAATAGATTATGCAATATGTAAATTCAAGTTCTAGGAAATCTTAATTAAAAACTTGGAAAATCATGAGTTTGTGCTGATTTTCCTATTTCATAGTTTGTTTAGAAAAATTCCTCACGGCATTTCTTCCTCTAGATGTATGTTTGACCCTCTGGCTCATTTCTATGATTTTGCAGTTATTTTATTGACTTGAGTATGTGTATAATGAGCTCGGGCCATTGGTGATTTGTCGGGACTGTTGGGATGGTTATTGGTTGGGTTATTTGGAAGTTATGGGAATTTTTTATAATTGAAAAGTTATACATGTACAATGAGTTTTCAGGTAAAGTCCTGGTAAACGACCTCAGAGAAAAATTTTGATGATTGCTTTAGCTCTGGGACAGAAAAATTAGGCTAGGAGCATGTTTGGTGCAATTATATCATAGATTGAACATTTAGCCACTAGAACTAGTTAATAGTTGACTTTGTCAACGCCCTCAAGAACTGTAATGACCTGATTGGTTATTTTTCACCTTATATGTAAAAATTACTATTTTACCCCTTTTTAAGTTGCTTTGGGTGTATTTTGAACTAACTGTATTGTTGGAACTAAAATCATGAGTTTTAAAAGTTGAAAATATGGGTTTTGGCATTTTTGAAAGCTTAAGTTGTTGAAAACGTGAGTTTTTGCGATTTTGGGTTTCAGGGGTCAAATAATAAATCTGTCAATTTCATCAGCTCCGAAATGTCAAATCTGGTATAAGAGAAGGTACATAACTAAATTCAAAGTTAAAATGAGTTTTTACGCCCAAAGTTGCATTTTTAGTGATTTTCGGAGCCGAATAGTCAAAGTTCAGAAGCTTGGATCAATATTTGACTATTCCAGTAGTTCCGGATGGTGAAACTATTTTGAGTTTTAAACTAGTTTATTTGACTTTCATTGGTGAATATGTCGTGGAGACCTCATAATTGAATTCTAATTAATCCGGATCGCCGTTTCTGGTATGGATACATATTTGTTTTATGAAATTGTGAGTTTAAATGAATTTCGAAGGGATGCATTCAGTATTGTTGTTTGTTGATGTAACTGGTTTCTGGTGCAAGTGCACTTCTTCTCCTCGTTCACGCCTGAGCTCACGTGTTCGCAGGAGATCCTCACCTGTTCCTCCGGGTTTGCGAAGGTACACTATGCGTTCGCTTTCTCTCCGTGTTCGTAACTTGGCCACATTCCCGGAGTTTTGTATCCCTCACTCTCCATGTTCGTTGTACTTTCTCCATGTTCACGGAGTGGTAACATGCCTGGACAGTATTAAACTCAAGGAAACACCATTTTTGTGAATTTCAAGCTTTTGAGGGCAATTTTTGATGAGATTATTCAGAGATTTCTTTTGGGTAAGTGTTTCTAACTTTATTTTGATCAATTTCCATGACTTTTAATTTATCTAGATTTAAAGTCTTGAATTTCATGATTTTGAATGTCCAAAATTAGGGATTTTTGGTATATCATTTTGAAACTTTAAATAGTGATTTCTCCTTCGATTTGAACTCGAATTTAGTGGAATTTTCACCTACGAACTTCATTTTTTATGTAGAATCTAATTTTAAAGTCAATTTTCAGATTCGGGAACTTGAAAGTTTAGCTCTAATTTTGACCATATTGCCCCTAAGCTCGATTCGTACCAATATGGATATCAAAATTCACCTCTTGACGTGTACTATCTATTTTTGATAGTGATTGATCGATCCAGGGATCATGTGGAAGTTTGAATTGATTGAAAGCTTGTGTGAGTGTGATTACATCAAGGTAGGTTCGGCTAACCATTTTGGGTCTGGATTTGAGTTATTGGACATGTCATATGATAATTGTATGATTTTGATTGAATTATGAGTCGATGGCATGATATGATAGAATTTGATGGTAATATGACACTGGTTACGCCGAGAATTGAGTAAATGACAATCCTAATAATCAACTGGGATAAGATCATGAGAACTGAGATAATTTTGGATATCATATTGATGACATTGGACTTGTGATAGCCTTTGGATAGTGTTGTGATTAATGGGTGATAATTGTGATAAACTATAGATTTATGAGCTTACTTGGGTACTTGTAGAGGTCTATTTCATTGACATCCTAATATTGATGAGATAAAGATGATATGAGGTATAATGATGGACTTGTGGTACTAGTTCATACACATGGTGTAGCCATTTGGTGCGATGGTTGTTGTACATATCTATTGCCACTTATATTACTATTATATACACACTGAAAGTTTGCATTGGTATGCACATATCTTATACTTGAGTGGTTGCATTGGTATGCACATTTCTTATACTTGAGTGTTGCATTAGTATGCACATATCTTATACTTAGCTGGCTGCATTGACATGCACACATCTTATTGCATTTGTACCATTTGTTATATTATGATATATTGAGACACTTTATTATATGGCCTGCGACGCGTTGAGACACTTCAGTATGGGACCTGTGATGCCTCGAGATACTTTTATTTATGGCTTGTGATGCCTTGAGATATTTGAGTACATGGCATGCGATGCCCCTAGGTTTTATCTGGTACCTTCAGCTCGATAGATGTATACATCGGCCCTGCGATGGTCGTGATTCCACCTCATACATGGTTTGCAACGCCATTGCATTCCTGTGTTACATCATTGATTGAATTTACGATCTTTATTTGGTTTTATCTATCTTTATAATACGTATTAACCTTTGATTGTAGGTGGTAGAGACTCTTAGTTATTATATCGTTGTTTGATTTCTCTTACCCAGTCGGTTGAACCTATTAGGTACATTTCGAAGTACTCACCCCTAGTTTGTTTTCTCCCTGCTGATCGAGCACAGGGACTCGTGCAGGGTAGTTAATTCACTCTAGTAGAGATTTCTTTAGTTGTCCAGATCCTAGCGGTGAGGCTCAGACTTCGAGTCATCGTGGATCTTTGAGACTTCTTTTGTTACTTCTTTTCAGACTTTGTATCAGATATTATCAGCTTTGGATTCTATTTGAGACAGTTGCATTAACTCTATCATACCACTTTAGATGCTCTTGTACTCATGACTCCATATTTTAGGATTTTGTATGTTATGTTGTGATTGTTTCGGCTTTACTTTATTTTCATTAGTTGCGATCCAATTTTTGGGTCATGACAAGTTTGGTATCAGAGATCTAAGTTCGTTAGGCTCGTGAGGCAAGGGTAGGGTGTATAGTAGAGTCTCGTGGATTGGTGTGTAGACGTCCACACCCATCTTCGAAAAGTTAGGGGAGACTTGATAGGAAAAGCTTTCATGTCTTGATTCTATTAGCGCATCTCTTCATATAAACTATTTGTAAAGTATCTAATCTACTTCTTCTGCACAAATGTAGATTACTAGATCCTGGCTATCAGTGGGAGAGCTGGAGTCAGCTAATGTGACTCCCACTTGAGGTCGAGGCAGGGCTTGTGATAGGGCCAGGAACCCAGGACTTGCCAGAGGAGAAGCTCCACCCAAAGGGAGACTAGATCGGCTTCTCCAGAGCCTTCTTATGAGCTACTTGGGCCTACAAGTCCTTTTCCATTGCCTCAGCCCCAGATGCTACACCCCGGTTCAGGAGTTACTCTTGAGGTATTGGATAGACTAATTGGAGCTCTTCCTACCCTAGCAACTATTGAGGTACTGATTTCTATAGCATCAATTGGTCCTTCTATAGCTCCATCTGAGTCAACCATGATTCATGTGGGTCCTTCTTCATCCCTGCAAATCCTCCTATGACTGCTATGATTCCACCTCAGACATCTTGGCCAAGTTTGGATTCTCAGCTTCAGAGTTTTGCTATTGCACCATCTATTACACCACCCTTATTTATTATTCCACTATATTTTGCCAGCCCAGCCATGTCCATGAATGAGCAGAAGAGTTTTGAGCCATTTGTGCGCTTGGCTCCCTTGAGATTCGATGGCACCCCTGGTGAGAGAGTCTATGATTTCTTGTCAGAGTGTCAGGACCGACTATGTAATTTGGCCATTCTGGAGTCGCATGGAGTTACTTACACCTCTTATCAGTTCATCGACCTAGCTAAGGAGTGATGGAGGTTAGTTGACCTTGTCGACTTATTGGATCTCCAGAAATGATATAGGAGCAGTTTACAGGCATATTCCAGAGAGATTCGTGCCATATAGCCTTTGTGACAGCCGCAGGGATGCGTTTGATAGGCTTTAGTAGGGTTCTATATCAGGCATGATAGATAGGGTAGCATGAAGAGGTTTCGTCAGCAAGGCCAGTATAGTGGACACCCCACGTGACAGGGAGATTTAGAGGCAGGGCCATCAGCGCTGAGCAGTCCACGCAACCATCCTAGCTTTTGACAATGTTGATAGGCCCTGATCTGCTCAAATGGGCCATGATGGTTCCTTCGATACACCCAAGCATGGTTGCTTTTCAAGGCAGCCATCTCAGAGGAAGGGAACTAGGGCTTGTTATGATTGTGATGAGATCGGGCACTTGACCCATCGTTATTCTCACCGTGTACCTCCTGCTCAGGCTTCAGGTTCTTAGCCAGCTCATCCAGCTCTAACACTGCACCTAGGGATAGACTCAAGCTATGAGAGGTGGTACCAAAGGGGGTGGAGGTATAGGGAGAGATGGTGCTCATGAAGGCCCATAGGCTAGTTGTAGGCGTAGAGTTTGTTACGCTATCCCAGATAGAGCTAAGGCAGAGTCCTCTAATGCAGTTATCACATGTATGGTTTTAGTGTGCCATTATTCAACTTCTATTTTATTTAATCCAGGCTCTATTTATTCCTATGTGTCAGCCTATTTTGCTTCTGATATTGATATTTTGTGTGAGCCGCTTGCCGAGCCTATTTGTGTTTCCACCCAGGTAAGTGAATCATTAGTGGTGAATCTAGTATATTGAGGTTGTATTGTTACTTTTATGGAGAAATATATTGTGGATGACCTGATATTACTTGGTATGGTTGACGTTGATGTGATATTGGGCATGGATTGATTGCCACCTTATCATGTTATTCTTGATTTTCATGCGAAGATCGTGACCAAATCTTGCCCCAACTTGCCTCATTTGGTGTGGACTGGAGCAACTTGCTCCTATCCTAAGGGTGTCATTTCTTATATCCATGTTTGTCGGTTGATAGAGAAGGGATGCTTGGCATATTTGGCTCATCTTTAGCCTGTTCTCAAGAACCACCATCACTGGAGACTACCAGGGTTGCTTGAGAGTTTATGGATGTATTCTGACTAACTTACCTGGTGTTCCTCCAGACCATGATATTGACTTTTCTATTGATATAGAGTCGGACACTTAGCCCATATCTATTGCTCTTTATCGAATGGCCCCGACTAAATTGAAAGGGTAAAAGGAACAATTGGAAGATTTGTTAAAGAAGTTTATTCATCCAAGTGTATCTCCCTAGGGTGCTCCTGCATTATTTGTGAAGAAGAAGGATGGCACTATGCCTATGTGTATTGACTATCGACAACTGAACAAAGTGATCATCAAGAATAAGTATCCTTTACCTCACATTGATGACCTTTTTGACCAGTTACAGAATAAGTATCCTTTACCTCACATTGATGACCTTTTTGACCAGTTACAGGGCACCTCGATATTCTCCAAGATTGATTTGAGGTTTGGCTATCATTAGTTGAGAGTTCAGGAGTATGATATCCCGAAGATGACTTTTTGAACCTGTTATGGGATTATGAGTTTGTGATTATGTCTTTCGAGTTAACTAATGCCCAGACTAATTTTATGGAATTGATGAACCGAGTGTTCAAGCCCTATTTAGACATCTTCATGATTGTGTTTATTCCAGGAGTGAGGCTGATCATGTTCAGCATTTAAGAACCATACTTCAGAGACTGAGGGAAGGGAAGTTCTCAAAATATGAGTTTTGGCTCCAGTTTATGGCTTTCCTCGGGCATGTGGTGACTAATGATGGTATTATGGTAGATCCAGCTAAGGTAGCAGACGTTTGTGAATGGGCTAGGCCTACTTCGATGACTGAGATTCATAGTTTCATTGGGTTGGCGGGGTATTATTAATGATTTATTTAGGGATTCTACTCTATCGCATCCTCGTTGACTAGATTGACTCAAAAGGATGTGACATTTCACTGATCTGAGGATTGTGAGCCGAGCTTCCAAATGCTCAAAGATTTGTTGACTTCAACACCTATTCTTGCCATACCCAAAGAGGGAGTGACATTCATGGTATATTGTGATACTTCTAGTATGGGTTTGGGTGATGTATTGATGCAAAGGGGAAAGGTGATAGCCTATGATTTTAGACAACTGAAGGTGTGTGAGAGAAATTACCCTACTCATGACTTGGAGTTGGCTGCAGTCGTGTTTGTATTGAAATCGTGGAGACACTATCTTTATGGGGTGCAATGTGAGATCTTTATCGATTATCGGAGTCATACATTTTTTAGCCTAATCTAAACATGAGACAACGTAAGTGGTTGGAGTTGGCTAAGGACTATGATATCTCTATTCTATGTCACCCGGGAAGGCCAATATGGTGGCAGATGCTTTGAGACGAAAAGCTACTAGTATAGGGAATTTGGCATTCTTGAGGACTGAGGAGAGGAAGCTAGAGGTGGCCCCGGTGGCTGACAAGATGAGAGAAGTGAGAGTGCGATGGTTTGGACATGTCTAGAGAAGAGGTACCAATGCTCCTGTAAGGAGGTGCGAGAGGTTAGACTTAGGAGTCACTAGGAGAAGTAGAGGTAGACCAAAGTAGTATTGGGGAGACGAGATTAGACAGGATATAGCGAGACTTGATCTCACCGAGGACATGACCTTAGATAGGAAGTAGTGGAGGTCGCGAATTAGAGTAGAAGGTTAATAGGTTAACAGGGTTAGGTTTATGTCTAGCCGTGGGGTGTTATAGGGCAGTAGGTTTTATCGAGTCCGTATAGCATGTGGTATCTTTACCTGTATCATATGTGCTAGATTTATTGTATTTATATATTACATGTGTTTTTCATTAGTAGTTGTTTTTCCTATGCATTTCTTTTCCTTTCTGTTTCGTCATATCTAGTATTCTGCTTATGGGTTGTTGAGACGAGGGTTCCCATGAAACAACCTCTCTACTTCTATGAGGTAGTGGTAAGGTCTGCGTACATTCTACCCTCCCCAGACCCCACTTGTGGGATTCCACTGGGTATGTTGTTATTGAGGACTAAGGAGAGGCCCTAAGCTTTGGAGGTTTAGTTGCTTGCTAGACAGATGGTTCACTTAGATATTACTCCTCCTTATAGTATATTAGCCTTTGTTGAGGCTAGATCTTCTTCGCTTGATCAGATATGTGCTCATTAGTTTGAGGACCCCAAGTTTTGCATGATTTATAACAAAGTGTTGAAAGATGAAGCCAAGGTGGCTACCATTGATTTTGAGGGCATATTGAGGATAAATGGTAAAGTTTGTGTGCCTAAAGTGGGAGATTAGGTGAGATTGATATTAGAGGAGGCCCATTGTGCTAGATATTCTATCCATCCGGGCGTGGTAAGGATATACCATGATCTAATACAACATTATTGGTGAGGAGAGATATGGTGGAGTTTGTGGCAAAGTGTTTGAATTACCAACAGGTCAAGTATGAGCACCAAAAGCCCAGTAGATCGATGTAGAGGATGCCTATTCCTGAGTGGAAGTGGGAGAGAGTGACTATGGATTTTTTTACAGGTTTGCCAATGGCCTTGGGCAAGTTTGACTCAATTTGGGTGGTTGTTGATCATTTGACCAAGTCGGCTCACCTCTTACCGGTGAAGACTAGCTATAGTGCGGAGCAGTTGGCTAGATTGTATGTCCGGGATGTGGCCAGATTGCATGGTGTGCCAGTTTCTATAGCATTAGACAGAGGGTCTGTGATAACCTCCTATTTTTTGCGAGCTCTACCGTGTGGTTTGGGTAATAGAGTGGCTTTGAGTTTAGCTTTCCACCCACAGATAGATGGACAGTTCGAGTACACCATTCAAGTGTTGTAAGACATGTTATGGGCTTGTGTGACAGATTTTGGGGCTTGGTGAGACCAGCACTTACCATTTGCAGAGTTTGCATACAACAACAGTTATCACTCCAGCATTCAGATGGCACTGTTTGAGGCCTTGTACGGCTCGAAGTGTAGAGCAGCAGATGTGTTTAGTGTGGACCTACTCAGAGATGCCATGGATTGAGTTCGTATGATTCAGGGTAGACTATTGTCAACTCTAAGTCGCCAAAAGAATTATGTCGACGGGAGGATTAGGCCTCTTGAGTTCTCTGTTAGTAATAATGTATGGTTGAAAGTTTCACCCATGAAGGGTGTGATGAGATTCGGGAAAAGAGGCAAGCTCAGTCCCAGATTCATTGGCCCTTTTATGATTTTGAGGAGCGTTGGTGAGATGGCTTATGAGTTGGCCTTGCCACCTTGATTATCAACTGTTCAACATGTATTTCAAGTTTTTATGCTCCGCTAGTACATTCCAGATGAGTCTCATGTGATTTCTTATGATTCAGTTGAGTTGGATTCAGACTTGTCTTATGAGGAGGATTCGGTAGCTATATTGGACAGGCAGGTCCCGAGATTAAGATCTAAGGATATACCTTCAGTGAAGGTTCAGTGACGATAATGTTCTATTGATGAGGCACTTGGGAGTTGGAGTTAGATATGTGGGCCAGATATCCTCGCTTTTTAGGCTCCAGGTACCTCATTTTCCTTTATGTTTGAGGAAAAATATTATTTTTAATGGTGAATGATGTAATAACTTGATTGGTCATTTTTTAGCTTATTTGTGAAAATTACTGTCTTACTCTTTCGTAAGTTGCTTTGGGCCTACTTTGAATTTTTTGTAGTGTTGGAACTGAAATCCTGAGTTTTAAAAGTAAAAAAATATGAGTTTTGGCATTTTTGGAAAGATTAAATTGTTGAAAAAGTGAGTTTTTGTGCCATTTTGAGTTTCGAGTGCCAGATTAGAAATCCGTTGATTCCATCAGCTTCGGAATGTCAAATTTGGTTTAGGAGAAGTTACAGAAGTGAATTCGGAGTTAAAATGAGATTTTTCGGACCAAAATTACATTTTTAGTCGTTTTCGAAGCCAAAATTTGACCTTGGACAATATTCGGAGTTCGGAAGCTCGGATAGAAATTTTGACGGTTCTAGTGTTTCCGAAGGGTGAATCTAATGCTAGAAATGTTCTCATATTTTTTGGAGTTGTTTAGGACAGTTTTGGTATTTTAAGTTTTAAACTTGTTTATTTGACTTGTATTGGTAAATGTGTCATGATGACCTTGGAATTGAATTCTAATTATTATATTGAGTTCGAATCGCCATTTCAGGTATTGATACATGTTAGGTTTGTAAAAATCCTGAGTACGGATGAATTCCAAAAGGCCGTATCGAGTATTGTTGTTGGCTAATGTTGTTGGTTTTTGGTGCAAGTGCACTTCTTCTCCGCGTTCATGTCTGAGCTCACCCATTCACAGAGATCATCCTAACCTTCTTCTCCGTGTTCATAGAGGTATACTGTGGGTTTTCCCATTTCTCTCCATGTTCATGGGCCCTTGACCGCGTTCGCGGAGTTCTATATCACCTCACTCTCCGCGTTCGCGGTAATTTCACCGTGTTCATAGAGTAGTAACATGCCCGGACAATATTAAACTCGAGGAAACACCATTTTTACTCATTTTTATGAATATCTAGCTTTTAAGGGCAAGTTTGTTGGAGATTTTTCAGAGATTTCTTTTGGGTAAATGTTTCTAACTTAATTTTGATCAATTTTCATGACTTTTATCTCAATTTTATACAGAAATTTCATGATTTTGCATGTCCAAAGTTTGGGATTTTCGGTCTATAATTTTGAAGCTTTAAATGGTGATTTCTCCTTCGATTTGAACTCAATGTTAGTGGGGTTTTCACCCACGGACTCCATTTTTTGTGTAAAACTTGATTTTAAAGTCAATTTTCAGATTCGGGAACTGTTTTGAACTAAATTTGCTTATAAATTTGCATTTCTTCTAAATTTGGGCTAAAATTCGGAACTTGCATTTCTTATAAATTTTCATGTTTTTAATATAATATGTTTGTACTTATCACTATAACTGACAATATAATTAAATTTACAATAGAAAAAACTAATAACATGCTTATCTGTACTTATCACTATAATTGGCAATATAGATTGCTAAAATCTCTTCCCTTTCATTAATAATTGAATATAAAAGCTTGAAATAAAAGTAAGTGTTATAGTTCTGAATTGTGGCATGAGTTTTTTCACCTGCATAGCTCCAATGGATTATTTTGAAAGGTTACCAGAAGGTTGCAAAGTTGAAATAATTTCAAAAACAACTCCGCTAGATGCAGCAAGATCAACAATTTTATCAAAAGAATTCAAATCCATCGCGGAATCAGATGAAATTTGTGAAAGCTTTTTGCCCCCTGATTATCAAGATATAATTGATAGATCTGAGTTTCGCTTGCTTTACAACACTAAAAAGGAGTTGTTTTTTTGTTTGTGTGATTCTACCATTCTCCTTGATGGAGGCAAACTAGTAAAATTCCATTTTTATGTTGTTATTTTTAATAATATTATTTATTTTTTAATTTAGTGTCAACATGTGTACATATCTAAATTATTTATAGGTATCTCCTACCTCTCACATGAGATGAAATAAGTATTTAAATTTTATAAATTTAATTTTTAAGGTGTTTTAACATTGAAACTTGATATATACTTAACATTGTAGGTTCATATATGCAAGTTATTGAATTCATCATGATTTTTAACATAACGTACAATTCATGCTCTAATGTGAAATTGTTGGGTTAAGATGAATTCAATATTAATATCTATATTTGCTTTCACCTCTACCAGCATATGTACAAGACAGTAATGGAATCAAAAATTCATATATGGAGAAAAGAATTATAGGTATCATCTTTAGGGTTTAAACTCGTAAGCTACAATAATCTTTGAACCCTCTTTGTTAATAAAATAGAAATTTTCCTTATGCTAAGTGGATTTCAACTATTCATATATAATTAAAAAGTCATTTAACAATATTTACATCGCTCTAATTTCAACCTAGATGATTCAATTGAACTCTTGGCCTTCCTCTAGCTCTTCTTCTAATTCCATATTACTCTGATAGCTCAAGTAGGTGAAAAGGAATCATTACCTAGTATTATTTACATTTACCAAAAATTATAATCATATCTCTTATAATTTCTTTCCAATTCATCGATTGCCACACCTATATCGCATTTGGTGTTTATTTTTGTACTTCTAACTTGTTGAGTAGCGGGGAATAGACCATGATGTATTTGATCCCCATGAATGAGGAAAGGTATTTTCAACTAAGATCTTAATGTCCAGCCCAGTGATGAATCTTCTTCCACTCCCCAACCTCTAAGGAGTCTTACAGCACTCTCTTTATTGGAAGTTGTGAAACCTTCGATCGAAGCTACCTCTGAGGATTGGTAGGAATTCCTCAGGGCGTATCACGGTTTTTCACCGGGGGGTGGATTGAAGCGGTTGCAACGAAGAATTGATCTGAAACAAAGAACTTTATCTATAGGCATTGTAGAAAGAATAGAATCCGCACCAGATCATTCTTCTTTAATTGCGCTAGTAGGATGGAGGGGGGGGGGGGAGGGGGCTCCACTAGAGAAAATGCAACATGATAGAAGAATTTGCGCGGGGTCAATTTTTATTCTTTTTCACTCTCCAAAGTCTAGGTTATTCGAAAAACTGAACAATGTTCCCTTTGGGTGTTTGCTATCTATTCTATTCAGTTGTATCCTATTTTTATTTTAAATACAATGTTTGTATTGATTATCAACTTATTTTGTGAATTTTGTGTTGTTATTGTTTTACTCCTACAAACTCTATTCAACTTTTCTTATTAACCGTTATGATTTCTCCATATTTTTTCTTCTTTTATTTGGGATTGATGCACTTAGCCAAGGGTTTGTCTGTAACAACCTCTCCACCTCCACAAGGTAGTGGTAAGATATATATATGCTTTACCGTCCCTAGACCCTATTTTGTGGAATCACACTGGGTATGTAGTTGCTTGTATTAATTGTCACTTTAATTTTATTTTATCATATCATTAAATGTATCATTATAAAATATGAAAGTTCCATTTTCTATAACGAACAATTTGCTATGATTGTGTGTTGTTACTATATTTTCATTTTCTTATTACTTTATAATCTTATTTTATCGAAAGTTCATACCTTTTCTAATATAAAAAAACTACTACATATGCACCTCTTCTTTATAATCGTAGGTTTGATCTTCAATTAATTGTTGGTGTGCGCTATGACATATATAATATGAAAATTAATCTATCCAAGTATTGTATCATTAAAAGATTACAATTTGATACATTATGAAACTATATTTGTGTAGCAACCATCCAAACAAGTGAGTTGAAAATGCTTGGGCATGAAATAAATAAATAAATAGGAAACACATTCTCTTATCTTACATGGTGTGATTTTGAATTAATCAAATCATAATACAATATAATGCTTTTTGAATAATTTTTTAAATTGTTTGTTTCTCAGAGTTTTTCACTTGATAAGCATAGTGGAAAGAAATGTTTTATGATAGCACTAACAGAGCTTATAATTTTGGAGAGTGATTACGCATACTCATGGGAATGGAGTACATGCCATGATTCAAGGTTCGTCTCTTTTCATTTTTTTTATTTGATCTACAACTTCATCTCTCTTTCTTATAAATATTTTGTGCAGTGCATTTTTTTTTACTTTCTTTCTTTGCCCCATTTAGTTCAAAGATTTTCTAGTTATTTGCTTGGTTATTATTAATATTCTCTCTTTATTTGTATTGATACAATTAAAGCAACACATTCTATTAAATATTCTTTCTATAAAAGGTGAAGATAATGCACTCTTAAGCAAAATGCAAGGCTACCGATAATAGGATAAAGAGTGAAGATTACGGCTGAGTGTGTGGTGGATGGAGGAATCAGAAGAATGAGTATCATAAAAATCAGTAAGCCTACAAGAAGGCAAACTAAGGTTTTAACACCCGATGATGGGACAATTCATACAATTATGAAAATAAAGGACAACAGGAAACATAAAATACAAGATAACAAAAGGCTTGGAGTTTTGAGACCTCCTATGAAGTTGAAGAAAAAAAATCAACAAATACACCTTGTAACCTTTGACTTTGACAAATATATAGAGTTTCACTTGGAATGGTATGGGAGAAATTAGTCTATTATGAAAATAATGAGATTGTTAAGTTGAGATTCTTTGATCACAAAGATGGTGACGTGAAAAATCCTATCAACATGAGTGAGTATGAAGGCGGGCGAGCAGTAATGGTGAAAAATAATTATAGAATGTCAATAACTCATATTAGCAAGACGGTGTTTGTGCCTCATCATAGCTCGAGATAAGTGCAACTTCAAAATGTATTCAGGCAACTATGTTGTGTTTGGGATGAATGATATGATGTTAAATAGAACCATTAAACATAAAACCTTTCTTATCATGGAGGGAAGATGATTAGATTCAATCAATATTATGTTATCAAAGACATCTTATGTGGAGAACAATCAAAGTACTATATCAACTTATCCATGGAATACATGTCTGAGGCACTGAGCTACAACAAAGTAAAAATCATATACGACAGTCATAATTAAAATTTTCCTCCTAATTTACAATAGTGGACACTATATGTGTTGGATGTCAATATTAAAAAACACAACAACCTTTCTATGGAGATTCAAAGTATCTAGACAAGAAGCCACTGGAGTGTAACACTCAGACATGTTTGAACCATTAATGTAACCTTCTATCAGGGGTTACTAATACATGGTAAGATTCATTGATGACTTCTCAAGTTGCATGTGAGAAGTTGCATGCCCATTTACTTCTGAAGGAAAATGTCTGAAGTATTTGAGAAGTTTAAAAAGTTCCAACATATTGTGGAGAGTGATATTGAAAGAGGAATCAAGTGTCCTCGTAAGGACAATGGGAGAAAATACATGTAATCTAAGTTCAACGACTACGTTAAGGAAAGATGATAAGATGACAATTGACTTGCTCAAATATGTCATAACAAAACAGAGTAGCTGAAATAAAAAATACACACATGATAGTGACATGAAGCAGTATGTTGACTATATGCAATTTATGTATGTACCAATTTTTCACCAAATGAATGAGTGACTGTTGGCTACATCACGAGCAATTTCTCGTGACTCGAGTATATACCCCCAACTTAGATACACTACTTGGAACCATAAATAATCCCAAGATAACCCTTGATATAACATATCTAGGCATATCATTAGAAAACTTAAGTCGTCTGCACCCTCTGGCAAAGTCAAAATTTGAGCAAAAGTTAATCGAGCCTTGAGATCTTATATAAAATCTCTTCTCACAACTTTGAGATCCCTGAAACTTTGCTTTATTTTGTGTTATTCTAGCCATTAAGGCTGAGATAAATGAGACTCCTCAACAAACCTTCCATTGTACCTGGATAGATCCAAAAAGCTCCTAATGGAGTTCAGAATATTAGGACTAATTTATTAATTTGTTGCCTCAAAATTTTCATAGTCAACACAAAGACCTTCGCTAGAAACTACATTCCCAAGGAAAGTAAATGACCTCTACAAAAAATCACACTTTAAGGAATTTAAAAAAAATTGTGTACCCATAAGGACCTGAATAACAATTCTATAGTTCTTAGCATGCTCGTTCACACTGCGGGAGTAAATCAAGATATTATTTAATAACATATAAACAAACATGTCGAGGTACGAGGTACGAGATACTGCTAGAGCACTCTATTTACAAGATCCATAAAAGTTGAAAGAGCATTGGCTAGTCCAAATGACATAATAAGAAACTCAGAGTGACCATACCAACAACAACAACAACATACCCAGTTGAATCCCACAAGTGGGATCTGGGGAGGGTATAAATATACGCAAACCTTCCTACTACCTCGTAAGAAATAGAGAGGTTGTTTCCTATGAACCCTCGACTCAACAACCCATAAGTAGAATAACTAGATATTGCAAAGGGAACAAAAGGGAAAATAAAACTAAAAAAATCGAAATAAATGGAGCGACTATCTACGAAAAGCATATGTTAATATGTAAATACGATAAATCAACACACATTCGATAAACATCAATCCTTCCTATCCTTGCTACCTCTTGTTAATATACTTCTTCGGTCTACCCCTTCCTCTTCGTGTAGCTCCCAAAACCAACCTCTCACACCTCCTAACTAACGCATCGGTACTTCGTCTCCGCACATGTCCAAACCACCGCAGTCTCGCTTCCCTCATCTTATCAGCCACCGATGCCACCTCCAGCTTCTCCCGAATGATCTCATTCTTAATCTTATCTCTCCTTGTGTGACCACACATCCATCTCAATATCCTCATCTCTGTGACATGCATCTTTTGCACATGTGCATTCTTTATTGGCCAACACTCCACCTCATACAACAAAGACGGTCTAACCACCATTTTATAAAACTTACCTTTGACTATACCGAGTTTGGAAATCTATCTTTCGAATGTCACACTTTGTATCTTTAAACTAATGGTATTCATATGAGATAAATCTTAGAGAAACAAGTTGCTCCCTGAAACTGGTCGAATAAGTTTTCAATTCTAGGAAGGGGATACTTGTTATTAATTGTGATCTTGTTCAACTAGTGATAGTCAATACATGATCTAATGGAATCATCTTTCCAGCTAATGAAAAGGACTAGGGCACTGTGAGGAAATGGCAGTTCTAATGAATCGCTTATCTAGGAGGACTTTGAACTATTCTTTCATTCCTTTTAAGTAGAATGGGGCTATTATACGTGGAGGAATAGAGTTAGGTTATGTATCAGGAAGAGTGTCTATCCTACGGTCTATATCCATATTAAGAGGACTCCGAGAAGATTGTCAAAAAAGATTTCATCAAACTCATATGCTACAAAGACTGATTGAATAGATTGCATCTCAAGGTTGGAATCCTTAACCCTAACTAGATGGAAGAAATAACCCTTGGAGCACATCATTTTGACTTTAAATAAAGAGATGAAATGACAATTAGGTACAGTAAAAATAGCCTTTCACTTTAGAACTCGTTCATTAGGAAATTGAAGCTTTACAAGTCTGATTCTACAGTCAACTAGGGCATAGCAAATGTGTAAATTATCCATGCAAAAAATAACATCAAAATCTACCATATGTAACTCTAGTAGATCAACTATGGTATCTTTATCAAAGATTGAGAGAACACAATTTTTATAAATTCATTTAGCCAAGACTGACTCCCCAACTGGAGCAGAGACAGAAAAAGAGTCTAAGAGTAGTTAGAACTGAAACTAAATTTATCAACAACATAATGAGTCACAAAGGATAAGGTAGGTCCATGATGTAATAAAACATAAACATCAAGTGAGTTTTATTTTTAACATACCAGTAATAACATCAGGAGAGTTCTTGTATCTAGGTAAAATGATAAGATGTAAAAGCTATTTTGACTACCATTTGCACTACTGACGCTACTGACTTACTGAACTGAGTTCTGTTACCTTCATTTTCCGATTCGACTAATGGGCAATCCCTAATATATATTAGCTACCTGACCATGTCTGTAACACCCATCTGTACCATTAAGTCACCTAACGTGATAGTTCTTAACACATTGTGGAAAACAGAATAAGGAAACTCCCCCTTAGCAAAATTGCCTTGAGATTGAGAATCAACTTCCCTACCCTTCTGATCATTTCGAGGTCTGGGTATGGTGCAGTATGTAAAGATAAAGCTGCTCCAATTAACATCTTCTGACAGGATGATTGATTCTCATTTGGGATCTTCTACTGACCGAACATATGATTGGATGTTCTAGCTCTTTTGTTGTGAAACTCTTTCTTATCCTTTTAACTTATTTGGCCTACTACACATACAACATTAGTCAGCCAATGTCTATATTTCCAATCAAGATCTCCGTCCTACCTTCTTTGTTTGAAAAGGGGAGAGTCTAAAAACGAAAAACTCATTTTGTTGCTCATATTGGCTATCATCTTTGACGCATATTAAGATAACTAAATGAATTTAAAGTTATACTCTTGAATGCTTGTAGAAACCTGCATTAGGTTGAGGAATTCTGTAGTCCTTACCTCCCTTAAATCCTGAGGAAAGAAAATATCCCATGAAGGAATCTTCAAAAATATGTAAAGCTCAAAGTGGTACATTAAGCTAGTAAGAAGTGAATTCAACCCTCTATATCACCAACATGCATTACCCTAGAGATCCTTTGGACCTCATCAATAAAACTTTCTAGACCTTCATTAAGCTTTTATCTTGTGAATTCAAGTGGATACATCCTATGAAACGAAACCTAGAAGTGTCTGAAAGGTTATGACGGTCTACATGGTCTGCTCTTTTATGTTCAACCTGTTGTCATGGCCTAAGCCAATATCTAGATGCCATAGTGAAACACATCATTTGCAATGTCAGCTTGAACGGGTTGAATTACATCTGCGTTTGGAACTCTTAGTTCACTTGCTTAGAGGGCACCTTAGGATTTTCATTTTGTCTTGCTGGATGCTGTCTCTTTCTAGTTTGCATCAGATGATCAACAACTCTTCGTAGAGGTATGATTTGAAATACACATGAGCACAAATTAGAAAAAGCAAAGAGAGTTGAACTCGGTCACATGACTAAGAGCATGAAAAAAGAGTAGCCTTTCCTAAACATCCGATACCCTTCCACATTATAAGTGTAGCACGATTCACATGTTACGCCCATAACAAGTACCCTAGGCATTGTCGCCACATGGAACACCATTGTTGGCCCCTATAATTCAATTAGCGAATGACTCAACTTGTACATGAATACTTAAGTGGGAAAGTCAATCAACAATCAGATAAGAAGAGTTTCAAACCACTTGACTTCTAAATCAATGAACTCATAACTCAATAATGGAAATAGTTTTCAAAATAGACACAGAAAGGAATCATCAATTAGATTCCACCACTATCTATCATTATGTGTGACACATCTATCCAATCATAAGAAGGTAACCTGACAAGCCCACGACTACCTCAAAAGAAAATACTCAACTAAAGTAATAAAGTAAATATGATTCCTTCAAAGATAAGGAGGTCTCACTAGTATCTTGAAAGGTATGTAGATCATAAATAGAGTTTTTGTTGAGGGTCTCTAGCCTTCTTAGAATATCAAAAAAGATTCAAAGTAAATTACGAAGATACATAAGCGGAAGCTAAACATAAACATAAGCTTGAACATAAGAGAACAAGAGGTACATAAGCCAAAGAGTCATACATCATGTCCAACAAGCCTCTAAATCATAGACTAAGCCGGGGCTAAGATATGTCCCGATCTCAACCTGAATGAAAATAAAAGACAGTGTCAACATCACATGTAAGCTAGATGAAAGTAGGATCCACAAAGCATGATGACTCACACAATCTGATTCAGATAGCAATCTAAACCACGAGTATGAGGAGTAGGATAATAATTTATACCTACATTGTGATATAGTGTAGGCATAAAGTATGCATTAGTACGTTTGAATGTACCAAGTATGGGGTATGCAATACAATCATATATATTTTTATATATATATATATATATATATATATATATATATATATATATATATATAAGAATGTTACGCCCCCTACATGACACTCTCACATAATTGTTATTTTTTTCTTTAAATAATTCAATAATTTAAAAATTAATTAAATAATCCAACAGAAGTTAAAAACAAACCTCAAAAGGTGTCGTTTCTGATTAAACGGAACTTTAGCATGTCACAATTATTCGAAAAAGTCATAGCCAATAAGAAAAGTATATAATATAATATAATATAATATAATATAATATAATATAATATAATATAATATAATATAATATAATATAATATAATATAATATAATATAATATAATATAATATAATATAATATAATATAATATAATATAATATAATATAATATAATATAATATAATATAATATAATATAATATAAAAAAATAAACTAAATTGTTCTTTAAGTTGGGGTTATTATAGTAATCTCTTTGGAAAACTTCACAACCCTTCGAAAAAGTGACAACCATTGGGAAAAATCACAACCCTTTGGAAAAGTCACAACCATTCAAAAAAGTCACAACTCTTTCAAAAAGTCAAAATTTCTTGAAAAAGTCACAATCCTTCAATATGAAAAATTTTCTTCTTTTAATATAATATAATATAATTAAAAAATATAGTATAAAATATAAAATATTTACTAAATTAATTTTTAAGTTGGGGTATTATAATAATCTCTTTAGAAAAGTTACAACCCTTCGAAAAAACTCACAACTCTTCGGGAAAGTCACAACCCTTCGAAAAAGTCACAATCCCTTGAAAAAATCAAAACCCTTTGAAAAAGCCACAACTCTTTGCAAAAGTCACAACTCCTTTGGAAAAATCACAACCTTTCGAAAAAGTCACAATCCTTCGATCTGAAAAATTATTTGTGTTCAATATAATATAAAATAAAATATAAAGAAGATACTAACTTGATTCTTAAGTTGGGAGTATTATAGTAAGTTAACATTCAAGTTAGGTAAATCAAGCACTATTGAAAAACCAATTACATTGAGAAACAAATGTTATAATCAAAAAATACAATTGAATATAACTAGGACTTTAACAATATTACATTAATAAAAGTTTTGGCGATAAATTTATTATTCTAAGTTTTCTATATAGAAAGAACTTAATAACTTTAGATTATTTTATTAATTTAATATTATGTTATATAAACTTAGTTAGAATACTTATCACCGCGCGAGCGCGGGCTAATTACCAAGTATTAATATATAACATCAATATTGCATAATAATAATTCATGAGCAAGGGCACATGTATAGAACCAAAGTAGAGAAAGAATCAACATACCAATGTGCCAGGAGTCATGTAATGTTGCAGGATTCCATAATACATGAACATATGTGGGAATGTCACCATAAATGACAATAAGACCATATGAGTTGTAACATGGAATCCTGGTGTTGCCCTTACATCAAAGAAAGGGGAGCCAACATGCAAATGTAGGACTCTACACATCATATCATAAGCTATGTGGATCCACTAGCAACTCATATTAGGAAACATTATCATTCCTACAGTGGCACATAGTTATGGGACAATGGAATCTACCAAGGTCCTTTCGGTGACAAGTCAATATCCCATGAAATACATAATGTACACATATAACCATGCATCCTATAAATCGTCATAATTCATTCTTGTATATCATCATCACAAACTTGATCACGGTCTCATAGTTCAAAACATCATGCATATGAATAGCTCATTTCATACTAGATTCCTAAGTCGCCTTTTAGAATCTTGAATCTCCTTGTCAGGACCCCAGGTAAACCTTAGGGTCCTAAATCACCTATTAGGGTCCTAGGTCACCTCTCATAATCCTGAATCTCCCTATAGTGACTCTAGGTCAACCTTAAGGTCCTAAAATCCCCTATTTACAGAATACTAGGGTCCTATGTCACCTTTTAGAATCCTAAATCTCCCTGTTAGGACCCTAAAAAACCTCAACGTCCCAAATCCCCTATTCATGGCATACTAGGGTCCTATGTCACCTTTCAAATTTTGAATCTCCATGTCGGGACCGTACTCACCTTAAAGTCCTAAATTATCATTCATAATCATAAGCTTATTTGAAACCCTCTATATACATGATCATGTGATGAGACATAGGAGTATAGCATGGGCTCATAATCACCAAGTATAAAATCATGATTAATGAGTGAAAACATGCATAATCATTGAATTGAAAATCATTTGAATCATATTTGAAGTGGTCAATGTATAATTCCCATAATCAACATAATACATGAATAATCTCATGAAAATCATGTAACATATTCAAATTAGAAGTAATCCATGCATATTTCAATGTATAAACATAATCCATAACATGATAGAATTATTTGAAAACAAAGTCATGAAAACCCTAATTTGATCATACTTGAAATTAGATGAAACAATGAGTAATTTGGTTAGGCTCCATGGGTTAAAAGTACCCAAGGAGTAAACTCATACACCTTGATGAGAATTTAAGAAGTAAAGATGAATTTGACTTCAAACGTGAGGGTTCTTCAATAAATTCTAAACTTGAGCTTCAGAGAACACTTGAGAGTGATTTGAAAGAAAATATTTTTAGTCTGAAGTGTTTGAGGAATGATTGAAAAACTTGTAATAGGTTAGGATAGCATTAGGGGGGTATTATAGTATAAAAACCACTCAAAAGAGGTTTAGGAAATAGGGAGAGGACCTAAATACCCACACAAAATCAAAATTGAAAAATGGACAATATACTACACGAAACAACCACCATGAACCGTGGTGTGCACCATGTCCGGCGGTGGGGACCTTGGGCCAGAAAGTGAAGTGGCCGAGGGAGGGTGCACACCATGAGACCTTTGATGAGTAATGGTGTGCACCATGACTCGTCGAGGGATGGAACACCTTCACCATGTCTGTCTTAACATGACTTCATCACTGCCAAGTGGTGTCACCACGAGGCCCTTCACGAGTTGTGGTATGCACCACGAGCTGTGAAGGGTCTTTTGGTGGGACACTTTTATTGCTTTTAAGGTTCGTTTCCATCTTCCAACCCCTGGGACCTTACAACATCTCCACCTGGGAAACACTCTGATGAGAGTTAGGTTAAATAGAGTAAAATGAAAATCGATACCCCAACATGAGTACAAAAATGCAAATTTAACTTCAAAATCGTAAAACCTTCAAGCCCTTGCAATAAACGTCATTTAAAACTAGTTACATGAGCATGCATGCATGTTATGACATGAAAATGTAGAAATGAAAGAATTCAGTCCATTTGAGCTTGATTAACGTATTACCTTAGGCTTAAGAAGGATGGGAAAGATAAGGGAATCATCGAATCATATTTGATTCCGCTTCCCATGTAGCACTCTTAACTTGTTGGTTTCTGCAAGGGTCTTTAACTGATGTAACTTCCTTGTTAGGTAGCTCTTTATTTTCTAGTCCAAAATCTCAATTGGGACTTCTTCGTATGTCAAGTTCCCCTCAACTTCAACATTTTCCAAAGGTACAATAGAACCTGGATCACCAATGAACTTTCTTAGGACCCAACATTCCCTTTATACTAAACCACATCACACTCTTGAGTTAAACCTTCACATACACCCAATCCTCTACATGGAACTCTAAATCTCTCTTACTAACACCAGAATATGACTTCTGATAACTTTGAGCTATTTTCAACCTTTCCCTTAAGAGCTTCACCTTCTATAGCATCCAACACAAAATCAGGACCTATCAAAGCCATCTCACTAATTTCAAACCAAACCACCAGGGATCTAAATCTCCTTCCATACAAAGCCTCAGACGTTGCCATCTCAATGCTGGCATGATAATTGTTGTTGTAAGTGAACTCAATGAATGGTAAATGATCATCCCAGTTACCCTTAAATTCCTACACACAATACCTCAACATGCCTTCTAGGGTTGAATCATCCTTTTTGTCCTTTCCATTTGTTTGATGAAAGAAAGCGACATTCAACATTATCTTGGTTCCAAGTCCTTTTTGAAATGACTTCCAAAAATGAGAGTAAATCTGGTACCACGATCTCATATGATAGACAATGGAACACCATGCAACCTCACCAACTATCGAATGGACAACTTAGCATAGTCCTTGGCATTGAAAGTAGTCTTGACCGGTGGAAAATGAGCCGACTTTTTCATTCTATGCACAATTACCCAAATGGTGTCATATTGTTTTCAAGTACGAGGGAAACCCGTCACAAAGTCCATATTCACATCTTCCCACATCTAAGTAGGAATCTCTATATCATGGCCCAGCTACCAGGCCTTTGATGTTCCACCTTCATCTGTTTCCAGTTAGGGCACTCTGCCATGAGCCTAGCTGTATCCTTCTTCGTGCCATTTCACCAATACACTTCCTTCAAGTCTTGGTACATTTTGGTGGATTCGAGATATATGGAATATGGAGAGTTATGAGTCTCTTTCATAATCATCTCTCTTAAACCACCGATATTCTAAACATACAATCGGCCTTGGTAGCTAAGCATACCATCTCGCCCTTGAGAGAAAAAATCTATCTTATTTTCGGCAACCAACTTCTTCAACTCAACTATTGTTGGGTCTAGGTCCCATTTTCCCTTGACATTAACTACCATTGATGATTCGATCCCATTTTGCACATGGATACCACCCTCGTTGGAGTCACTTAACCTAACCCCCAAATGTACCAAATGGTGCACATCCTTCACCAACTCCTCTTGGCCTCATCCATATGAACCACACTACCCATAGTTAGTCTACTAAGAGCATCAACTACAATTTTTGCCTGACATTGATGATATTGCACATTCATGTCATAATCCTTAAGGAGCTCAAGCCATCTCCTTTGCCTCAAATTTAGATCTTTTTCAGTGAACACGTATAGCAAACTCCTGTGGTTGGTAAATACATTCACATGATCCCCATAGAGGTAATGATGTTCGAATTATCAAAGCAAATACCACATCCACTAACTAAAGATCATGGGTTGGATAATTCTGATCATGCACTTTTAAATTCCTCAAAGCATATGTTATGACCTTATTATTTTACCTTAGAGCACAACCCAAACCAACACAAGAAGCATCACAATATACCACAAATCCATCCAATCCCTCTAGTAGATTCAAAAAGGATCTGATGTTAGACAATCCTTCAAAGTCTGAAAACTTTTCTCGAATTCATCCGACCATTGGAATTTTGCCTTCTTTTGGATCAATTTGATCAAAGGTGCAACAATAGATGAAAATCCCTTAACAAATATTTGGTAATACGCATACAAACCCAAGAAACTCCTAATATCTGAAGGGGATAATGGCCTGTGCCAATTCATCACCGAGGCTTCTTTGGATCAACCTTAATACCATCACCGGACACTACATGACCAAGGAAAGCCACCTCTTTCAATTAAAACTCATGCTTGTTGAATTTTGCAAATAACGGTTTATCCCTCAACGTTTGAATTAGAAACCTCAGATGATCCATATGCTCTTACTCACTATAAAAGTAATTCTAAATATCATCTATGAAGAAAACTATAAACGTATCAAGGTAGGCTTGAACACTGAATTCATAAGTTCCATTAACACCGTCGGAGCATTGGTCAATCCAAATGGCATAACCACAAATTACAAGTGAACATACCTTGTTTGGAAAGTTGTTTTGAAAATCTTATACTCCCTTACCCTAAACAGATGATAGCCAGATCAGAGTTAGTTTTAGAGAAATGAGTAGCCCTTGCAATTGATCAAATAAACCATATCTTCAATAGTAGATACTTGTTCTAATTAGTCACCTTGTTCAATTTCCTATAGTCTATACACATCTGAAGTGACCTATCCTTTTATCACAAGAAACATAGGAGCATCCCATGGTGAAATGTTTGGCCTGATGAAACCCTTTTGCAACAAGTCATTCAACTTACCCTTCATATCATTTAATTCTTTCGGGGCTATTTGGTAGGGAAGAATGGAGATAGCTTGGGTATTGGGAAGAAGATCTATAAAAAGTCAACTTCCCTTTCGAGAGAAATACTAGGTATATCGTCAAGTAAGATATCAGGAAATTCATTCAAAGTGGGAACTGACTCAAGTGCAGGAGACTCGAAAAAAAGGGAACAAAATCAAGAGTAGGAGACTCAGAATTGATATCCCTAACCCTTACTATAAAGTAGATACACCCCTTGAAAATAAGTTTGCATTTTTTAAGATAGAAGATGAATGGACTTTGAACGTAGAGTCACTACATACTGATTCAAGAATCGGCTCATTAGGGAATTAAAAATTTGACTTTATAGGTTCTGCAACCTGTAGAGGTATAAGAAGCATTTAACCAATCCATCCAGAAAATAACATCGAAATCAACCATCTCAAGCTCAACAAGATCACAAGGAATGACTTTATGCAACACTGACACAAGACAAATTCGATGGAGTCTTTAGGCTAAAATTGGCTCATCCATGGGAGTATAGATTGAGAAAGGTTCTAAGAAGATTTCAAGACTCATATTAAACTTAGGAGCTAGGAAAGGAGTGATAAAAGATAAATTGGCACCCAGAGAAAGCAATGCATACACATCAAAGTTAATGGCCTTCAACGTACTGGTAACAACATTAAGAGTTTCCTTCATCTCTTGTCTAACATGAAATGCATAGAATCTATTGTTGCGCTATGCAGTACCCTATTGAACCCTTTGTTTCCCTTGACCAGCCAGAATAACCTACTCTTGGGGAAAACCTTCTTCACCTCTTTTTGGCGCATTTGGACACTCAGACAGTTTGTCGCCTATCTTTGTACATATTTAGCAAGCATAGAGTCTTCTAATCACCTACCTCCATGGTTCTTTCATAAAATAGGCACCTCGGTAAGTCTTGTCTACGATCTCATTGGATCCTTGGGTACGACACCCTATTCTTGTCAAACTTCTCATTTGTGGCATGAAATGACCTTGGCCTTGGAACCATTGGCCATGCTAAGGACGACTATTTCTACCACCAAACCTAGTATTGGAGAACCTACCTTCATATGGAGCCCTCTTAGACTCTCTCAGCCTCCTCTCATACCTTCAACTTGCTTGGCATAAGTCACGAGCCGAGAGACATCCATCATGTTCATAAGGATAATATCCTGACACTCTTTGACAACCATGTCTGATATTATTAAAATGAATATGTTCCTCCTGGCATGGGGATCATCAACCAATGATGGAGCATATTTTGAATGCATAGTGAACTTGAGGGCATACTCCCTAAGACTCATATTCCCTTGCTTGAGATTGATGAATTCAGTCATCTTTGCTTCCCTAAGCTCAAGTGGGAAGAAGCGGTCAAGAAATGCAAGCTTGAATTCTTCCCAACTAATCGGACTTTCATCCACACTCTCAGACACCCATTACGGGAACCACACTTAGGCCACTCCTTTAAGTTGATAAATATTCAATTATTCCTTATCTTTGAAAGTCACTCCCTTGATGGCCAACACCTTATACACCTCATTAATGAACTCTTTAGCATCTTCATCTACCTTTGAAATATGGAACTCAGGAGGGTTCATCTGAGAAAAACCCCTCACCTTAGATGCTAGAGTAGGCACTTGAGGAGAAGGGTCAACCACACCGCGTTTAGCTTGGGTACTCATAGGCCAGGTCAATATAGCAATAGTGGTTCGAAATTCAACATTGGTGATTTTCTCTTCGAAAGGGTCATGGGGAGCTTGGACCTTATTAGCACATAATCCTCTTGACTAAGGTACTATTCTTAGAGGCCTTCTTTAAAAATATAAAGAACAATATTTAGAGTTGGGAAGCCTTAGGCACATTCTACGACATGATATGAATCATGAAAGACGTGAAACATTTCCTAAAATACCTCATATCCTTATATTCATAGATATGGCATGTCTCACACCCATGAATATGACTCTACTTGACGTGGCATACTGGGATCCCTAGGATACTTCAAAACCTAGTACTTTAATACTGAGTTTGTCATGACCCAAGCTACACGCTAGGTCTCACACAGCGAATGACATCCCCGAGAGAACCCCAAACTAGCCTTCTTTACATATCATAAGCATTCAAAATAAACAATGAATATAAATAAGAGAAAGCTAAACATAATCATAAGATGGAACATAAATGAACAAGAGGCACATAAGCCAAAGATTCATACATCATGTCCAACAAGTCTCTAAATCATAAACTGGGTAGGGGCTAAGACATGTCCGGAGTTCAACCTCAATGAAAAGAAAAAATAGTATCAACATAACATGTAAGCTGGATGACAGTAGGATCCTCGAAGCATGAGGACTCAGCCAATTTGACTTTGATAACAATCCAAATCTATCCACAGGGATGAGGAGGATAATGACCTACACCTATATTGTGATATAGTGCAAGCATAAAGTATGCATTGGTATGTTCAAAGTAGTAAGTATGCAATACAATATTATTATATAACATCAAAATAATGATTCATGAGCAAAGGCACATGTATAGAACCAAAGTAGAAAATGAATCAACATACTAATATGCTAGAAGTGTAATGATGCATCATACTATAATACATGAACACATGTGGGATTGTCATCATAACCGATAATAAGACCATATAAAACATAACATGGAATCTTACTGCTGCATCTACATTAAAAAAAGGGAAGCCTACTTGCCAAGGTTGGACTCTACACATCATATCATAAGCTATGTGGATCCTCTAGCAACTCATAAAGGGGAACATCATCATTCCTAAATGGCAGGTAGTTTTAGGAAAATAGAATATTCCAAGGTCCTTTCGGTGGTATGTCAACATCCATGAAATACATAATACATACATATAGGCATGCTTGCCATAAATCATCATAATTTGTACATATATTGTCATCATAAACTTGATCATAATCTTATAATTCAAAACATCATGCATTGGAGTAACTCATTCAATAGTAGGGTCCTAGGTTACTTTCAGAATCCTAAATCTCCTCGTTGGGACTCCAGGTCATCCTCAAAGTCCTAAACCCCCTACTAGGATCCTAGGTGATCTATCAGAATCTTGAATATCTTCGTAGGGACACCAAGCCAACTCAAGGTCCTAAATCCCCTATTCATAGCTTATTAGGGTCTTAGGCTAGCTTTTGAAATCCTGGATCTACTTATTGGGACCCTACGTCAACCTCAGGGCCCTAAATTCTTTATTGAGCATACTAGGTTCCTAGGTCGCCTTTCAGACTCATGAATCTCCCCGTCAGCACCCCAAATCAACCTTAAGATCTTAAATCCCCTATTCATAACCATAAACCTGTTTGAAAATATTGTACATGCATAATCATGTGATGAGGTACAGGAGTATAGCATGGGTTCATAATCACCAAGTCTAAAATCATTATTAATAAGTGAAATCATGCCTAATCATTAAATTGAAGATCATCTGAATAATAATTGAAGTGACTCATGCATAATTTACCTAATGAACATAGCATACTTGAATAATTTCTTGAAAAACATGCAACTCATGCAAATCAGAGACAAATCATGCATATTTCAATGTATAAATATAATCCATAACATGATAACATCATTTGAAAACAAAGTCATGAAAACATTAATTTGATCTTACTTGAGATTAGATGAAATAATGATAAATTAGGTTAGGCTCCATGGGTGAAAGGTTCCCATGGATGAAACCCAAACATATTGATGAGAATTGAAGAACTAAAGGTGAATTTGACTTGAAACTTGAGGGTTCTTCTATGAATTTTACACTTGATCTTGAGAGTGGACTTGAGAGTGATTTGGAAGAAGACTTTTTGAGTCTAAGTGTTTGAGGAGTGATTGAAAGACTTTGATAGGTTAGAATAGCATTAGTAGGGGGCATTTTAGTATAAACCATCCAAAATAGTGTTAGTTATCAATGAAAGGACCTAAATTTTCTTACAAAATCAAATCTGAAACCTGGATAATACACTGCACAAAACCATCAGCACGAACCCTGGTGTGTATCACGACCCATGGTGGGGTTCATGGTGGGGATCTTTGTCTGCAAAGTGAAGTGTCCAAGGGAGGGTTCACTCCATGAGGCCCTTCATGAGTCATGGGGCACACCTTCACCATTTTCAGAGATATTTATAGTTAAGACTCATTTTCATCTTCCAACACCTGGGACCATATAGCTTCAAACTCAGTTAAAATCACACTTTGCTCAATAAATGAAAATCATCAAATTTCAATTCAAAATAATGCATAGAAAAACCATGATCATCAACTCACTTAAGATTCATGAGAACATAGTCATGAACAAACCATATCTAGAATTTAAGAATAGGAACAACAATAATAATAACGCATAACTTAGTAGAACTCAAAGAACGAAGAATTAACACAATTTAGTATTCAACACAATTAGGGCTCAACTCAACTTATGATCATCAAATAGTGAAATTTAGATATTTGCCGTATAGACAAACTCAATCTAAATCTAATTCTTAAATACCTGAAAGATTAAAGTTACAATGAAAACTTGAGCGACATTGATGAAACACTTGAACCTTATCCTTTTTTCCTCTCCAACTTGCTCTCAAAATATTCTAATAGTTTATAACAGTATAGGCCTATTGGGTACTAATAAGGGACTCAAAATAAACCCAACAGGTCAGGGTTTTGATAAGAAAAGGGTGGAAAAAGATTAATTTGTTCCTTATTATAACTATCAACTAGAATTACTAACCTGCATCTATGGGTTGTGGTTTGGTCTATGTCTAGTAAACTGCCTTTCGTAGAAGCTAGATTGATTTTCTAGATTTCTAATCTTAGGTCTATGATCATATATTATCAGTCATAGGACCTTCTACGGGCTCATTCTTTTGGTTCATACTAAAATATTAGAGGGTATGTTTTTACTTGAAACAACAAACCAATTTCTACGAGTCATAAAAAAGATGACAGGTCGTAAGCCCCACTCTATAATCTCTATATTTTGAGCCACACCATCTTACAATTAGAACTTAGCCTTCTTCTGAGTCAGCTTAGCCAATGGGGATGATATGGAGAAAACTCCTCAACAAACCTTCTGTAGTAACAAGTCAAATCTAAAAAATTCCTTATGTCTATTGTGGATATCAGTCTGGGTTAGTTCTTTACCACTTTGATTTTCTAAGTATCAACTTGAATATCTTTGCTAGATATGATGTGGCCTAAGAATGCAGTAGATGCAAGACAAAATTTTAATTTAAAAAACATAGCATGCAACTCCCTATCCTTGAGAGTCTGAAGGATAATCTAAACCTTAATATCCACAAGTCTGATGACAAGACCTGAATCTAAACCATAAAAAGATACCGCGGAGAGAAAAGTACATGGTTAGTACGTGGAATATATCTAATATGTAAGGGACACTAAACATGAATGTAACAAGTGGCGATGTTCATAGAGAGTGACACAAGGTATCATAAGTCATATCACAGTGAAAGAACTGAAAAACGTATTTTGATGTCAATACATAAATATTATTTGAGAAACCATTTCAAATAATTAGAGATGAGTCTAACTTGATAGCTAGGTGAGGTTGTATTAAGAATGTATTTACACTTGTACTGACTTACATTGGTTATATACTATTGATTAGCTTAACTGTTAGCTTAGCCAGTAAATTGTAGTTGTTAGCTTAGTTAGATAGTAGTTTGTCCAAATCTAATTGTCATAATTGTCCCAGTGATATAAATACCCATGTACAGATACATTTTTGTTTGAGAGTTTTATTCAACAAAGAAATTTACTTTTCGTCCTCTTTAATGCATTGTCTTCTCCCTCTCTATCAATTCTACCATTGGTGCTTCTTGCTCCAAAGCTTGGAGTTCAAGTACCCAAGCACCGATCACTAGACTTGAAAGATATTATACAATAAAATATTCCAAGATAGTCCATAAATATTGAAGCACCTAAATAGTAGAAATTGACAGAAAAATAAGTTTTTTAATTGGAAAAAAAAAAACATTCTTGGACATTATTCCTAAAGCTAACCAAAATATAAAATTTAAAAGAGAGTAGATTGTTGTGGACGAAAAGGAAAAGAATCAAATGATTTGACACTTTTATGTCTGTCTTGTATAAATTGTAAATTACAAGCTATATATAAATGTTATTGTAATAATAGAAACTCAAAGAACAATCAAATAAATATTGAAATCTGAAAGATGATATTACCTTTATTTATGTGTAGCTTACCATTATGGATAATTATTACCTTCATTTTAATATGAGGTGAATGAAACATTAGAGCAATTTGGTCTAGATACAAAAAGATCATAAATTACATTATGCATTCTAAATGAATATTCATATAGGTAGTTGTAGAGACTGTCTCCACAATCGATAATGACTCAACTCCGAAAAATTTCAAAGATAATGAATCGGGACAGGAAACTTTCGATTAATAGAAAAATTAATAGTAAATATCACCACCAAAGAATATGCTGAAGCAGATGGGGTTGCTTTTCTCTAAAATAGAGGTCTTGAATTTTAACTCTGGATATGAAAACTAGTCTACATTAAAAATGCTTCCTCCCCAATAGGACCCGACATATGTTCAATCCTGATTAATCAGGCTCAAATATGGATATCGATAATCAGATGGAAAATCAAAAACAAAAAACTAGGTTAAAGGCCCAAAATTTGTACAAAAAATGAATATGCTCAATTGTCTATATTATTTGTGATTTATGATATAACGTATATATATTAGTTTACAAAAGATAAATGATTAATTAAACTAAAGACTAATAATTCAACTTTAAAGTGAAGAGTTTCCCACTTTTAAGATATTATAGTATAATAATATTATATGATATGATTAATTAGGGTGAATTAGCACACAAAAAAGATGGTAAATATTCATTGAAGTTTATAAAAGAGGATTCACGCCCTTGAAGGGAGACACCTTTAATAGGAATGTCCTAATTACCTCTGCTAATAATGGTCTTTATGCGACGAGACTCAGGTGGTGTGCAGTTTCTGTCATTTTTATGATTGTAAGAATAAAAATGTTCTATAAAATTAATTAAACAATACTATGTATACCTAAATCTTTTGATTATTTTTTGAAAATTCACATTTGGTATACCTACAAAAGAGCTAAGCCCTTGATATCATTAAAAAATTATAAATTTTGTTTACAAATGTTTCTTGTAATGGTTTTGCAGATTCTCTGAAGAAGCATACCTTAGAACGATTGGATACTCGTGGGAGAATTGAAACAGAAATGTTGTCACCAAAGACAGAATATGGCGCTTATTTGGTGTTCAAGTTGGGAATTATGTCTCGTGGACTTATATCTGCTAAATCAAGTATTAGATTTGTTAATTATGAAAGTGAAATTGATGCTGAGAATCAGGCCAACACTGTGTACTTTTCAAGATCGCAAATAAGTAGGGATTTCCCAAAATTGAGAGGAGATGGATGGATGGGAGTGGAATTGGGTTATTTTAATAGCAAGAAAGGAAGTGATGGTCCCATTGAAGCAAGATTGGTTGAGGCGACAAATAATTACAAAGGTGGACTTATTGTTGAAGGAATTGAGTTTCGTCCCAAATGAATCGAATACAAGTAGTCAGAGAAGGATATGGGATTCCATATTTTACAAGTTTTGAACTAGAAAACTTTGTTGATTACATAGTTTCTGAAATATTTTATGCAAGTTAACTAAATTTTATAGATTTTGAGTCAAAGTTATTGGGTCATGTCGAACCCGTTGTGACTTTCTTGTGTGATCATGTTGGCTCAAACAATATGGTCATTAAAAACACTTTAGACTTTATAGTGATTGTGTTGCTCTTATAACTAAATTTAGCATTATATTGACTTGTTTAGTTTATAAGTACATGTTTAGCTCAATTGATCCCATAATTCTATTACGGCTTTGTCCCTCGCCCCTCCCCAGCCTCTCCCTCCCTAGAAAGTCCTGATATTATATTTAAAGTGCATTCAAGTTGGCTCTGATGAAATATCCTTAAGGATAGTATCTTACAATCCTTAACTTTTGAGAATATCCTATTGTTTTTGTGTCTTATAGATGTTTAATTTTTTGTCGTTATGGATCATATAAATCTCACCTTGTTTTATCAAAGAAAGTCTCGATCTTATTATTGATCATTTTTATATTTTGTGGTATATCAAAGAGTATAAATATACAAGATTAATGATGTATTTGGTTCGATATATGTTGATTGCTTAGAATGCAAATCTTGATTGTTTCGTAATGTTTTTTTATTGATGGTTCTACTAAGTCTGCTTGATTTCGTTTTATCTCAGTTAAACTCCCTTATTATATTTTCAACTATAATTGTCTTGGTCAAACTACTCAACCCTTGGAATTATGTTGTAGGATATGTAATTGTAGTATAATCTCTATTTTGTTTAATAACAAGAAACAAGATTACAAGCCCAAAATCATTAATAAAATCTTCAAGAAAAGAATTGGAAAAATTGATAATTCTGTTAAGACAAAAATTGATTTGTATAAAGAAGAAGATATTACTATAATGGTCATTTATCAAGTGAATCTTGTGGCTTATATGGGTGACCGGTGATAGACTTTGGTGCTACTAGGTATATTTGTGCTAATAAAAATAATATTATGTCTTACCCAAGTCAATAAAGGAGAAGAACTTGTATATCTTGGTGATTATATAGCTACTCTAGTTTTGGAAAAAGCAAATTTTTCTCTCAAATTTAAATCTATAAAAACATTAATCTTAACTGAATTATTGCATGTTCCTAATATTTTAGTCAAAGTGATCTCTGTCAGTTCATTAGAAAAAGATGGTGTGAAGGTTGAGTATAATAAAATTATTTTAATAAAAAAATAGTTTTATGGATAAAAAATATTATAGCCCTGATTTATCTTTTTTAATATCATGAATGAATATACTAGTACTTCAGCTTATTCACTTCTTTTGATTTATAGCATGCTAAACTTTGTCATGTTAGTTTATATTACATTATAAAAATGTTTTCTCAAGGTCTTGTTGCTAATATTATTTTCAAGCAATGATAAGTGTGAAATTTAGAGAAACTGATTTATTGTTTATAGTGCATACTGATTTGGGAGACTTGAAGCAAACTATAGTAGGTGGTAAAAAAATATTATGTCACGTTTATCTATAAATTTTTATATATATGAAAGTATATTTTTTGAGAAATGAAGATAAGGCTTTTGAAATATTTTAGTATTTCAAATCAGAAGTAGAAAATCAATGAGCTGGTAGAAGTGGCTAATATATTTTGCTTATTGATATTTGTGAAAAAAAAGGGATTATCCATGAAGTTACTCCTCCATGCTCTCAAATTTAACAGAGTACCTGAAAGAAAAAATAGGACTTAAATTAAAAATGATGAATTGTGTGCTAGTTCCTGTCCATCTCATAATCCTTAAGGTAAAGTAATTTTGTCTGTTATCATTCACAAATTAGAATTTCTTAGATGAAAAATTAGAAAACTACCGTAAGAATTGTGGAAAGGTTATCCTATTATTGGAGTAATACCACACATAATAATGTAATGACCCTCCAGATCATTTTATCTGCTCTCCATTCTTTTAGAATTTAGAGCTTCCTGTAGTGACCCCAGGTCATTTATAACTTATTGTCATTGATAGCTCAATTGTTTGGTCATTCATTTTGATTTTGTGTTAGTTTTTGTGTTTTGGAGCTCTTGGAGTTTGAACGGTTGACTTCGGTCATAATTCTAGGAAGATGACTTCAAAATAAAATTTTGACGTTTTCGTCAGCTCTGAAATGGCCTAATTAGGCTAAAACCATAGTTTGCTCGAGCACCAAGGTCTTCGGTGTGGGTTTAGACCCTTTAACATTTTGGCTGTTGAAATTTGACCTATAGTTGACTTTGGTCAATATTCTTAGAAATTGCGCTTGGATGAGAATTTCGTCAGTGTGATAAGCTTTAAAATGTCGATTTCAATGTAGAACGATCTTTTCTTTGTCCACTGAGGCTTCTGGACTAATTCCGAGCCTTTAGGTGGGTTCCGATTGAAATGGCCTTAAGAGTGGGACCTACATTCAGTAATAACAACCTTGAATGAAAATTGTAACTTCGCCATTGAGATCAGAATGTCAAATTTTGTGGGGGTAGCATAGTATGTTTGCAGGCATATGGTTCTGGGCGAATCTTAAGCATCAAGTCCGAAATTTTAAACTTCGTGAATGTCAGCTGAAAAGTTGATTTTTTGTGCAGGCATTTTTTATGCTCCATGATCAGAGGCCTCGGGCTGCATTTGCAAGGCTGGCTCGAGCACCAAGTTCTTTGGTGCAAGTTTAGACCCTTTAACATTTTGTCTGTTGAAATTTGGTCTAGAGTTGACTTTGAGTAATATTCTTGAAAATCGCTCTTGGATGAGAATTTCATTAGTGTGATAAGCTCTGAAATGTTGAGTTCAATTTAGTACGATCTTTCTTTGACCCCTGAGGGTTCTGGACAAATTTTGAGCCTTTCGATGGGGTTTGATTAAAAACGGCCTTGAGAGTGAGACCCACATTCAGTAATAACAACCTCGTATGGAAATTTTAACTTCGCCATTGAGATCGAAATATCAAATTTTGTGGGATAGCAAAGTATGTTTGGAAGCACATGGTTCTCGGCGAAACTTAAGGACCATGTAAGAAATTTTAAACTTTGTGAATTTCAGTTGAAAAGATGGTCTTTCTGGTAGGCATTTTGTGCTCCATGTGTTTCAGGCCCAAGGCTGCATTTGCAAGGCCTGAGTACTGGTGCTCTGCGATCGTGTAGACCGCTAGGCTGCATTCACGAAGGTCTGGAATGCTTGTGCTCTGCATTTGCAGAGAAGCTTCTGCATTTGTGAAGGTGCCCATGTTTGTACTCCGCGATCGCGGGGTACTGTTCACGGCAATCGTGGATGACTTTTTAGTTGATTATAAATATGTTTTCTTGGATGCGATCATCTTATTTTGAAATCTTCAAGAAATGATTTCTTAGTTGTCTCAAGTCCAAATTGATTGATTCAAAGGCCTATTTTTATGGGATTTTGTGCAAGGAACACATTGGTGAGCTCTGAAACTGATTTTGAACTCCCATTTGAGGTAAATTTTTGACTTAAGAAGCTTCCATGGATGTGTTGCTGGATAAATTTTTGGAATATTTTCAAGACTCAATATCTTGAGAAATTTAGGTTCAATTTTGGAGATTTTTGGGGCTATTTTGCATGGTTCTTCAAAGACAATATTTTGGTGTGTTCGGAAAGTGTAGTAGTGACTTTGTTTCTAGTATATTTCTGATTTCAGCAGCTTTCCTATGCTATAAGTAGGTTAATCCACTTGAACTGCTTTAAATTCTTCTAAGTCTACCATATTCCCTGTATTTTGGCAGACTTTGAAGAATATAAAGCAGTTCGAGTGGATTAACCTACTTATCTCCCCGGGGGGAGGGGTGGTGACAACTATGAAGAATAATCCTAAGCTGAGACAAGTGTGAAATCAATTATCTAGAGTAACTAGGGTATTGTGTTTCCAATGGTTCCCTAATTCGGTATTACCAGATAATTGAATTCTTTTCCAGTGTGTAGCATCCAGAACGGTAAGTTAAGTTTACCAAACCCTTTGATCCAAGCGAGAGGTAAATTTCACTATGTGATTTGATCCATCCCCGCAGTGTGACATTACTAACCCTTACCTCTTGTTTCAGTACAACCTCCCCTTGGCTTAGTTTGGTTGATTAGACAAGAAACATCAATCGAATCATGTTAAATAATCTCTTTTCCTGTTCATTTAATACCTTGGTCCAGTCAGTAACACTAGGCGAGTTCTAACATTGGCCACCATTAAAAAACATTCAAACTGAAGAGAATTAATTAATACATGCATGCACACTTTTCAAGAATTGCGAATTATCTGGTTTTACCTTGTTAGTTCTTCATGGTTCCCACAACTTTAGTTATGGATTTAACTACTCATGATCAGTGTAGATGCAAGAATCATGAAGCTGAATAACATAATTGAGCACTTACACAAGAGAATTAAGCACAAGAAATCCAAGCTTTTCACCAAGATTCACAAGATTGAATTAAAGACAAAATAAAGCTTTACAAGTATTTCTCTCAAGCTCTCTACTATTCTCTACTATTTTGTCACGTTCTCTCCTTAAACATAACCTAAAAAAATCTATTTATAGCTTTTAAAATACAAAACCAAAATGGATTAGAAGAACTGGGTTGGCAGACTCTAGGGTTATACGGCCCGTAGTCGGGCTTTTGTGAATTGCATCTTCAATTATGGGGCTGACTTCTACGACACCCTTCTACAACCCGTATAATGTTTTGTGGCCCGTAAGGGGGTTTCGTCTGATGACTTGTCAGCAACTCCCCACTTTCTGATCCTTAGGGCACGACACTAAGTCTACGGCTCATATAATCTTCAATGGCTCATCTGCATGTTCGTAGACTTAATTTTAGAAAATCACCCTTCACTGGATTATACAAAACCAGTTCTACAACCCCTAAAAGATTTCGTGAAACCACTATTTCAGCAAAATCTCCACACTTAGCCCAAAAATTGTGCCAACCCTGTAATCCTACAAAGAAAACATAAAAACACATCAAATTTACTAACATCGCTTTAAGAACACGTACAATTCCAAGTTTTTAAGCATCAAATATGTTGTATTTTTGCAGCACATCAACACCCTCAACTTAAAATTGTATCTTGTCCTCAAGCGACGGACTCAATCTATATAAGCAACACAGTAATGCACAGATCTCAATCTAATGGCATACATCACGTCAAACTCAACCGCAGATACCCAAACTACTTTAAAAACACATCAGATAGCAATCTAGCAAACCAATACAGATCAACATATGTGACAGCGTAACTATGACAAGCAAGGCAATTTTAAATAAGAAACAATCCTGAGTTAGTCCAATGTCACCAAAGCAATACAAGTGCCCTCACAGAAAGAAGCCCCTTATCCCTCTCATGATGATGTTTTCAGTTTCAATACTTGGGACTTTACAAAACCACTCACCCTCACAAAAGACATTCAAATACCATGCTCAATACCATATGTTTGCATCTATACTCATGACTATGACCTTTTTCTACTTGGACTAGGATCACTTTATAACTTTATTGGCTTGTAACATAGGCTCAGGGGGCTTTGGTATGATGTTTCAGGAACATAGTGACTAAAGGCCCTCCTTGACACTGCCTTTTTCTACATTTTTCCCTACCAACACTATTATTGTTCACCTCGTTCTCCTTTCCTCCTATTTCAAGATTTTCTAGGTGCATTATTCTCAATTTTCAGCTTTTTGCCTTTTATTTTCACATCATTTTTCTTTTTAGCCCATTGGTTAGGCATCACTCATTTTTCTTGCACCCAGAACACATTTTTATCCCTTTTTCCATGTATCACTAATTTTCCCCCTCATTTTGTGTTTACCCTTACACCAGCCACCCTCAACTTAGGCTTTTGAGTCGACGTGTAGAATATCCAACCTAGGAACTAGAGCCACTTTTGGTAGCCACCCTCAACTTATGATTTTTGCTTTAATCAAGGTGAACAACGTTCAATGAAGGATCAGGGCCAATTTTAGGATTTTACATCTAATAAGGCTAGAAAACATAGGTTTTTACAAAGAAAAGGATACATGTAAGGCTCAAACATTAGGAACAAGGGATATTTCACACATTTAGTTGGTTATTTAGGCTAAGTGGACTATTATGGACAATGGCCTAAGATCCTCTCCTAACCAACTAACCTACAATCTAAGACAGAGTAACAGAGCAAAAGAGTAACATCTGAATTGAAACACAGTATAAGAATGTAGCAAAGAAAGCTCACACTCTCATGGCACTGATTACATTATCAACAAAAAGACTCTTAGATCATGTTTTTCATCTCAGTTCATCCTCACTTATCACTTATCGGAACAAACAATGTCATCAATCAAACATACATGGTTGCTATCAAGACTAACTAATGAAAGTTTGGTGGGTATCATTTTTCATACAAAAACACAAAAAAACAAACATATGCATAAGATATTAGTACTACATGCTACCACTACTACCTACGCATTCTAAACATGCCAGTTCAACAGAAATTAAATATCCATAGGAAATAAGAACACAAGCAAGAAAACCCATAGAATTCAAAATTTGGGATAGTTATAGGCCAAGGCTTCTCAGACTTCATTGAGGCCTATAACTACCCACACTCCATAACGATGCCAAAATCTTGATGTCGCCCAAGCTACACCTTGTTGTACCTGTCTTATTTTCATATTTTTCATACCTGCTTTGTCTATGAAGCTCAGTTAGCCTATGCTTGTTAAATACCATTTATTTGGTACTCATGCTACACTTCTTCCCATGAAGATCGTAGTGCGAGTATTTTCTATTGATTTCCTTTCGTGCAAAGAAGGTTGAGGATTTAAGAGATTATGGTGAGCTCTTAGCATCTGGAGTTGCTAATTTTCATCTTATTATACTTAGACTCATCTTTATTTTGTATTCAAAGATAGACTGTACTATTATTTGTATTTTGAAGAAGCCTTGTACTCTTATTATGTGTATTAGAAGCTCGCATAAACTGATGCTAGGTCTTGAGGTGGGTTTTGGCATATTATTTTCCTTGGTATTTTATATCGTTTATCCTTATTGTGGTAGATTTTACTTATTATGGTTATCTTCCGCCAAATAGTTTGTTCCCTATGGTTCTAGGCTATATGATAGGCTTACTACTGGTGGATTGGTTAGGTGGGTTTGTTCCCTATGATTCTGGGTTCGATCCCCAGCAGAGTCGCCACCTATCACACCCCTATTCCCCCCCCCCCCCCCCCCCGCCCCCCCCGTGGTTTTGTAAAATAGAGTTTTTCAAACTAAAGTGACATTTTAAAAAGGGATTATTTTATTCTTTAGAGTTGTCACTTGGAATTGAGTTTTGGTGTTCCAAGTCACCCTTTTTTTTTAATCCCTAATCAAAAGGAAATGACTCTTTTCACTCATATATTTTTTTTTCCCTTTCTTTACATTCTAAAAAAGCACAAAAGACAAGACACACAAAACAATCTTTATCATCTATCTTTTTCCTTCTCCACATTCTACAAACACACCAAAAAAAAATCTCAAAAAACACAATTGAAGAAAAACAAAGTTGAGTTTAAGGTTTGCTTTTGGGAGTTTCAGATTCGTGGTTCCTATTGCAGTCTTTTTTTTTGAAAATCATTCATCACAAGAGGTAACACTTATCTCTCTTGTCCACTTTAATATGATCATAATTGTCAAATTTTGTATGTTTATGACTCATTAATATGCTTTGACATTGTGTTCAAATCTTTCATATCAACTTTCTGTTTAGATTTTTTTTATTGTTAAATTTAGTGTAAAATTGTTAGATAGTTTATTTCATGCTGAGTAAATTATTTTCATTGTTAATTTTTGTGGTTTTGTATGTACTTTTATGATTTAGTAAGAATAAATGATGAAAATAATCAATGACTAATCATTATGTAAAATATGTGTTTCAATTAATATATGTTTGTCTTTTATTTTAATGACTAAAATAAAAGGAAAAAAAAAGATTAGTCATAATTCTTAATATGTTCATACTAGTGTTGCATGTACAAAATTTATATGAAAACATATAAATTTAGTCATGATCATTAACATGTTCATACTAGTAGTGCATGTAACAAAAAATTTGTATGAAAATATATTTTGTGTTTCTGATAAATTTGTGTTCACTTTTTGTTTTTAAAAAAAAACATAAACAAAATTTATAACTTTCTTTGCATCTCATTTGAGTAATGATTTTTTTTATGAATACTATTAACAAGTTTAGAGTGATCCATTAATTAATATGAATTTCTAAAATTATACTTTTCATAGGTCTTAATGACTAGAATAAATAAATAAATAAATTTTTGGATCTTGTATTTAGGAGAAAATGATTGGGTGGATAAATAATGATAGGCAAATATTAGGACTCAAACTTTATTAAATAAACTTCCTTATGTGACCTATGAAAAGTATAATTTAAAAAATTCATATTAATTAATGGATCACTCTAAACCTGTTAATAGTGTTCATAAAAAAAAATCATTACTCAAATGAGATGCAAAGAAAGTTACAAATTTTGTTTATGTTTTTTTTTAAAATAAAAAGTGAACACAAATTTATCAGAAACACAAAATATATTTTCATACAAATTTTTTTTTTACATGCAACACTAGTATGAACATGTTAATGATCATGACTAAATTTTATGTTTTCATATAAATTTTGTACATGCAACACTAGTATAAACATGTTAAGAATTATGACTAATTTTTTTTTTACTTTTATTTTAATCATTAAAATAAAAGACAAACATATATTAATTGAAACACATATGTTACATAATGATTAGTCATTGATTATTTTCATCATTTATTCTTACTAAATCATAAAAGTACATACAAAACCACAAAAATTAACAATGAAAATAATTTACTCCGCATGAAATAAACTATCTAACAATTTTACACCAAAATTTAACAATAAAAAAAATCTAAACAGAAAGTTGATAAGAAAGATTTGAACACAATGTCAAAGCATATTAATGAATCATAAACATACAAAATTTGACAATTTTGATGTATTATGATCATATTAAAGTGGACAAGAGAGATAAGTGTTACCTCTTGTGATGAATGTTTACAAAAAAAAAAAAAATTGCTATAGGAACCACGAATCTGAAACTCCCAAAAGCAAACCTTAAACTCAACTTTGTTTTTCTTCAATTGTGTTTTTTGAGTTTTTTTTTTGGTGTGTTTGTAGAATGTGGAGAAGGAAAAAGATGGATGATAAAGATTGTTTTGTGTGTCTTGTCTTTTGTGCTTTTTTAGAATGTAAAGAAAGAGAAAAAATATATGAGTAAAGATAAAATAAAGAGTCATTTCCTTTTGATTAGGGATTAAAAAAAAGGGTGACTTGGAACACAAAAACTCAATTCCAAGTGGCGACTCTAAAGAAAAAAATAATCCCTTTTCAAAATGTCACTTTAGTTGGAAAAACTCTATTTTCCAAAACCACGGTAGGTAAAAATAGGAGTGTGACAGGTGGCGACTCCGCTGGGTTCGTGATAAGTTTGTATTAGAGCTCTAGATTGACTGGATTTGTTGGCATGAGAGGAATTCCTAGTAGTGTTTTGCAGATCGGTGCATTGACGTCCAAATCCCATCTTCAAGAGACTATAGGGGCATTCATTGGAAACTCGTGTTCTTGAATCTTTATTATATGTTTTGACTTGAATAATTTCTAAAGCTCCTTCCTTGGAATTCGCTCCTTCTTAGATGGATAGCACGAGGTTACTAGCAGATTCATTTATGGCATCGGTACATCTGACTAGAGTTGTAGCAAGTAGCTAGTCCATAGATGGGAGATGGATCAGGGGTTCCTCAATAGGGTTCGGCTTCTATCTCATATTATTTAGTCAGATTCCTTGAGTGGGCTGGACATTCCCCCACCTTCTTCCCTACAAAATAGAATTTGATCTAGGTATTTATCAGAGGATTGACTTTACAACTCTATTTAGCATCAGATCATTTGGTAGCAGCAGGACCTATTTTTCCTCGTGTTGTGAGTCCTTTGAGGGTTGTAAAGCAGACATGTGTTTGATACCTTCGGTGGTGGTTATCAGGCTAGTGATGGATCTTTCCCTCTTCAACCCATCAACCCTATAGCAACTATCACGACCCGGACCTAGGGCCTAGATGTGACACGACAAATGGGAATCCGAGAGTTCCCAAACAAGCCTCAAAGTATCCAAATCCACATCATCGGTTTGAAAGCACATTCAAATAGTAAACACATAGTTCTAAGGGATGGGAAAGTAGGACTGACACTATAGGGATATCAAAGGAAAAGGGATTTACATAGATACACATAACACATAAGAACTAAGGGGCAGGTAAGTATAACACACTATATGGGGGCAATACGGGTTTTAGGATCTTCCACGTTTCCACATCAATCATACATATATATCATAATTCCCATAATCAATCCATGATAGCCATATCCATTAGTTAACTAAATCATAAGTTTCCAATACAACACATAACACATAAGATCTATGAAAGTCTACAAGATGTCCAACAATGCCTCTAGTCATAAGATGGGACGGGGGCTAAGACATGTCCCGGGCTCACCCTCAACTAAGAAGAAAAATAGAAAACAATATAGGTATAAGGAAGGTGGTTTGTCCTTGGAAGATAGGAGTCACCACAATATCAACTCTCCGAATTCGAGCTACCCATCAAGTGGTGGATGATCGTAACACACGGTCCCTATATGGTAAAATCATGTAGGCATAGAGTATGCGTTAGTACATTTGAATGTATTAAGTATGCGGGCATGCAATGTATATGACTTATCGACCTGCATTTCAATGTTAGATGACAAGGGCACATAATATAGAAGGAATCATATATATATATATATCCAAGGAGGAGTAGTATACAAGATTCCATGAAATTTATGATGCATGAAATGAAATAATGCTCCGATATAACGGGGATGAACTATAACCGACATATCAAACTCATGCGAGCTATTACATGAATTAGACTGATTGGGACCTTCCAGCAGTAGGGAGAAGATTACTTGCCAAAGGTAATCTACATCACGCCTTATGGGCAACCCCATTTCGGTGGATGGACACCTTCCTTACAGGAAACACCATTTTGGAAGAATTTTTCATAATCATATCATAAACGTAATAAACGAATAACCATTCCTTACGACCTGGTCATTTCGGTAATGGTGATCGTTCCTATGTTGGAACATAGTTTAAGGGAAGGGGAGGGCCCTTGGGGATAGCCTTCGTACGACCAGTCCATCGGTGCTAAGTCAAAACATCCCACTTGAATACTTATATATATACATGCTTTCAAAGAGTCAATATCCATTCCAAAACGTTCAATGCACATTTAGGCTCAAATGTCAAACCATAAAATTATAATCATAATGCTCATACAAGGAATAACTCATCTACATATATACATAATGGTGCAAGCACCCATAATGCTCAAAGAGCCATAATCATAGCCATATCAGTGATCACCTTCTTGTCATAACCAATGCCTTACCAAAATCATATCGTAATCATTTCATAAAACATAATTGGGCTTAACCCACTTCATAAATTCCATATATCAATGCTCATGAATGTAATGCAATGCATGATATGAGGATAGCATGGGTAACGAAAATTCAAGTTAAAATCATCATCATAATATGAAATTGAATAAATCCATAATCAAATCAACATCTAAATCATAGTAATAGTCACTCATGCGCAAACCAATTTTAAAGGGGATATGCATGTTCATAGTTTCATAACCCAATGTAAATCATCATAGTGGTAGTCAAAATAAATTGAAATAATAGGTAAAATATAGACCATACACTAATTAGATTTAATAAAATCAAATCATGAAATTTCATATTTGAAGTAACTAAAATTCATGGAAATAGATTGAAAGATTTTTGGGTCTTCTTGGTTGAAAGGAACCAAGAATCAATCTCACATACCTTGATTAAGAAGATGAATTTTAGAAGAAATTAGCTTGAATTTAAAACCCCAATTGAATCCTAGCTTGAATCTTGATGATGAGACTTGGAGAGAATTTTGAGAGCCTAATTCTAGAAACTAGGTGTTAGTCTTGAATGAGGGTTTAGAATTAACGTAGGAGACGTTTAGGAATATAGAGGGGGGTTAAAAGGGTCTTAAAAGCGTTGGGGATAGGTCAAAGTATAAAAAATAACTCAATAAAACGTCCCTTTAAATTTTACACCGTAGTTCATACTGTAGGCTTCACGGCCCGTGAAGCTCTTCACGGCCCGTGAAGGCTTCTCATCTAGCCCAGACAGGGTTGACAAAAATGGGTATAACCTCTTCCTCCGAACTCGAAATGAGGTGAGACTGGATGCATTAGAAATATAATTAAAAGAGCTTCAATTTGATAGGTTTCGGGCCACACAGTTCATTTTGTGCTAAGAAATATGCTCATTTAAAGCTGACCCTTCTATCGGTACTTGTGAAGAACTTAGCCAATGAAATTCCTTTGAACATGACTTGATGTAGGAGACCCATGATGATCTTAAACAACATAAATAAGATTGAATTGAAGGCTTGAAAGTGAACTTAGCTTGATCATGAAGATCCCATACTTAGAATTTTTCAACAAAGCCACTATCACGGGAGTTTACACGGATCGTGTAGCATCACACGGGCCGTATCACTGCCCGTACCCCTCTCCTTAGAAAATTCCACGATCGAGTTACGAGATGGTGATTCCACACTTAGAAATATTTCACTCTGAAAGCTTTACGGATGACCTCACGGGCCGTGCCACCCCACACGGGTTGTGCACTTGGCCGTGTAACCATACTTGGTCCCAAAGCTGTGGGATTTCAAGCCAAGGCCATCACACGGCCCGCCACACGGTCCGTGAAGTGTCACACGGACTGTGAGGGGTCTAAGTGTAGTGTGCCTTAGTTTAAAACACCACATTTAAGGGTCAAACATCCTCCATGGGCCAAGGGCCACTCCGTAGAAGCTCTACACGGGCCGTGTGACCTCACACGGACTGTGATGGCTCCCATGAAGTGTCACCTTGGTTAAAACTCTTTCCGAAACCAAATTTTTCTTGCTTCATTGATGTTGTACAAAGTTCCGGGTCCTTACAGCAACAGAGCCAGGAGGTTCTGAGATAGGTCATAGTGCCTACAACAGGGAGAGTTCTTTGTTTCCAGGGTTTTAAGCATAGACCTTCAAGTCATGAGATTCCATTAGTTGCAGCTAGGTCATCTTCGCAGTCCCAACGACAAGCTCTACCATTCCCTTTTAGTTCATAGTCCAAAAGACACCAAACCTTTAGCATTTTGATCATACAAAATTAAAGAAGTCTTGTTATTATTCTTAAAACATTTTTAAAATGCACGGGTGATTGGGGGATATTTTTAAAATATTTTAACTATTTTCTATATGTCATTACTTAGTCATAAAATATGTCATTGATGACTTCATAAAAATATTTTGTTAACACAAATATTATAAGATAAATATTCACTCTTGCATGGAAAATACAAGTCCATATACATGTCAAATACAAGACTATATGCATGGAAAATGCAAGGCCATATGCTTGGAAAAAAAATCATATGCATGACAAATGCATGGCCATGTACATGGCAAACACAAGGCCATACACCATATTTAATCGTCAAGTTCTTGCAAGTATATATGTGGCATCTTCTTGGCATAAAGAGGCAAGAACATGAGTAAGAAGAAGTAAAAAGAAAAGAAAGTTACTACACTTTCTCCTTATATATTTACTTGTTATTTTAGCTTACAATTATAATCCCGCTTTTGACTTGCTTATTTTGTAGTATTATAATTTGTTGATTCATGTATCCTCTAAGAATATCGAGAAGGCCTATATCCTATGGAGGTGTTTAGAGGTGAAAGGTGTCCCAATGAAATATATTAGGGTGATAAAGGACATGTACGACGGAGTCAAAACTTGGGTAAGAACGGTGGGAGGAGACTCAAAGTATTTTTCTGCCGAGATGGGACTTCATCAAGGATCTGTGTTGAGCCCTTTTCTGTTTGCCCTGGTGATGGATTAGCTGACGTGGTCTATCCAGGAGGAGGTCCCTTGGTGTATGCTATTTGCAGATGACATAATACTGATTGATGAGACTTGTACTAAAGTTAATGATAGATTGGAGGTCTGGAGATACACTTTGGAGTCCAAAGGGTTCAAATTAAGTAGAACCAAAACAAAATACTTGGAGTGAAATTTTAGTGTTGCGAGGGATGAAGCAGACACTAATGTGAGACTTTCCACTCAATCTATCCCAAGAGAGATAACTTTAAGTTTCTTGGGTCCATCATCCAGAGTAGCGGCGATATCGACGATGATGTCACATACTGTGATGGGGCAGCATGGACGAAATGGAGGCTTGCCTCAGGAGTATTGTGTGATAAATAGATACCACCTAAGCTTAAAGGAAAATTTTGCACAATGGTGGTTAGACCATCTTTGCTATATGGGGTGGAGTGTTGGCCTATTAAAAATTCACATGTTCAGAAGATGCAGGTTGCGGAGATGAGGATGTTGAGATGGATGTGTGGACATACCAGGAGTGATAAGATTAAAAATGAGATCATCTAGGAGAAGTTAGAGGTAGCTCTTGTGGCTGATAAGGTGAGGGAAGTGAGACTGCGTTAGTTTGGACATGTGAAGAGAAGGAGTATCGATGCTCCTGTTAGGAGGAGAGAGGTTGGATTTAGGGGATAAACGGAGGGGTAGAGGTAGGCCGAAGAAGTATTGGGGGGAGGTGATCAGATAAGATAAGGCGAAACTTCATCTCACCGAGGTACATGGCCTTAGATAGAAAAGAGTGGAGGTTGAGTATTAGAGTAGACATCTAATTGGTTAGTAGGGGTAGGTCGATATATGCCTTGGTGATAGTAGGAGTAGTGATGTATTTACATCATATGTTGCCATTATATTTGTTTACTTTTAGCGTTGTCATTTTTCATTTTGTTATGTTAAATTTATCGTATTTATGTATAGGCGGAATGACCTAAGAGGCCCTTATATTTGTTCTCATTTGTCACATAGACCCTTCTACTCAGAACTTTGCCAACTGAACACTTAAACGTGATGAAACTCAACGTATAAACTTCTCAGACAATTGACCAAGCTTATGTGGCAACTTAATTGTTGACTTGGCAAAGATGCGTGATTTCACACACCAGAAAAAGTGTGAAATACCATGTTTGACCCAAAAAATATTTAAAAAAAGAAAAAGAAAATAAAAAGATGAAAAAAAATAAAAATTAAACTATAACTCATTTCTTTTTTTCCCAACCGCCCTCCCCTTTTGTCCCCACCCGACTCCCTCCCCCATTTCTTTCTCTTTCTTCGTTTCCATCTCCATTTTTTTCTTCTCCTTTTTTTTCACTTTCTCTTTCTCTCCAAATTACAAATAAAATTGTGCTACAATTTATAAAGTTATAGATCTAATAATTTTTCTTTTTTTAGCATCAAGATATTCTTCAACTAAAAGAACATATTTAAGAGGGCATCAAAGTGAAGAAGAAAAGAATGACGGGAATGGGGGTGGTGATTATTTTTCTCTTTCTTCCTTTCCATCTCCAAGGGCACAAAAATGAAGAAGAAAAGAACGAGGGGAATGATGATGGTGATTATTTTTTCTCTTTCTTCCTTCCCATCTAGATTTTTTTATTCTCTCTTTTTTCACTTTCTCTTTCTTCCCAAATTACAAACGAAATTATGCTACAATTTATAAAGTGATAGATCTAATAATTTTTATTTTTTTAGTATCAAGATATTCTTCAATAAAGGAAAGTTTTTAACAGTGTTTAGTACGTTTAGAAAATAGAAGCAAGTAAAAGGAGAGGGCACCAAAATGAAGAAGAAGAAAAGAATAAGGGGAATGGATATGGTGATTGTAGATTGGGGAATGGAGATGGTGTTTATTTTTGTTTGACTGAAAAAAAGGGAAGAAACTTTTGAAAGAGAAAGGTTGTTGCTATGTGAAAATATGTTTTAACATGTCATTTCCGGTATGAAATTTAAAAATGATGTGGACAATTATGTGTACTCGTTTGTAAATCACGCACCATGCTCAGGTAAAAAAAGTGTTCAAAATGTTGCGCTTTAGTGCGTAAGAGGGTTCAGTTGGTAAAGTCTTGAGTAGAAGGATCTATGTGACAAACGGGAACAGTATAAGGGCCTAATAGGTCATTCCGCCTTATATATATCTTAATATTAAAATTAATAAAATATTCTAAAGTTATTAAATTCTTTCTATATAGAAAATTTAGCATTATAAATATATCTCAAGAACTTTTATTAATTTAATATTGCTAAAGTCCTGGTTATTAAATTTAGCATTATAAATATATCTCAAGTTATTTAATTCTTTCTATATAGAAAATTTAGCATTAGAAAATATATCTTAATTACTTTTATTAATTTAATATTGCTAAAGCAGATAATTTTTCACATTAAAAGATTGTGACTTTTTCAAAAGGCTGTGACTTTTCCAAGGAGTTGTGCCTTTTATGAAAAAAGTGTGTATTTTTCAAAGAGTTGTAACTTTTTGGAATGCTTTTGACTTTTACAAAGGGTTGTGACTTTTCCAAAGGGTCGTGACTTTTTCAAATGTTTGTGACTTTCCAAAGGATTGCGACTATTTCGAAGGGTTATGACTTTCCTGAAGGGTTGTGACTTTTTCAAAGAGTTGTGACATTCATTGTGGTAGAAAGACAACAGAAGTGAGGTATTTCTCAGGATAGGAATCACTTAAAAAAGCTTCAACTAAAGAGAAAATATAAAGTTCCTTCTGCTGAACATGGTTGTTGCTTGAGCATTTGACTGCCTTAGGACAGTCTTTAAGTAAAGAACGTTGTTCACTTCCACTCCAGTAAATGCAACTAATCCTTCACTGAGTGCATTAATCAAAGAATCGAAAGTTATCATTTTATGACAAAGGGTTATAATTCAGAGACTTTAAGCTTATAATAGATTATGCAATATGTAAACTCAAGTTCTAGGAAATCTTAATAAAAACTTGGAAAATCATGAGTTTGTGCTGATTTTCCTATTTCATAGTTTTGTTTAGAAAAATTCCTCACGTCATTTCTTCCTCTAGATGTATGTTTTGAACCCAAAGATGAATCCTTTCTTCTATGCTTTCACACAAGAGTTTATAAGCCTTGTCGAGTTATTTTATGCTAATATGTGGAGTAATGCTTACAAAAAATATGATCTGATATCCTCATGGAATAGTAGCATATTTGATTGTCTCAATGGTATAAAAGTTCTTCACATTTTCGGTGTATACAACTTAAGTCCTTTAAACAATAGAAAACTCGAATAATGAAAAAGAATCATTATGTATGGAGAGGAGATTTTATTTTTCTCTCGTTATTGTCAGATGCTCTTTATGTAGTCTTCTTAAATATATTTCTTTCTTTTCTTGTGGATTTTTATCTTCCAAATCAAATACAACTTTCCTATACGATTGACTGCAAATAACTTTTAGAACTCCATCTAGTTCCACTAACTCAAAATAAGAAAAAGCTAAAAGAGTGTTGTCTTGCTACAAAGTTCAAAAAAGGAGAATCTTTTTGCTTGCTAAAAAGTATGAGGTGTTTTTATAATGACTAAGTGAACTAGGTTCAGAATTTTTCGGCATCCTGAAAGCTAGGCATTTTAATAATGACAAAGTGAACAAGGTTTAGAAGGAGAACAAGAGGCAAAACAAAAGGCGGAAGAATGATGAAGATATCCCAAACAAGAAGTGAGTCAAATATAGTGAACCAAGTTTACCAAGAAAAAGGCAAATAATATAAAAAGCAGGAATAGAAGAAAACCTTGTGTGACGTTAATAGACTACTAAATAAGGTAAACAAATATATTGGCCAGGAATAGATAGCTCTTCTAGGGAGAATTATGTAACAATCAATAAAACCCTACAAGAGCAGCTTTTGCACCAAGCAAATATTGACAATCTAGCAGCAAAGGCAAGGAGCAATCACCGAGCAACACTTTAGAAGAAAGAAGATCTAGGGTTAGAATTCTTTTTTGAAAAGTCTTATTTTGTTTTGTGTGTGTCCTACTTAGAATTATTGTTCAAGGACAATGATTGTAAATGTGAATATGTTTTGAGAGAGTTGTAACAAGAAGTGAATTTGACTTCTTGGAGAGTAGAGTAAGCGGATGGAGTAGATCATCAGAATTGTGAAGTGATTAGAGTAGAAAGATAGAGTTGTGAAGCGAGAAGTGAGAAAGTGATTACTGAATTTTAATCTAATTGTTTCTCTTTGAAGTTATTGAAGTTGGCCAAAATACTACATATTGTACATATTGATTGTTTCTCCCTTGAGCAATTTTCCACTTAGCTCTTGGTGTCGAATTAGTTATCATATTTACTGCAGATTGTCAAACAAAAACACAGTTTTTGTTCAAATTGAGTATCCAACATCTTTCAATTGGTATTAGAGCAGGTTTGAAATCTTAACACCTTGAAAAGGATCTATGGTTTCACCAGAACATCACAGGAAGGATCATTGTAGATAAGGCCACAAAGTATACACCTTCCTTGGGAAAAGTCAAAATAGGTGCTGAACTCAATGTTACCTTGAGATTTTGCAAGCTCTCCTTACATTCGTTAGACCAGTGAAATGACACATTCTTCTTATTTAGCCTAGTCAATAGAGATGCTATGCTGGAAAACTCCTAAAAAACCAATAATATCTAGCCAACCCCATAAAATTGTGAATCTCTGAAGCTGAAATTGGCCTAGTCTATCCTCAAATGATCTTAATCTTGGTAGAGTATACCTTAGATGCTCTCCTTGCACACCACATTCCCCAAGAATGCCACTAAACTAAGCCAACATTCACACTTGGAGAACTTGACATGAAACGTTTTCTCTCTTTGTCACTAGAGTACAATCCTCAAATGGCATACATGGTCGGCCTCAGTCTTGGAATATACCAAGATATCATCGATGAAAACAATCACAAACAAATCAAGTATTGTGGAATACACCATTTATCAATTTATAACATAGGGGCATTGGTCATCCCAAAAGACATCACTAGAAAGTCATAATGGTCATACCGAGTCTGGAATGCCATCTTAGGAATATTAGACACCCTAATCCTCAGCTGATGGTACCCTACCCTCAAATCAATCTTTGAAAACAAAGCTGCTTGTTGAAGTTGGTCATATAAATTATTGATGGGAAGGAGATGGTACTATTCTTAACACTCACCTTGTTCAGTTGCGTATAATTGATGCACATTCTTATGAACCATCTTTTTTCTTCACAACCAGAATGGGGGTACCCCCACGGTAATATACTAGGGAAAACGAACCCTTCACTCAACAAATCCTAAAGTTTCTTCAATTCCTTCAACTCAGTTGGAGCCATATTGTATGGAAGAATAAAAATGGGCTTAGTGCCCGAGTCTACTTCATTGGCAGAGTCAAGATCTTGATTGGGAGGAACACCTAGAAGGTTGGTAGGTAACATATAAACAAACTCCCAAACCATGAGAATGGACTCCATTGAAGGTGACTCAATACTAGTACCCCAGATTAAAACCATGTAAGAAAAAAACCCTCTATTAAATAAATTTTTAGCTTGAATGTAGAAAATACCTTGTTAGGATAAGAACTATTAGAACTGTCCCACTCCATCCTCGGCCTATTAGGAATCACCAAAGTCACCATCTTAGCATAACAATTAAGAATAACATAATACAGATAAAGCCAATCCATACCCAATATAACATCGAAGTCCATTATCTCAAGAATAATCATATCTACCAAAGTGTCATACCCAACTAATGAAACAGGAAAGGATCTGTACACCCGATCCACCATTAAATGCTCAGCTACGGACATAGATGCATGAATAGGCACCGATATACAATCACATAAATAATCAAATCCAGATAAAAAAATAGGTAGAAACATAAGAATAGGTAGATCCAAGTTCAAATAACAAAAATACAGATCGATAATAAACCAAAACGTGGTAACCGTATTCGAATCCTTACCCTTAGGTCTCCATAGATGTGCATAACAATGAGATCCCTGACCTCCACCTGCCTGAATGATATCTCTACTACCTTATTGAACCAAAACATCACTCTCACCTTTACCCAAGGTATGACTACCCCTATTGGGTTGAGCTTTGTGATGACCCCTAGTTTGTAGGGTTGAACCTCTAGCTGAAGACACTGCATCTCTAATTGGAGCAATTAAGTAGGTACGATGAGGACTAAAATGATTCTACATGGATGATGTGCTATCAAAATACAGCTTTTTTGTTGCTTAAGACTTGGAATTTTATGTGTTCTCAAAGCGATGTTAGTAGTTTGATGTGTTTTTATGTTTGTTTTGCAAGCTTACATGGTTTGACATGATTTTTGGCTAAGTGTACTGAAGTTGAAGTTTTTGCTGTTCTACGATACCTTTTACGAGCCGTGGAAGTTTCCATGGGCCGTAGAGTTGGTTTTGTAGCAAAATCCAGAGAAGGGGTGATTTTCGATAGTTGAATCTATGAACATGAAGACGAGCCATAAAACTAAGTATGAGTCGTAGATACGTTTCTGTACCCTGAGGATCAGAAAGTTGGGAGTTATGGAAAAGTCATCAGACGAAACCCTCTACGGGCTGTAAGACTTTATACGTCCCATAGAAAGGACTCGAGAAGTCAAACCCAGAATTGAAGATGAAGTCCATGAAGCCCCGACTACGGACTGTAGTACTGTATACGGCCCGTAGAGATGCTCATAGTTCCTAACGAACCCAAATCTCCTATTTTGATTTGATTTTGCATTTTAAACACGATAAATAGGATTTTAGGTTATTTTTAGTAGAGAACCACAAGAGCACCATGAGAAAACAAGTATCCAATCAGTAGAGAGCGTGAGGAACATTGAAAAACACTTGAAAATTATATTTGTGATCTTAATTTATACTTTGTGATTTCCATTGAAGCGCATGGCTTTCTTGTTCTGAATTTCATCTTTGTAAGTGCTTAATTATGCTATTTTATGTCATGTGTTTGCCTTCTTAATTATGCCTTGTGTTTGCCATGTATATGGCCATGCATTATGCTCATGCATACTCATTTAAGTGAAATATGTGAAAATAGCAAGAATTCATGCTAGAGTTTATGTAGTAAGGTAAAATCATCTAATTCAAGTAATTAAATCGTAGAAATAGTAATTCATGCAAGATCATGTAGAAATACATTAGATTTTATGAAAAAACAAAGAAACATTCATGGGAGACTCAATTTACTCAGAACCCCATCAATCCAGGTTATGGGGCACATGGAAGAACAAAATCCGTGTTTTGGTTAGCCTTACGTACTTGGAAGGTTTGAACCTTGAATCAGCTTGGAAGAATTCTCAAGTTTTTACTTCAAACTCTATCCCTTTTTCTCTCTTGAAACCTTCCTTCTATGTTTAAGAGAGTGATTTAGCATAAAAAGGTTGAACAGACATGTTTAGGACTTTATTTAGGTATAAAACCGTAGTTTTAGGCTTTGAAAGAGTGAGAAAAGAGCAAAATAAACTTTCTTAAAAAGCTGTCAAAAGTCATTTACGGGCCCCCATAACGGGCCCCCATACGGCCATAGAAACTTCCATGACCCATAGGGAACATGTCATAAACTTTTGGACAATTTTTGGAGTCTCTGGACCACTTTCACAAGTCCAATCTACAGCCTGCAGAAGGTTCCACGACCCGTAGATGGGTCCCTAAAGTCTTAAACCAAAAATTGAATTTTCTAGAATTTTTCCCACGAGTTAGCATATGGGCCATACTTTAATCCAAAACCCGTATTGGGGCTTCGTTGAAAAACTTTGCATTTGGCAGTCTCCAGTAAAATGACCATAACTTTTGACTCCAAAATCCTAATGAGATGAAACTAGTTGCATTGGAAAGTTAATTCTAACATAGGTACATGTGAGGATAGAGTTATGGAGTATCACAGTGTAACATGCAGAATGGTAAGTTAAGTTTACTAAACCCTTTGATCCAGGCGAGAGGTAAATTCCACTACGTGATTTGATCCATCCCCGCAGTGTGACATTACTAACCATTACCTATTGTTCCAGTACAAACTTCCCTTGATCCAGTTTGGTTGATTAGACAAGAAACATCAATTGAATCCAGTTAATTAATCTTTTTTTCTATTCATTACTACCTTTATCAAGTCAGTAACACTAGGCGAGTTTTAATGTTGGCCACCATTAAAAAACAATCAAAACGAAGAGAATTAATGAATACATGTATGCACACTTTCCAAGAATTATGAATTATTCAATTTTACCTTGTTAGTTCTTCATGGTTCCCCAAACCCTAACTGTGGATTTAGCTACTCATATTCATTGTAGATGCAAGAATTACGACATAAAATAGCATGATTAAGCACTTACAAAGATGAAATTAAGAACAAGAAATCCAAGCTCTTCGATGAAAATCACAAAGTATAAATTAAGATCACAAATATTATTTTCCAGTGTTTTTCAATGTTCCTCATGCTCTCTACTGGTTGGCTACTTGTTCTCTCATGGTCTTCTTTTGGTTCTTTACTAAAAATAACCTAAACACCCTATTAATCGTGTTTAAAATACAAAATCAAATCAAAATAGGAGAATTGGGTTCGTTAGGCACTATGAGCATCTTTACGGGTCGTATAAAGTTCTACGGCCCGTAGTCGGGTTTCACACACTTGTCTTAGTTTAGGATTTCTTTCTATAATCTTATAACCCCCCGCCCCTTCGGGAGATAAGTAGGTTAATTAACTCGAATTGCTTGAAATTCCTCTAAGTCTACCACATTCTCTGTGGGTTCGACTCTAACCTTGGTTAGGTTATATATCTTTATAATGACCGCTTTAACCTTAAAAAAAGAGATGTAGCTTAGGCAACATCAAGATTTTGGTGCCGTTGCGGGGGAATACATCTAGAACAGTTTTATTCGAGTAGTTTGGGAATTAATCCTTATTTCCCTTATTTTACGTTTTGTTGTTTTTGTTTTGTTTCAAAGTACAGGTGTAGTGTATGCACAACACTCGAAGTCGAGGCATTCCCTTGACTCTATTTGACCCAGAGATCCATAGGACACTGAGAAGAATGGCCCATGATAATGCGAACAACATTGCAAATAATGTAGTGAATGTAACACTGAACCAAAACCAGAATGAGAATGATAATAACCCACCTACGCTTGAGGATATTGATCCACAACCGAAGGATCATAATCCTGAAGCTCATACATGGAATCAATATCAGCTTAATCCTATGTCGATGGATGTTACCGGAGCTATTGTGTTACCAACACTACCAGATGACACAAAGTTCATTGTATCAGGTGGGTTACTTCAAATACTGTAGAATCACGGGTTCTTAATGGGCCTACCACCAGAGAATCCGCATACCCATCTATACGACGTTGTCTTTGTCTATAAGAGCGTGATGGGAAACCAAAATCTATCCATGGATGTTGTTGGGCTCCGTGTCTTCCCGTTGTCTCTAATAGGCAATGGAACACTATGGTTATCCGAGATCCCACAGTGTTTGATCACCAGCTGGGCTGAATTGAAGAAGGCTTTTTTGGAGAGGTTTTTCCCAAGATCGAAGAAGTTAAAGTTAAAAGACAAAATCAACAACTTCGAGCAACTTCCTGGTGATTTAATCAGTACCACGTGGGAGAGGTTCACAAAATTTCTGAGGAGTGTTCCCGACCAAGATCGTGGATGATGCGTTAGTGGAGATCTTCTACTAAGCCTTGGACAAGAATAGCCAAGCATGTGCTGATACCATCTGGGTGGCATGTTTTTAGATCATCCATTTTAAAGAATTGCTGAGAAGCTGGAAAAGGTGGTCAAGACAAATCACGCATGGGGAACAAGGGATACGTCAACAAAGAGCTCGTGTGTAGTCAATACTAATTCGGCGGCAAGCAAAAATAAATGAGGATAGACCTTTCTCAGATTAGTACCAATCTGCAGTTTTTGATGAAGAAGAACCAAGAACGTGTCAACGCAGTAGCTCATCAGCCTTTACAAGCACCCATGTACGAGGAACCTTACTATAAGGAGGACACTTGCTTCATCACTAATCAGAAGGGGGGTTTTCGAGCCAACGCCCAAAGGTCCAATCAGGACTATTGATGCCGAGGTCAAGGAAACTAAGGTCAAAACTATAACAGGGATGGCACCTTCAGAGACAACAATCGAGGAGGTTACTACGACAAAAACAGGGGCCAGGATAGAGATGCTGATTGCGGACGCAAAAATGGTTACAGGAATAGTCCATATGTGCCACCACACAATCGAGATTCAGGTGCTGGTAGCTCTAAAGTTGAGGAGATGTTTGATCGTCTGTTGAAGAGGACTGACACACAGGATGAGACCTTGAGGAGGATGAAGTCTGGCATCTCCACATTAATCAGAAGATCAATTCTCATTCTGTTGCTATCAAGCAGCTGGAGCAACAGTTTGGTCAAATATCAACTCAAATGAACAAACGACAAAAAGGTACATTTCCCAATAATACAATTCAATATCTAAAGAATGAGGGGCAGTGTATGGCGGTGACTACTTATGGTGGCAAACAGACCATTGACCCTCCGATGCCTGTTGATGATGATGATGTTCACGAGGAAAAAATTGAGGTCAAAGATGCATAGACAGGAGATGATCGCGCTAAGGATAGGGTGAGTGATGCTACAGAGACACCATAGAAGTTCTAGCCCATTCCTAGACCTCCTCCTCCTTTCCCTCAAAGAATCAAAAAGAAGGAGGAAGGTAAATGCAAGCACTTCTTCTTCATGCCGAAACAACTCTCCATTAACATTCCTCTCATTGAGGAATTGGAGAAGATGTAGGGTATGCAAAGTTCATGAAGGACTTGGTCATGAAGAAGCGGAATGTAAGCCAGGAGCTCACCCAAGAGCTTCAACATTACAGTGTAATTGCTACACGGTCCTTAGAGCAAAAGCAAGAAGATCCCAGCGCATTCACCATATCCTGCACTATCGGAGATATAGAGTTCGCAAGGGCATTATGTGATCTTGCTGCAAGCATAAATTTGATTCCCCTTGCAGTCTTTAAGAAACTAGGATTGGGATCTCCTACTCCTATGAACATGCGATTATGGATGGTTGACCAAACGGTGAAGAAGCCTGTGGGGATACTATATGACGTCCTTATCAAAGTAGAGAAATTCATATCCCCTGTATACTTTGTGATCCTTGATTGCAAAGTCGACTTCAAATTCCCAATCATCTTGGGAAGACCTTTCCTATCCACTGGGCGAGTGAATATGGAAGCCGGCCAACTCAAGTTTTGATTGAATGATGAAGAAGTTGTGCTCAATATTTTTCAATTGATGAAGAGGCCAGATGACTTAAATATGGACATTTGGGCACATGGTGAAGTCTGAGTACCCAACATGTCTAACTCATGCCGTGACACTACATCAGGCGTTGCTTGGTAGGCAACCTAAGGTAGAGACCGACGCTTAGGCGCCCAGATATGCTTTTTGACGCTTGTGCTTTATTATTATATTTTGTACATTGAGGACAATGCAAAATGTTTTTATGGGGTGTGGGTAGTTATTGGCCTCAGTGAAGTCTGAGTAACCTTGGCCTATAACTATCCCAAATTTTGAATCCGAGGGGTTTTCTTGCCTGTGTTATTTTTCCCTAAGGATATTTACTTTCTATTGAACCGACATGTCTAGGATATGTAAGTAGCATTAGTAGCATGTAATACTGAAGTACATGGCATATATTAGTTTTTGTGTGAAAAATGATTAACAAAATGATACCCACCCCAAAATATTTTTAGCTAGCCTTGATAGCAACCATGCATGTTTGATTGTTTGAAAGTGCTTGCTCTGATAAGTGAGGTTAAATTATGATGAAAAACATGATCATAGAGTCTATGTTGATAGTGTAATCAGTGTCATATGTTTGTGAGCTTTCTTTGCTAGATTCTTATATTGTGTTTTAGTTCAGAACTTGCAATGTTACTCAGACATAAACTATAGGTTAGTTGGTTAGGAAAGGATCTTAGGCCATTATTCATAATAGTCCACTTAGCCTAAATTACCAACCAAATGTATAAAGTACCCCTTGATCCCAATGCTTGAGCCTTGCATGTACCCTTTTCTTTGTAAAAACCTAAGTTACCTAGACTTGTTAAATGTAACATCTTGAAATTGGCCCTGGTCCTTCCTTTAATATTGTGCACCTTGACTGAAGCAAAAAACTTAAGTTGAGGGTGGCTATCGAAAGTGGCCCTGGTTCATAGGTTTGATATTGTGCACCCTGACTTAGGCCAAAATCTTAAGTTGAGGGTGGCTGGTGCAAGGGTAATCATATAAAATGGGGTGGAAGCTAGTGATGCATGGAAAAAGGGATAAAAATATGCTATGGTTGCAAGAAAAAATAAAATTGATGCCTAATCAATGAGCTAAAAAGAAAAATGATATGAAAACCAAAAGCAAAGAGCTAAAAAATGAGAGTAAGGAACCCAAAAAATCTTGAAATAGGAGAAGGGGAGAATAAGCTGAAAAATGACAGTGTTGGTAGGGCAAAAGTGTAGAAAAATGCAGTGTCAAGGAGGGTCTTTAGTCACTATGTTCCCAAAACATCATACCAAAATCCCTGAGCCTACGTTACAAGTCAAGAAAGTCCTATAATGATCCTAGTCCAAGTAGGCGAATCATATTCATGAGTATAGGGGCAAGCATATGGTATTGAGCATAGTATTTGGATATTTTTATGAGAGTGAGCGATTTTGATTAGTCCCAAGCATTGAATCTGGAAATATCTTCATGAGTATGATATTGGACTTCTTTCTTAGAGGGCACTTACATTTTATTATTGATTTTATACTAACTCGGTGATTGTGGCTTATTTATGGTTACCTTTCTTGTCACAGTTGCACTGTCATATATGTTGATCTGCATTTGTTGGCTTGATGGCTATTTGATATGCATTTATGAGTGGTGTGGGTATTTGTGCTTGTTTGAGATGATATGTTCCATTAGATTGATGTTTGTGTGTTACTGTACTGCTTATATAGATAGAGTCTGTCGCTTGAGGAAAAATAACAATTTTAAGTTGAGTGGTGTTGATGTGCTGTCAAAATACAACACTTTTGATGCTTAAAACTTGGAATTTTGTATTTTCTCAAAGCGATGTTAGTAGATTTTATGTGTTTTTATGTTTGTTTCGCAGGGATACACAGTTTGGCATAATTTGGGCTAAGTGTACAAAAGTTGAAGTTTTTGTTATTCTAGGATACCCTTTATGGGTCGTGGACATTTCCACGGGCCATAGAGTTGGTTTCGTAGCGAAATCCAATAAAGGGGTGATTTTCTGAAGTTGAATCTATAAACATGCAGACAAGCCATAAAACTAAGTACGAGTCGTAGATATGGTTGCATACCCTGAGGATCAAAAAGTCGAAAGTTGCTGAAAAGTCATCAGACGAAACCCTCTATGGGCTATAAGACTTTATACGACTCGTAGGAAGGTCTCATAGAAGTCAAACCCAGAATTGAAGATGAAGTCCACAATGCCCCGACTATGGCCTGTAGAGATGCTCGTAGTGCCTGCTGAACCCAGTTCTCCTATTTTGATTTGATTTTATATTTTAAACACTATAAATTAGTTTTAAGTTATTTTTAGCAGAGAACCATGAGAGGACCACGAGAGAACAAGTAGCCAATCAGTAGAGAGCGTAAGGAACATTGAAAAATTCTTGAAAACAATATTTTGTGATCTTAATCCATAGTTTGTGATTTCCATTGAATAGCTTGGATTTCTTGTTCTTAATTTCATCTTTGTAAGTGCCTAATTATGCTATTTTATATCATGATTCTTTCATCTTCAATGAATATGAGTAGCTAAATCCACAACTAGGGTTGTGGGAACTATGAAGAACTAACAAGGTAAAACCAGATAATTCGTAATTCTTGGAAAGTGTGCATGCTTATATTAATTAATTCTCTTCATTTTGATTTCTTTTTAACAGTGTCCAATGTTAGAACTCGCCTAGTGTTACTGACTGGATCAAGGTAGTAATTAATAGGAAAAGAGATTAATTAACGAGATTAAATTGATGTTTCTCGTCTAATCAACCAAACTTGATCAACAGGAGGTTGTACTGGAACAATAGGTAAGGGTTAGTAATGTCACACTGTGGGGATAGATCAAATCACGTTGTGAAATTTACCTCTTGCCTAGATCAAAGGTTTTGTAAACTTAATTTACTGTTTTGCATACTATACACAAGAAAATAATACGATTATGTGATAACACCAAGTTAGGGAATCATAGGGAACCCAATACTCTAGTTACTCTTTTTACTAGTTTCTTCCACATGTCTTAGTTTAGGATTTCTTTCTGCATTCTTATAAACTCCCCTCTTTCGAGAGATAAGTAGGTTAATCAACTCAAATTTTTTGAAATTACTCTAAGTCTACGTTATTCCCTTATTCCCTGTGGGTTCGACCCTAACCTTGGTTAGGTTATTTATCTTGACAACAACCGCTTTAACCTTTAAAAAGGAGGTATAGCTTGGGAAACATCAATGGGGCACTGTCAAATCATATGGACAGGGTTTCCACACCTATAAATAGATCTTATAATAGCAAGTTGTGGAGAAGAACCAAATGGGATACTATAACCACCTCGACTCGCAATCCTCTAAATAGTGGATAAACTATGACATCCTATTGAAGCTAGCAAAGATGCATATATAGGTTTCAGATGCTAAGAAAAGCTACCACTACAATTTGGACCCTTACGTTCGAATAAGTTACCAAAATATTGTCCAATAACATGGGCCCTCTTGGGTCCCCAAACTCTTTGCGAACCATCAACTCCCCCTCCTAGGCGGTGTTCACTATAACCTAATAGGATGCTCCCTGGATGAGCTACCTTAAACATGTAAAATCTAATGAAAGGGGTGAACCCTTTCATAAAAACAACGAACCTTTTCTATGTCATCAGGAGTCAAAGCTGAAGCATGTTTAGATAACTAGAAATAGCGAGCCTCATACTCATCTATAGTCATGTCACTCTACCTCAAGTCCTCACACCTTAATTTGCTCTTCTATTGCACACTCCATGGAACGAAGCGATCATGAAAATCACTAGAGAACACATCCCACTGTAACAAAGGGGATCCAATTGGTCGAGCTCTCATATGGGTCCTCCACAACTACCTAGCTATCCTACTAAGATGAAGGGCCACAAAACGAACACCATGTGGATCAATTCTACCCACTGCCTCTAAAATCTCATGGAATAACTTTAGAAACTCATGGGCATCCTCAGCCTTACTACCTTAGAACTGAGGTGGGTTCATCTTCTAAAATCTCTAAAAACTGTATTGATCATTCATTGTAAGAATTGGCTTAGGAGAAATCTATACCAGTACACTGGTAGCTAGCCCTCCTGGTCTTGAACAATTGGGCCCTAGACAATAAGAACTTGACCTCCTACTCAATTATGTGAACCTCCTAGTGTGCCAGTCATACTGCCACCCTGTGTAAGACTCTTAAGAATACCCATCATCCTTAATAAAGTGTCTTGTAATTGTAATGACCCTCTGGGTCATTTCTATGATTTTGTAGTTATTTTATTAACTTGAGCGTGTGTATAGTGAGCTCGGGCCATCGGTGATTTGTTGGGTCTGTTGGGATGGTTATTGGTTGGGTTATTTAGGAGTTATGGGAATTTTTGTGTTAATTGGAAAGTTTTACCTGTAAAATGAGTTTTTAGGTAAAGTCCTAGTAAACGGCCTCAAAGAAAAATTCTAAAGATTCCTTTAGCTCCGGGACAGATGAATTAGGCTAGGAGCATGTTCGGTGCAATTATATCATGGATTGAAAATTTAGCCACTAGATACAGTTAAAAGTTGACTTAGTCAACGCCCTCAGGAACTATAATGACCTGATTGGTCAGTTTTGAGCTTATCTTTAAAAATTACTATTTTACCCCTTTTAAAGTTGGTTTAGGTGTATTTTGAACTATCTATATTGTTGGAATTTAAATCCTGAGTTTTAAAAATTGAAAACATGAGTTTTGGCATTTTTGGAAGCTTCAGTTGTTGAAAAAGTGAGTTTTATTGTGATTTTGGGTTTCAGGGGTTGAATAAAAAATCTGTCAATTCCATCAGCTCCGAAATGTCAAATCTAGTATAGGAGAAGTTACATAACTGAATTCGAAGTTAAAATGAGGTTTTCAGCTCCAAAGTTCCATTTTTAGTCGTTTTCAGAGCCAAATAGTCATGTTCGGAAGCTTGGATCAAAATTTTGACTGTTCCAGTAGTTTTGGGTGGTGAAACTAATGCTAGAAAAGGTATTGTCATAATTTTTGGAGTTGTCTCGAGCAGTTTTGGTATTTTGAGTTTTAAACTAGTTTATTTGACTTGTATTGGTGAATATTTTGTGGAGACTTCAGAATTAAATTTTGACTATTCTGTTGAGTCTGAATCGCCGTTTCTGGAATGGATACATGTTTGTTATGTGAAATTCTGAGTTTGAATGAATTCTGAAGGGCCACATTCAGCATTGTTGTTGGTTGATGTTGCTGGGTTTCTAGTGCAAGTGAACTTCTTCTCGCATTCACAGAGGACATCGTCACTTGTTGCTCCATGTTCGCGAAGGTATACTATGTGTTTGTTTTCTCTCCATATTCGTGGGCCCTTGTCCGCGTTCGCGGAGATTTGTATCACCTAACTCTCCATGTTCGATGTACTTTCTCCACGTTCATGGAGTAGTAACATGCCTGGATAGTATTAAACTCGACGAAACACCATTTTTATGAATTTCAAGCTTTTGAGGGAATTTTTTGACGATATTATTCAGAGATATCTTTTGGGTAAGTGTTTCTAACTTCATTTTAATCAATTTCTATGACTTTTATCTAGATTTTGTCTTGAATTTATGATTTTGAATGTCCAAAATCGGCAATTTTCGGTCTATGATTTTGAAACTTCAAATGGTGATTTATCCTTCGATTTGAACTCAATATTAGTGAGATTTTCACCCACGAACTTCATTTTTCATGTAGAATCTGATTTTAAAAAGTCAGTTTCCATATTCGGGAACTTCAAAGTTTAGCTCTAATTTTGACCATTTTGCCATTAAGCCCGATTCGTGCCAATATGGGCATCAAAAGTTACCTCTTGACATGTAGTATCTATTTTTGATAGTGATTGATCGATCCGGGGATCGTGTGGAAGTTTGACTTGATCGAAAGCTTGTCTAAGTGCGATCACATCAAGGTAGGTTCGGCTAACCTTTTTGGGTCTGGATTTGAGTTATTGGCCATGTTCATATGATAATTGTAAGATTTAGATTGAATTATGAGCCGATGGCATGATATGATAGAGTTTGATGGTAATATGACACTGGTTACGCGGAAAATTGAGTAAATGGCAATCCTATTGATAAACTGAGATGAGATCATGAGAAGTAAGATAATTTTCGATATCATGATGATGACATGGGACTTGTGATAGCCTTTGGATAATGTTATGATTAATTGGTGATATTGAAATAAATTGTAGATTTATGAGCTTACTTGGGTACTTGTAGAGGCCTATTTCATTGACATCCTGATATTGATGAGATAATAATGATATGAGGTATAATAATGGACTTGTGGTACTTGTTAATACACATGGCGTAGCCATTTGATGTGATGGTTATTGTACATATATGTTGCCATTTAAATTACTAGTACATACACACTTGAAAGTTTTGCATTGGTATGTACATATCTTATGCTTGAGTGGTTACGTTGGTATGCAGATATCTTATACTTGAGTTGTTGCATTAGTATGCACATATCTTATACTTAGCTGGCTACATTGGCACGCACACATCTTATTGCATTTGTACCATTTGTTATATTATGATATATTGAGATATTTTATTATACGACCTGCGACTCATTGAGAAACTTTAGTATAAGACTTGTGACGCCTCGAGATACTTCTGTTTATGGCATGTGATGCCTTGAGATATTTGAGTACATGGCCTGCGATGCCCCTGGGTTTTATCTGGTACCTTTGGCTCGATAGATGTATACATCGGCCCTGCGATGGTCGTGATTCCACCTTATACATGGTCTGCGATGCCATTGCACTCGTGTGTTGTATCATTTACTGAATTTACGGTCTTTATTTGCTTTTATCTATGTTTATATTGCGTACTAACTTTGATTGTAAGTGGTAAAGACTCTTAGTTATTATATACTTGTTTTATTTCTCTTACCCAGTCGGTTGAACCTACTAGGTACATTTTTATGTACTCACCCCTACTTTATTTTCTCCCTGCTGATCGAGCACGGAGACTCGTACAGGGTAGTTGATTCACTCTAGTAAAGCTTTCTTTAGTTGTTCAGATGTTAGTGTGAGGCTCATACTTCGAGTCATCGTGGATCTTTAAGACTTCTTTTGTTACTTCTTTTCAGACGTTGTATCAAATATTATCAGCTTTGTATTCTACTTTAGATAGTTGAATTAACTCTATCATACCACTTTAGATTCTCTTGTACTTATGACTCCACATTTTGGGATTTTGTATCTTATGTTGTGATTGTTTCAGCTTTACTTTATTTTCTTTAGTTGCGATCTAATTTTTGGGTCGTAACAAGTTTGGTATCAGAGCTCTAGGTTCATTAGGCTCGTGAAGCAAAGGTAGGGTGTCTAGTAGAGTCTCGTGAATTGGTGTATAGACGTTCATTAGGCTCGTGAAGCAAGGGTAGGGTGTCTAGTAGAGTCTCGTGAATTGGTGTATAGACATCCACACCCATCTTTGGAAGGCTATGAGAGACTTGATAGGAAAAGTTTTCATGTCTTGATTCTATTAGTGCATTTCTTTATATCACCTATTTTGAAAGTATCCAATCTACCTATTCTGCACAAATGTCGATTACTAGATCCTGGCTATCAGTGCGAGAGTTGGAGTCAACTGATGTGACTCCCACTAGAGGTCGAGGCAAGGCTTGTGATAGGGCTAGGAGCTGAGGACATGACATAGGGGTAGCTCCGCCTAGAGGGAGACTAGATCGGCTTCTCCGGAGCCTTCTTATGATCCACTGGGGCCTACAAGTCCTATTTCACCACCCTCGGCCAAGATGCAACACCCTCGGTATTGGAGTTACTCTTGAGGGTATTGGCTAGATTAGATGGAGCTTTTCCCACCCAAGCTACTATTGAGGTACCGATTTCTATAACATCAATTGGTCCTTCTATAGCTCCATCTAAGTTAGCCATGATACATGTAGGTCCTTCTTCATCCCCGGAGATCCTCCTATAACTGTCATGATTCCACCTCATACATCTTGGCCGAGTTTGGGTTCTCAGCTTCAATGTTTGGCTATCGCTCCATCTATTGTACCATCCTTATTTCTTGTGCCATTATCTTCTGCCAGCCCAACCATGTCCACAGCTAAGTAGAAGAGTTTTAAGCAGTTTGTGCGCTTGGCTCCCTCGAGATTCGATGGCACTCCTGGTTAGAGAGCCTATGATTTCTTGTTAGAGTGTCAAGACCGACTATGTAAGTTGGCCATTCTGGAGTCGGATGGAGTTTCTTACACCTCTTATCAGTTCATTAGCCTAGCTAAGGAGCGATGGAGGTTAGTTGGCCTTGTCGACTTATTGGATCTCCATAAATGACATGGTAGTAGTTTACAAGCATATTTCTGAATAGATTCATGCCATATAGCCTTTTTGATACCCGCATGGATGAGTTTGATAGGCTTCAGCAGGGTTCTATTTTCTTCATGATAGATAGGGTGGCATGAAGAGGTTCCGTAAGAAAGGCTAGTTTAGTGGACACCCCCACATGATAGGGAGTTTTAGAGGTAGGGCCATCAGGCCGAGTAGTCCACGCAGCCGTCCCAACTTCTAACAGTGTTGATAGGCCTTGATCTGCTCTAGTGGATCGTGATGGTTCCTTCGATAATACCAGGCGTGGTTGCTTTTCAAGGCAACCATCTCAGAGGCAGAAGACTAGGGCTTGTTTTCATTGTGACGTGATCGAGCACTTGTCCCATCATTATCCTCACTATGTACCTCATGCTCAGTCTTCAGGTTCTTAGCCACCTAAGGATAGACCCAGGCTATGAGAGGTGGTACCAGAGGGGGCCAAGGTATAGGGAGAGGTGGTGCTCTTGAAGGCCCATACGCTAGTACTAGGCATAAAGTCTCTTATGTTATCCTAGATAGAGCTGAGGCAGAGGCCTCTGATGCAATTATCACAAGTATGATTCTAGTGTGCCACCATTCAACTTCTATTTTATTTTATTTTATCCAGGCTCTACTTATTCCTATGTGTCAGCCTATTTTGCTTCTGATATTGATATTTTGTGTGAGCCGCTTGCCGAACCTATTTGTGTCTCCACCCAGGTAGGTGAATCATTAGTGGTGAATCGGGTATATAAGGGTTGTATTGTTACTTTTATGGGGAGAGATATTGTGGCTGACTTGAGATTATTGTATATGGTTGGCTTTGATGTGATATTGGGCATTGATTGATTGTTACCTTATCATGTTATCCTTGCTTTCCATTCAAAGATCGTGACCTAATCTTGCCCCGACTTGCCTCATTTTGTGTGGACTAGAGCAACTAGCTCCTATCCTAAGGGTATTATTTTTTATATGCATGTTTTTCGGTTGATGGAGAAGGGATGCTTGGCATATTTGGCTCATGTTCGAGCCTGTTCTCAGGAGCCACCATCATTGGAGACTATTAGGGTTGCTAGAGAATTTATGGATGTATTCTAACTGACTTACCCGGTGTTCCTCCAGACCATGATATTGAATTTTCTATTGATATAGAGTCGGACACTTAGCCCATTTCTGTTGCTCCTTATCGAATGGCCCAACTAAATTGAAGGAGTAAAAGGTACAATTGGAATATTTGTTAAAGAAGGAATTTATTCATCCAAGTGTATCTCCCTAGGGTGTTCCTGTATTATTTGTGAAAAAGAAGGATGACACTATGTGTATGTGTATTGACTATCGACAACTGAATAAAGTGACCATCAAGAATAAGTATCCTTTGCCTCGCATTGATGACCTTTTTTTACCATTAATAGGGCACCTCGATATTCTCCAAGATTGATTTGAGGTCGGGCTATCATCAATTGAGAGTTCAAGAGTCTGATATCCCGAAGACAACTTTCCGAACCTATTATAGGATTATGAGTTCGTGATTATGTCTTTCGGGTTAAATAATGCCCTAACTAATTTTATATAGTTGATGAACCGGGTGTTCAAGCCCTATTTAGACATCTTCGTGATTGTGTTTATTCCAGAAGTGAGGTTGATCATGTTCAACACTTGAGAACCATACTTCAGAGACTGAGGAAAGAGAAGTTGTATGTAAAGTTCTCAAAGTATGAGTTTTAGCTCCAGTCTGTGGCTTTCCTGGGGCATGTGGTGACTAATGATGGTATTATGGTAGATCCGGCCAAGGTAGCAGCCATTTGTGAATGGGCTAGGCCTACTTTGGTGACTGATATTCGTAGTTTCATTGAATTGGCAGGGTATTATCGATGATTTGTTCAGAGATTCTACTCTATAGCAGCCTCGTTAACTAGATTAACTTAAAAGGATATGGCGTTTCACTAATTTAAGGGGTATGAGCCGAGCTTCCAAAAGCTCAAAGATTTGTTGACTTCAGCACCTATTCTTTCCTTACCCGAAGAGAGAGTGCCATTCATGGTATATTTTGATACTTCTGGTGTGGGTTCGGAGTGATGTATTAATGCAAAGGGAAAGGTGATAGCCTATACTTCTAGACAACTGAAGGTGCGTGAGAGAAACTACCCTACCCATGACTTGGAGTTGGTTGCAGTCGTGTTTGTGTTAAAGTCGTGGTGACACTATCTTTATGGGGTCCATTGTGAGATCTTTATTGATCATCATAGTCTCATACATTTCTTTTCAACCTAATCTAAACATGAGACAACATAGGTGGTTGGAGTTTGTTAAGGACTATGATATCTCTATTCTATATCACCCTGAGAAGGCCAATGTGGTGGAAAATGCTTTGAGCCAAACGGCTACTAGTATGGGGAATTTGGCATTCTTGAAACTGAGAAGAGGCCCTTAGCTTTGGAGGTTTAGTTGCTTCCTAGATAGACAGTTCACTTAGATATTTCTCCTCCTCAAAGTATATTAGCCTTTGTTGAGGCTAGATCTTCTTCGCTTGATCAGATATGTGCTCATTAGTTTGAGGACCCCAGGTTTTGCATGATTCGTGACAAAGTGTTGAGAGGTGAAGCCAAGGTGGCTACCATTGATTTTTAGGGTATATTGAGGATAAATAGTAGAGTTTGTGTACCTAAGGTGGGAGATTAGGTGAGATTGGTATTAATGGAGGCCTATTGTGCTAGATATTCTATCCATCCGGGCGTGGTAAAGATATACCATGATCTAATACAACATTATTGGTGGTTCCCTATGAGGAGAGATACTGTGGAGTTTGTGGCAAAGTGTTTGAATTGCCAACATGTCAAGTATGAGCACCAAAAGCCTGGTAGATCGATGCAGAGGATGCCCATTCCCGAGTGCAAGTAGGAGAGAGAGACTATTGATTTTGTTACAGGTTTGCCCATGGCCTTGGGCAAGTTCGACTCAATTTGGGTGTTTGTTAATTATTTGACCCATCGACTGACTTATTACCGGTGAAGACTAGCGATCGTGCGGAGCAACTGGCTAGGTTGTATATCCAGGATATGGTCAGATTGCATGGTGTGTCAGTGTCTATAGTACCAGACAGAGGGTCTGTGATCACCTCCCATTTTTTGCGATCTCTATAGTGTGGTTTGGGTTATAGAGTGGTTTGAGTTTAGCTTTCCACCCCCAGACGGATGGACAGTTCGAGTACACCATTCAAGTATTGTAAGACATGCTACGGGCTTTTGTGACTGATTTTGGGGCTTGGTGGGACAAACACTAACCATTTGCATGGAGTTTGCATATAATAACAGTTATCACTCCAACATTCAGATGGCACTGTTTTAGTCCTTGTATGGCCCGAGGTATAGATCACTGATCGGATGGTTCGATATAGGATCAACAGATGTGTTGAGTTTGGACCTACTCAGAGATGCCATGGATCGAGTTCGTTTGATTAAGGGTAGACTATTGACAACTCTGAGTCACTAAAAGAGTTATGCTAACAAGAGGATTAGGCCTCTTGAGTTCTCCATTGGCGACAATGTATGGTTGAAAGTTTCACCCATGAAGAATGTGATGAGATTAGGGAAGAGAGGCAAGCTCAGTCCCAGATTCATTGGCCTTTTTTATGATTTTGAGGAGAGATGGTGAGGTGGCTTATGAGTTGGCCTTGCCACCTTGATTATCAACTGTTCATCTTGTATTTCAAGTTTTCATGCTCCGCTGGTATATTCCAAATGAGTCTCATATGATTTCTTATGATTCAGTTGAGTTGGATTCAGACTTGTCTTATGAGGAGGAGCCGGAAGCTATATTGGACAGGCAGAACCCGAGATTGAGATCTAAGGATATACCTTCAGTGAAGGTTCAGTGGCGACTACATTCAATTGATAAGGCACTTGGGAGTTGGAGTCACATATGTGGGCCAGATATCCTCGCCTTTATTAGGCTCTAGGTACCTCATATTCCTTTATGTTTGAGGAAGAACATTATTTTTAGTGGTGAATGATGTAATAACCTGATTGGTCATTTTTGAGCTTATTTTTGAAAATTACTATTTTACCTTTCGTAAGTTGCTTTGGGCCTATTTTGAACTATCTGTATTGTTGGAACTGAGATCCTGAGTTTTAAAAGTAAGAAATATGAGTTTTGGCATTTTTGGAAGATTAAATTGTTGAAAAAGTGAGTTTTGTGCCATTTTGAGTTTCGAGTGCCGGATCGAAAATTCGTTGATTCCAGCAGCTTCAAAACGTCGAACCTGGTTTAGGAGAAGTTACAGAACTGAATTGAGAGTTAAAATGAGGTTTTTAGGACAAAGTTACATTTTTAGTCGTTTTCGAAACCAAAATTTGACCTTGGACAATATTCAGAGTTTGGAAGCCCGGATCGAAATTTCGACGGATCTAGTAGTTCCGAATGGTAAAACTAACGCTAGAAATGTTCTCATAATTTTTGGGGTTGTCGAGGGCAGTTTTGGTTATTTAAGTTTTAAACTTGTTTATTTGACTTGCATTGGTAAATGTGTTGTGGAGACCTTGGAATTGAATTATGATTATTTCGTTGAGTTCGGATCACCCTTTCTGGTATGGATACATGTTTGGTTTGTAAAATGCTGAGTACGGATGAATTCCAAAAGGTTGTATCGAGTAATGTTGTAGGATGATGTTGTTGGTTTTTGGTGCAAGTGCACTTCTTCTCCGCGTTCATGTCTGAGCTCACCCGTTCACGGAGATCATCCTCACCTTCTTCTCCGTGTTCATAGAGGTATACTGTGGGTTTTCCCATTTCTCTCCATGTTCACGGGCCCTTGACCGTGTTTGTGGAGTTTTATATCACCTCACTCTCCTCGTTCGTGGTAATTTCTGCGTATTCGTGGAGTAGTAATATGCTTGGACAATATTAAACTCGAGGAAACACCATTTTTACTCATTTTTATGAATTTCAAGCTTTTAGGGGCGAGTTTGGTGGTGATTTTTCAGAGATTTCTTTTGGGTAAGTTATTTCTAACTTCATTTTGGTTAATTTTCCTGACTTTTATCTTTATTCTGTCTTAAATTTCATATTTTACATGTCCAAAATTGGGGATTTTTTCGTCTATAATCTTAAAACTTTAAATGACTATTTCTCCTTCAATTTGATTTCAATTTTAGTGGGATTTTCACCCATGGACTCCATTTTTTGTGTAAAACTTGATTTTAAAGTAAAGTCTCAGATTCGGGAACTGTTTTTGACTAAATTTGCTTATAAATTTGCATTTCTTCTAAATTTGGGTTGCATTTCTTAAAACTTTTCATGTTTTTAATATAATATTTTTGTACTTATCACTATAATTGACAATATCATTAAATTTTCAATAGAAAAAACTAATAACATGCTTATCTGTACTTATCACTATAATTGGCAATATAGATTGCTAAAATCTCTTCCCTTTCATTAATAATTGAATATAAAGCTTGAAATAAAAGTAAGGGTTATAGTTACGAATTGTGGCATGAAATTTATCACCTGCATTGCTCCAATGGATTATTTTGAAAGGTTACCAGAAAATTGCAAAGTTGAAATAATTTCAAAAACAACTCCACTTGATGCAGCAAGATCATCAATTTTATCAAAACAATTCAAATTCGTTGCTGAATCGGATGGAATTTGGGGAAGCTTTTTGCCCCCTGATTATCAAGATATAATTGATAGATCTGAGTTTCGCCTTCTTTGCAACACTAAAAAGGAGTTGTTTTTCAGTTTGTGTGATTCTACCATTCTCCTTGATGGAGGCAAACTGGTAAAATTCCGTTTTGATGTTGTTATTTTTATTGACTTTATTTATTTTTTAATTTTAGTTTCAACATGTGTACATATCTAAATTATTTATAGGTATCTCTTACCTCTCACATGAGATGAAATAAGGATTTAAATTTTATAAATTTAATTTTTAAGGTGTTTTAACATTGAAACTTGATATACATTTAACATTGTAGGTTCATATATGCAATTTATTGAATTCATCATGATTTTTAACATAAAAATTCATGCTCTAATGTGAAATTGGTGGGTTAAGATGAATTCAATACTAATATCTATATTTGCTTTCAACTCTACCAGCATATGTACAAGACAGTAATGTAATCAAAAATTCATATATGGAGAAAAGAATATAGGTATCATATTTAGGGTTTAAACTCGTAAGCTACAATAATCTTTGAACCCTCTTTGTTAATAAAATAGAATTTTTCTTAAGTGGATTTCAACTATTCATATATAATTAAAAAGTCATTTAACAATATTTACATCGCTCTTATTTCGAGCTAGATGATTCAATTGAACTCTTGGCCTTCCTCTAGCTCTTCTTCTAATTCCATATTACTCTGATAGTTCAAGTAGGTGAAAAGGAATCATTACCTAGTATTTTTCACATTTACCAAAAATTATAATCAAATCTCTTATAATTTCTTTCCAATTCATCGATTGCCACACCTATATCGCATTTGATGTTTATTTCTTAACTTCTAATTTGTTGAGTAATGGGGAATAGAACATGATGTATTAGATCCCCATGAATGAGGAAAGGTATTTTCAACTAAGGTCTTAATGTCCATCACAGTGATGAATCTTCTTCCACTCCCCAACCTCTAAGGAGTCTTAGAGCAATCTCTTTATTGGAAGCTGTTCAACCTTCGATAAAAGCTACTTCTGAGGATTGGTAGGAATTCCACAAGCTGTATCACGGTTTTTCACCGGGGGGTGGATTGAAGCAGTTGCAACGAAGAATTGATCTGAAACAAAGAATTTCATCTATAGGCATTGTAGAAACGATAGAATCCGCACCTGATCATTCTTCTTGAATCGCGCTAGTAGGATGAACGGGGGGGGGGGGGGGTTTCTACCAGAGAAAATGCAACACGATAGAAGAATTCGCGCGGGGTCAGTTTTTATTCTATTTCATTCTCCAAAGTCTAGGTTATTCGAAAAACTGAACAATGTTCCCTTTGGGTGTTTGCTATCTATTCTATTGAGTTGTATCCTATTTTTATTTCAAGTACAATGTTTGTATTGATTATCATCTTATGTTGTATATTCTATTTCGATTATCACACAAATTTTGTGAATTTTATGTTGTTATTGTTTTACTCCTACAAACTCTATTCAACTTTTCTTATTAACAGTTATGATTTCTCTATTATTTTTTCTTCATTTATTTGGGATTGATGCACTTAGCCGAGGTTTTGTCGGTAATAACCACTCTATCTCCACAAGGTAGTGGTAAGATATGTATATGCTTTACCATCCCTAGACCCTATTTTGTGGAATCACACTGGGTATTTTGTTGCTTGTTGTATTAATTGTCACTTTAATTTTATTTTATCATATCATTATATGCATCATTATAAAATATAAAAGTTCCATTTTCTATAACGAACAATTTGATATGATTGTGTGTCGTTACTATATTTTCATTTTCTTATTACTTCATAATCTTATTTTATCAAAGTCCATACCTTTTCTAATATAATAAATCTACTACATATGCACCTCTTCTTTATAATCGTAGGTTTGATCTTCAATTAATTGTTGGTATGTGATATGACATATATAATATGAAAATTAATCTATCCAAGTATTGTATCATTAAAAGATTACAATATGATACATTATGAAACTATATTTGTGTAGCAACCATCCAAACAAGTGAGTTGAAAATGCTTGGGCATGAAAAAAAAAACTAGGAAGCTCATTCTCTTATCTTACATGGTGTTATTTTGAATTAATCAAATCATAAATACAATACAATGCTTTTTGGATAATTCTTTTTAATTTTTTCTTTCTCAGAGTTTTTCACTTGATAAGCATAGTGGAAAGAAATGTTTTATGATAGCACCAACAGAGCTTATAATTTTGGAGAGTGATTACGCATACTCATGGGAATGGAGTACATGCCGTGATTCAAGGTTCGTCTCTTTTCATTTTTTTAATTTGATCTACAACTTCATCTCTCTTTCTTATAAATATTTTGTGTAGTGCATTTCTTCTTACTTTCTTTCTTTGCCCCATTTAGTTCAAAGATTTTCTAGATATTTGCTTGGTTATTATTAATATTCTCTCTTTATTTGTATTGATAAAATTAAAGCAACACATGTTATTAAATCTTCTTTCTATAAAAGATGAAGATAATGCAGTTTTAAGCAAAATGCAAGGTTACCAATAATAGGATAAAGAGTGAAGATTACGGTTGAGTGTGTGTGTGGGTGGAGGAATCAGAAGAATGAGTATCATAAAAATCAGTAAGCCTACAATAAGGCAAACTAAGGTTTTAACACCCGATGATGGGACAATTCATACAATTTTGAAAATAATGGATGCTACAACACAAATTATTGGTATAAAATAGTTGACGATAACCTTAAAACATTAAAGGAAACACAAAATACAAGATAACAAAAAGCTTGGAGTTTTGAGACATCCTATGAAGTTGAAGAAAAGAAATCAACAAAAACACCTTGTAACCTTTGACTTTGACAAAGATATAGAGTTTCACTTGGAACGGTATGGGAGAAAACAGTCTATTATGAAAATAATGAGATCGTTGAGTTGAGATTCTCTGATCACAAAGATGGTAACGTGAAAAATCCTATCAACATGAGTGAGTATGAAGGCGGGCGGGCGGGCGAGCAGTAATAGTGAAAAATAATTATAGAATGTCAATAACTCATATTAGCAAGACGGTGTTTGTGCCACATCATAGCTCGAGATAAGAGCAAATTCAAAACGTATCCAGGCAAGTATGTTGTGTTTGGGAAGAATGATATGAAGTTAAATAGAATCTTTAAACATAATGCCTCTCTTATCATGGAGGGAAGATGATTAGATTCAATCATTGTTATGTTATCAAATACATCTTATGTGGAGAACAATCAAAGTACTATAACAACTTATCCATGGAATACATGTCTGAGGCATCGAGCTACAACGAAGTAAAAATCACATATGACGGTCATAATTAAAATTTTCTTCCTAATTTACAATTAGAGGAGACATTATATGTATTGGATGTCAATATGAAAAAACACAACAACTTTTCTATGGAGATTCAAAGTATCTAGACAAGAAGCCACTGGAGCGTAACACTCAGACATGTTTGAACCATTAATGTAACCTTCGATCAGGGGTTACTAATACATGGTAAGATTCATTAATGACTTCTCAAGTTGCATGCCTATTTACTTCTAAAGGGATACGTCTGAAGTATTTGAGAAATTCAAAAAGTTCCAACATATTGTGGAGAGTGATATTGAAAGAGGAATCAAGTGTCCTTGTATGGACAATGGGAGAAAATACATGTAATCTAAGTTCAATGACTACCTTAAGGAAAGATGATAAGATGATAAGATGACAATTGAGTTGCTCAAATATGTCATAACAAAACAGAGTAGCTGAAATAAAAAATACACACATGATAGAGATCTGAAGCAGTATGTTGACTATATGCAATATATGCATGTACCAACAAGGTTTTACACCAAATGAATGAGTGATTGTTGGCTACATCACGAGCAATTTTCTCGTGACTCAAGTAAATACCCCAGCTTAGATACAGTACTTGGAACCATAAATAATCCGCAAAAAACCCTTAATATAACATATCTAGGCATATCATGAGAAAACTTAAGTGGAAGATGAAAGATATGCTTTATAAGTCTCAATAAAGAAATAAAAAGATCCACGAATGATTAAACAACTAATATCTTAAATAAGCCTTTACTATTAAGAATGGAAAAAATGTGTTTTGCCATGATTTGGTCCCCCTGCTACCTTAAATTAAATTACAAAGAATCTAAGTAAAAGCTTCCCTAATAACTAATCTATGAGGTCGTCGAATAAGGAAGAGTCACTAAATATTAAACGGAATTGCTGAAACATTACTATCTACGAATCTAAGGATGTGCACCTAAATCTACAACATAAAAAGATGCAACAGAGCAAAAATTTTCTATCAATCTATAGAATGCACTGTGTAAAAGGAATATTAAACATATTTTAAACTCTTATGATCTAAGATATCAATATGCACACCATAGAGGTAATGATGCAAAATTTTCAAGGCAAACATCAAGTACAGCGAACTCCAGGCCATGAGTGCGTAGTTCCTCTTTTGAACCTTAAGTTGCTTAAAGAATTAAGCAATGACCTCATCATTCTGTATCAAAATATATGCAAGACCAATTCTTAAAACATCACAATAAACTAGGAAGTCATCTGCACCCTCTGGCAAAGTCAAAATTTAAGCAAAAGTCAATCGAGCCTTGACATCTTAAAATCTCTTCTCACAACTTTGAGATCCCTGAAACTTTGCTTTATTTTGTGTTCTTCTAGCCATTAAGGCTGAGACAAATGAGACCCCTCAACAAACCTTCCATAGTACTCGGATAGATCCAAAAAGCTCCTAATGAAGTTCAGAATATTAGGACTAATTTATTACTTTGTTGCCTCAAAATTTTCATAGTCAACACAAAGACCCTCATTAGAAACTACATTCCCAAGGAATGTAAATGACCTCTACAAAAATTCACACTTCAAGAATTTAAAAAAAAAATTGTCTACCCATAAGGTCCTGAATAACAATTCTATAGTGCTTAGCATACTCTTTCACACTGCGGGAGTAAATCAAGATATCATCTAATAACATATAAACAAACATGTCGAGGTACGAGGTACTGCTAGAGCATTCTGTTTATAAGATCCATAAAAGTTGAAAGAGCATTGTCTAGTCCAAATGACATAATAAGAAACTCAGAGTTACCATATCGAGTTTGGAAATCTATCTTTCGAATGTCACACTTTGTATCTTTAAACTGTTGGTATTCATATGAGATCAATCTTAGAGAAACAAGTTGCTCCCTGAAACTGGTCGAATAAGTTTTCAATTCTAGGAAGGGGATACTTGTTATTAATTGTGGCCTTGTTCAACTAGGATAGTCAATACATGATCTAGTGGAACCATCTTTCCAGCTAATGAAAAGGACTAGGGCACTTTGAGGAAATGGTAGTTCTAATGAATCGCTTATCTAGGAGGACTTTGAACTATTCTTTCATTTCTTTTAAGTAGAATGGGGCTATTATACGTGGAGGAATAGAGTTAGGTTATGTATCAGGAAGAGTGTCTATCCTACGGTCTATATCCATATCAAGAGGACACCGAGAAGATTGTCTAAAATGATTTCATCAAACTCATATGCTACAAAGACTGATTGAATAGATTGGGTCTCAAGGTTGGAATCCTTAACCCTAACAAGATAGAAGAGATAACCCTTGGAGCACATCATTTTGACTTTAAATAAAGAGATGAAATGACACTTAGGTACAGTAATAACATCAAACTCTACCATATCTAACCCTAGTAGATCAACTATGGTATCTTTATCAAAGATTGAGAGAGCACAATTTTTATAAATTCATTTAGCCAAGACTAACTCCCCAACTGGAGTAGAGACAGAAAAAGAGTCTAAGAGTAGTTAGAACTGAAACTAAATTTATCAACAACATAATGAGTCACAAAGGATAAGGTAGCTCCATGATGTAATAAAACATAAACATCAAGTGAGTTTTATTTTTAACATACCAGTAATAACATCAGGAGAGTTCTTGTATCTAGATAAAAAGATAAGATGTAAAAGCTATTTTGCCTACCATTTGCACTACTGAAGCTACTGACTCACTGAATTGAGTTCTGTTACCTTCATTTTTCGATTCGACTAATGGGCAATCCCTAATATATATTACCTACCTGACCATATCTGTAACACCCATCCATACCATTAAGTCACCTAACGTGATAGTTCTTATCACATTGTGGCAAACAGAATAAGGTAACTCCCCCTTAGCAAAATTGCCTTGAGATTGAGAATCAACTTCCCTGCCCTTCTGATCATTTCCAGGTCTGGGTATGGTGCAGTAGCTAAAGATAGAGCTGCTCCAATTGACATCTTCCGACAGGATGATTGATTCTCATTTTTGATCTTCTACTGACCGGACATATGATTGGATGTTCTAGCTCTTTTGTTGTTAAACTCTTTCTTATCTTTTTATCTTATTTGGCTTACTACACATACAACATTAGTCAGCCAAGTCTATATCTCCAATCAACATTGCCGTCCTACCTTCTTTGATTGAAAGAGTGGAGATTCTAAAAATGAAAAACTCATTTTGTTGCTCATATTGGCTATCATCGTCGATGCATATTGAGATAACTAAATGAATTTAAAGTTATACTCTTGAACGCTTATAGAAATCTGCATTAGGTTGAGGAATTCTGTAGTCCTTACCTCCCTTAAATCCCGAGGGAAGAAATATCCTATGAAGGAATCTTCAAAAATATGTAAAGTTCAAAGTGGTACATTAAGCTAGTAAGAAGTGAGTTCAACCCTCTATATCACCAACATGCATTACCTGAGAGATCCTTTGGACCTCATCAATAAAACTTTCTAGATCCTCATTAAGCTTTTATCTTGTGAATTCAAGTGGATACATCCTATGAAACGAAACCTAGAAGTGTCTGAAAGGTTATGACAGTCTACGTGGTCTGCTCTTTGATGTTCAACCTGCTATCATGGCCTAAGCCAATATCTAGATGCCATAGTGAAACTCATCATTTGCAATGTCGGCTTGAACGGGTTGAATAACATCTGTGTTTGGAACTCTTAGTTCACTTGCTTTAGAGGGCACCTTAGGATTTTCATTTTGTCTTGCTGGATGCTGTCTCTTTCTAGTTTGCATCAGATGATCAACAACTCTTCATAGAGGTATGATTTGAAATACACATGAACACTGTTAACTTCTCAACATAAGAGCTCAGCGAATAGAGATAATGCAGCAGTGAAGAATGTAGAAGATGAAGAAGAAGAAAGGAGAGAAGGAAGGAAGGAAGTGAGCAGAGAGAAAATCTTATTATTGCTTCATTTTGTCTTACTGAACATTAGGAAAATATAAGGGTATTTATACCCCTAACTGTAACTGCCTTCTAACCTCTTCTTAATAGCTAACTAATCCTCAACTAATTAGGATTAATGCTAACTGACTCAACTAACTACAATCAGGTTGTTAAGCTTCTCAACACTCCCCCTCAAGCTGATGGCTTGAAGAGGTCCTTTAGTCCCAGGTTGTTCAGTAGATGTTCATGTGCTGTTTTTCCTAACCCCTTTGTTAATATATCTACCAGCTGCTTCTTAGAAGGTATATAATCTGTCTTGATTATTCCTTTGTTGATCTTCTCCCTCACAAAGTGACAATCTATGTCAATAATGCTTAGTTCTTTCATGAAAGATGGGATTTGTAGCAATTTGCATAGCTGCTTTACTGTCACACATCAACTCTACTGGTTGTGTCACTTGAATTCCTAATTCCTTGAACAATCCTATCAGCCAGATAACTTTAGTAATACATGCAGCCATGCTTTTGAATTCAGCTTCCGCTGAGCTCCTAGATATAGTCTCTTGTTTTTTTGACATCCAGGATATCAATGCTCCACCAAATTGCACAATGTATCTTGTTACAAACCTTCTAGTCTCCAGACAAGCACCCCAATCTGAGTAACAGTAGGCATGTAGCTGATTTGTTCTGTTAGCAGGCATAAAAAGTCCTAGACCAGGTGTACCTTTGATATATCTTACTACTCTTAATGCAACATCCATGTGTTATTTCTTTGGACTGTGCATATACTGACTGAGGACTTGAACTACAAATGATATGTCTAGCCTGGTGAGGTATAACAGTCTCCCTACTTGTCTCTGATAAGTAGCAGTGTCTTTCAAGAGCTCATCTCCATTGACTTCTTTATCAGATCTGTAGCTGTCATACTTTACTGATGTTAGCTGTAGATTTACTTCAAGTGGGGTTGTTGCTGGTTTTGCTCCACTCAGGCCAGCTTCTGACACTAATTCAAGAGTATACTTCCTTCGACACATTACTATTCCTTTTTGTGATCTAGCTACTTCAATCCTAGGAAGAACTTCAACTCACCCAGATCTTTCATTTTGAACTGTTTCTTCAAATCTTTTCTAGCATTGTCTATTAATTCTTGACAGCTTCCAGTTACAGCAAATCATCCACATATACTAGAATAATCACTATTCTCTTGTCAATAGATTTTGTGAATAATGAATAGTCATAATGACTCTTAGTGAACCCCATCTGTATAAGAGCATCTGCTAGTTCTTGTTCCATTGTCTAGGTGCCTACTTCAACCCATACAATGATTTGTGGAGTTTGCATACCTTCTTATTCTCCCCCTGTCTGGCAAACCCTGGAGGAATAGACATATAGACATCTTCTATGATATCACCATTTAGGAATGCATTATGTACATCCATCTGGTAGATAGGCCACTGGCTGGAAGCAACAACAACCACAAGGACTTCTGATTGTAGCCATTTTAGCAACTGGAGAGAATGTCTCTGAGTAGTCCAGGTCAGGCTGTTGGCTGTAGACTTTAGCCGCTAGTCTGGCTTTATATCTTTCAATCTCACCTGAGGCTTTGTACTTAATTTTATACACCCACTTGCATCCAATGGGTGTCTTACCTGCTAGGAGATCAACAATAGACCATGTCTTGTTTTCCTCCAATGTAGCAAATTCCAGTTTCATGACCTGAACCCAGGCTGGGTCAAGAGATGCCTGATGGAATGAGGATGGCTCAGTAGAAGAAGAGTAGGCTGCTAGTGCAAGTTGATAGGATTTAGTGAGATGAGAATAGGTAACACAGAAGGATAAGGGATAAGTGCAAAAATGAGTAGAATAATCATTCAACCATATAGGAGGATGTGTAACTCTAGTTGATCTTCTAGGCAAGTTAGGTTGCAGTTGAGGGGAGGAATGTATAGATGTGGAAGGAGATGGTGCAGACACATGTGTTGCAGAACCAGGTTCATCCTGGGCAAATGAGGGGGGTTGCAAAGCAATTATCTGAGGTAGAATTGTGCAGTCTGTGTGAAGTAGATGCAATACAGGAAACATAGGTGTATCAATGGCTTTGACATGAAGGAAAGGAAAGACAGACTCCTAAAAAACCACATTTCTGTTTGTGAAGAAGGAATTGGAATGAATATCATATAAGATATACCCTTTTTGAGTTAAAGAGCAACCCATAAACACACTAGGTATGGCTCTAGTGGTGAATTTGTCTGAGATTTTAGTGTTGGACGCATAGGCAAGGCAATCAAATGCCCTGAGATGAGTGAGTGATGGTGGATGTTGATATAGGAGTTCCAAAGAAGATTTAAAGTGTAGTAATTTGGAAGGAGTTCTGTTAATAAGGTAGACTAAAGTGACACATTCACCCCAAAATTTCAATGGTATTGCAGCCTGAAACCTTAGTGCCCTGGCAACCTGAAGTATGGTCATATGTTTTCTTTCTACTACCCCATTTTGTTGGGGAGTGTATACACAAGATGCTTGGTGTATAATGCCATGAATAGTCAAAAAATCTTGGACTTTGTTACTAAGAAACTCACAGCCATTTTCAATTCTAAGTACCTTAACACCAGCTGAAAACACATTCTTTATTTTGGTAAGAAAGTTTTGTAAGACAACAACAACCTCAACTTTAGAATGTATAAGGAACAACCATGTAAACCTGGTATAGTCATCTACTATTGTGACAAAGAATCTTTTGTTACTGTTAGTAGGAACTCTGTAGGTACCCAAATATCACAGTGCAACATTTCAAACACAGACTTAGAGCTAGTGCTATTGGTAGGAAAAGGAAGTTTAGTGTGCCTTTCCAAAGGACATACAGTTTATTTCTGATCTTCGGTACTTCGTTGTTTAAGAGAATCATGTCTTCTAAGAATATCCAGAGTAGCATGACCTAGTTTTCTATGCCACAAGATGTTGGAAGTAGTAGTTTGTTCTATTGCATTGGCAGTCTTGTATGTAGGTTTTGAGGTTGTATTGTCTTCTTTCAGAATGTAAGGACCTTGATCTTCTTTACCAATCCCCTTCACTTTGCCAGTGTAGAAATCCTGGAATATACAGAAGTCAGGGAAAAAATTCACTGAGCACTGTAACTCCTTGGTTAGCTTTGAAACAGATAGCAGGTTACACTTAAATTCTAGGAGAAATAAGACATCAGATATTAGGTTATCTTTCAAAATGTGTGTACTTCCACTATGAGTGACCTGTACCTCACCACCAGTAGGTAGATGTACATTGTCTTTCTCATTATCAGTAACTCCTTTGTGATGATGTAGTAAGTCAGGATTAGAGGTCATATGATTAGTTGCACCTGAGTCTACTATCCACTTAGAGTGAGTAGCATTGGATTTTAACTCAGAGATTATACCTACATTTGCTGCTGGAGTAGAACTATTTCCTTCACTACCTTTGTTTAGCATATGCAGAATTTATTGATATTGTTCCTGAGTGAAAAATGGGACTATCTGAGGCATAGGTGGACCAGTTTGACAGACAGGATTGTCATGACTACTGATGCAATTCCCCTCTTGGAGATTTTCAACATATGGGGTATGCAATACAATCACACACACACACGCGCACACATATATATGTGTGTGTGTGTGTGTATATATATATATATATATATATATATAAAGAATGTTAGGCCCGCCTTCGTGATACTCTCACCTAATTCATATTATTTTTCCTTCAATAATTCAATAATTTAAAAATTAATTAAATAATTCAACAGAAGTTGAAAAAAACTCAAAAGGCGTCGTTTCTGATTAAACGGTACTTTAGCATGTCACAATTATTCAAAAAAGTCATAGCCATTAAGAAAAGTAACAACCCTTTGAAAAAGTCAGAGCCCTTCGTAAAAGTCATGAATCTTTGAAAAAGTCACAATTCCTTAAAAAAACATACCCTTTCAAAAAAGTCACCATCCTTCAATTTGAAAAGTTATAATATAATATAATATAATATAATATAATATAATATAATATAATATAATATAATATAATATAATATAATATAATATAATATAATATAATATAATATAATATAATATAATATAATATAATATAATATAATATAATATAATACAAATATAATAAATATACTAAATTGTTCTTTAAGTTGGGGGTATTATAGTATCTATTTGGAAAACTCACAACCCTTCGAAGGTCACAACCCTTCGAAAAAGTGAAAACCCTTGGGAAAAATCACAACCCTTTGGAAAAGTCACAACCATTAAAAAAGTCACAAATCTTTCAAAAAGTCATAGTTTTTTGAAAAAGTCACAATCCTTCAATATAACATTTTTTCTTCTTTTAATATAATATAATATAATTAAAAAATATAAAATATTTACTAAATTAATTTTAAGTTGGGGTATTATAATAACCTCTTTAGAAAAGTTACAACCCTTCGAAAAAAGTCACAACCCTTTGGAAATGTCACAACTCTTTGAAAAAGTCACCACATTTGGAAAAGTCAAAACCCTTTGAAAAAGCCACAACTCTTTGCAAAAGTCACAACTCCTTTGGAAAAGTCACAACCTTTCGAAAAAGTCACAATCCTTCGATGTGAAATATTATTTTCTTTCAATATAATATAATATAAAATATAAAGAACGTACTAAATTGATTTTTAAGCTGGGAGTTTAGAGTAATTTAACATTCAAGTTAGGGATCTCAAACACTATTGAAAAACCAAGTACATTGAGAAACAAATGTTATAATCAAAAAATACAATTGAATGTAACTAGGACTTTACATTATTACATTAATAAAAGTTCTTGTGATAAATTTATTATTATAAGTTTTCTATATAGAAAGAACTTAATAACTTTAGAGTATTTTATTAATTTTAATATTATAATATATAAACTTAGTTAAATTACTTATCACCGCATGAAGCGTGGTCTAATTACGAAGTATTAATATATAACATCAATATTGTATAATAATAATTCATGAGCACGGGCACATATATAGAACCAAAGTAGAGAAAGAATCAACATACCAATGTGCCAGGAGTCATGTAATGATGCAGGATGCCATAATACATGAACATATGTGGGAATATTACCATAAATGATAGTAAAACCCTATGAGTTGTAACATGGGATGGGGAGCCTAATTGCAAAGGTAGGACTCTACACATCATATCATAAGCTGTGTGGATCCATTAGCAATTCATATTGGGAAACATTATAATTCCTACGGTGGCACATAGTTATGGGACAATGAAATCTACCAAGGTCCTCTCAGTGTTAAGTCAACGTCCCATGAAATACATAATGTACACATATAACCATGCATCTTATAAATCATCATAATTCATTCTTGTATATCATCATCACAAACTTGATCACAATCTCATAGTTCAAAACATCATGCATAGGAGTAGCTCATTTCATACTAGATTCCTAAGTCGCCATTTAAAATCTTGAATATCCTTCTTGGGACTCCAGGTAAACCTTATGGTCCTAAATCCCCTATTAGTGTCCTAGGTCACCTCTCATAATCCTGAATCTCCCTATAGTGACTCTAAGCAAAGCTTAAGGTCCTAAAATCCCCTATTCATAGTATACTAGGGCCCTATGTCACCTTTCAGAATCCTAAATCTCCCAGTCAGGACCCTAAAAAACCTCAACGTCCTAAATCCCCTATTCATGTTGTACTAGGGTCCTAGGTCACCTTTTAAAATCTTACTATTGGGACCCTGGTCACCTTAAAGTCCTAAATCTATTATTCATAATCATAAGCTTATTTGAAACTCTCTATATGCATGATCATGTGATGAGAGATAGGAGTATAGCATGGGCTCAGAATCACCAAGTATAAAATCATGATTAATGAGTGAAAACATTCATAATCATTGAATTGAAAATCATTTGAATCATAATTGAAGTGGTCAATGTATAATTCCCATAATCAACATAGCATACATGAATAATCTCATGAAAATCATAGAACTTATTCAAATTAGAAGTAATCCATGCATATTTAAATGTAGAAACATAATCCATAACATGATAGAATTATTTGAAAACAAAGTCATTAAAACCCTTATTTGATCATACTTGAAATTAGATGAAACAATGAGTAATTTTGTTAGGCTCCATGGATAAAAGGTACCCATGGATGAAACCCATACACCTTGATCAGAATTGAAGAACTAAAGATGAATTTGACATCAAACTTGAGGTTTCTTCAATAAATTCTAAAATTGAGCTTGAGAGAAGACTTCAAAGTGATTTGGAAGAAAATATTTTTAGTCTTAAGTGTTTGAGGAATGATTGAAAAACTTGGAATAGGTTAGGATAGATTTAGGAGGGGTATTATAGTCTAAAAACCATTCAAAAGAGGTTTAGGAAATAGGGAGAAGACCTAAATACCCATACGAAATCAAATTTAAAAATGGACAATATACTACACGAAACAACCACCATGAACCAAGGTGTGCACCGCGTCCAGCGGAGGGGTTGGTGGGGACCTTGGCCCAGAAAGTGATGTGGCCAAGGGAGGGTGCACTCCACGAGAACCTTGATGAGTAATGGTGTGCATCATGACTCGTGGAGGGATGGAACACCTTCACCAAGTCTTCCTTAACATAACTCAATCACTGCCAACTGGTGTCACCCCGAGGCCCTTCACGAGTCATGGTATGCACCATGAGCCGTGAATGGTCTTTTGGGGGGGGACACTTTTATTGCTTTTTAGATATTTTTTATTTTTAAGGATCGTTTCCATCTTCCAACACCCAAGACCTTACAACATCTCCACCTTGGAAACACTTTGATGAGAGTTAGCTTAAATAGAGTAAAATGAAAATCGATACCCCAACATGAGTGCAGAAATGCAAATTTAACTTTAAAGTCATAAAACCTTCAAGCCCTTGCAATAAACGTCATTTAAAACTAGTTTCATGAGCATGCATACATGTTATGACATGAAAATGTAAAAATGTATGAATTTAGACCATTTCAGCTTGATTAACCTATTACCTTAGACTGAACAAGGATGGAAAGATAAGGGTATCATCAAATCATATTTGATTCCACTTCCCATGTAGAACTCTCAACTTGTTGGTTTTTGCAAGGGTCTTTAACTAATTTAACTTCCTTGTTAGGTAGCTCTTTACTTGCTAGTCCAAAATCTAAATTGAGACTTCTTCGTAGGTCGAGTTCCCATCAACTTCAACACTCTCCAAAGGTACAATAGAACTTGGATCACCAATGAACTTTCTTAGGACCCAACTTTCCCTTTTTACTAAACCGCATCACACTCTTGAGTGCAACCTTCACATACACCCGATCCTCTACATGGGACTCCAAATCTCTCTTACTAACATCGGAATATGACTTCTGATGACTTTGAGCTATTCTCAAACTTTCCCTTATGAGCTTCACCTTTTCTATAGCATCCACCAAAAAATCAGGACCTATCAAAGCCATCTCACTAATTTCAAATCTAACCACCAGGAATTTAAATCTCCAACCATAGAAAGCCTCAGACGTTGCCATCTCAATATTAGCATGATAACTGTTGTTCTAAGTGAACTCAATGAGTGGTACATGATCATCCCAGTTACCCTTAAATTCCTACACACATGCCTTCTAGGGTTGAATCATCCTTTTGTCCTTTCCATTTGTTTGAGGATAGAAAGCGTCACTCAACATTATCTTTGTTCCAAGTCCTTTTTGAAATGACTTCCAAAAATGAGAAGTAAATCGGGTACCACGATCCCATATCATAGACAATAGAACACCATGCAACCTCACCAACTCTCGAATGGACAACTTAGAATAGTCCTTGGCATTGAATGTAGTCTTGACCGGTGGAAAATGAGCTGACTTGTTCATTCTATCCACAATTACCCAAATGGTATCATATTGGTTTCAAGTATGAGGAAAACCTAACACAAAGTCTATATTCACATCTTCCCAAACCTAAGTAGGAATTTCTATATCATGGGCCAGCCACTAGGCCTTTGATTTTCCACCTTCATTGTTTCCAATTAGGGCACTCTGCCATGAGCCCAGCTGTATCCTTCTTCGTGCCATTTCACCAATACACTTCCTTCAAGTCTTGGTACATTTTGGTGGATTTGAGATATATGGAATATGGAGAGTTATGGGTCTCTTTTAGAATGACCTCTCTTAAACCACCGATATTCAGAACACACAACCGGCCTTGGTAGCTAAATATACCATCTCCCCTTGGGAGAAAAATTCTATCTTATTTTCGAAAACCAACTTCTTCAAGTCAACTGTTGGATCTAGATCCCATTTTCCCTTGACATTAACTACCATTGATGATTCTATTCCATTTTGCACATGGATACCACCCTCGTTGGAGTCACTTAACCTAACCCCCAAATGTACCAAATGGTACATCCTTCACCAACTCCCTCCTGCCTCATCCATATAAACCACACTACCCATAGTTATTCTATTAAGAGCATCAGCTACAACATTTGCCTTACTTTGATGATACTGCACATTCATGTCATAATCCTTAAGGAGCTCAAGCCATCTCCTTTGACTCTAATTTACATCTTTTTCACTGAATATGTATAACAAACTCTTGTGGTCGGTAAATACATTAGCATGCTCCCCATAGAGATAATGATGTCGATAAGCAAATACCACATCCACTAACTAAAGATCATAAGTTGGATAATTCTGATCATGCACTTCTAAATTCCTTGAAGCATATGTTATGAACTTACTATTTTACATTAGAACACAACCTAAAACAACACAAGAAGCATCACAATATACCACAAATCCATCAAATGCTTCTAGTAGATTCAAAAAGGATCTGATGTAAGACAATCCTTCAAAGACTGGAAACTTTTCTTAAATTCATCCGACCATTGGAATTTTGCCTTCTTTTGGATCAACTGATCAAAGGTGCAACAATAGATGAAAATCCCTTGACAAATATTTGGTAATACCTATACAAACCCAAGAAACTCCTAATATCTGAAGGGGATAATGGCCTATGCCAATTCGTCATTGCCTCAGCCTTCTTTGGATCAACCTTAATACCATCACCGGACACTACATAACCAAGGAAAGCCACCTCTTTCAATTAAAAATTTTGCAAATAACGTTTTATCCCTCAACGTTTGAAGTAGAACCCTCAAATGATCCATATGCTCTTCCTCACTATAAGAGTAATTCTAAATGAAGACAACTACAAAAGTATCAAGGTAAGGCTTGAACACCGAATTCATAACGTCCATTAACACCGTAGGAGCATTGGTCAACCCAAATGTTATAACCAGAAATTCCAAGTGAAAATACCTTGTTTGGAAAGTTGTTTTGGGAATCTCATACTCCCTTACCCTTAACAGATGATAGCCAGAACAGAGATCAATTTTAGCGAAATGAGTATCCCATTGCAATTAATCAAATAAATCGTATCTTCAATAGTAGATACTTGTTCTATTTAGTCACCTTGTTAAATTGCCGATAGTATATACACATCCAAAGTGACCTATCCTTTTATCACAAGAAACATAGGAGCATTCTATGGTGAAATGTTTGGCCTGATGAAACCCTTTTACAACAAGTCATTCAATTGACCCTTCAAATCATTTAATATTGTCGGGGCTATTCGATAGGGAGGAATCGATATAGCTTGGGTATTGGGAAAAAGATCTATAAAAAGGTCAAATTCTCTTTTGAGAGGAATACTAGGTATATCATCAGCAATGATATCAGGAAATTCATTCAAAATGAGAACAGACTCAAGAGTAGGAGACTCGAAAAAATGGGAACAAAATCAAGTGTAGGAGACTCAAAATCGATATCCCTAACCCTTACTATATGGTAGATACAACCCTTGAAAATAAGTTTGCGTTCTTTAAGATAGCAGATGAATCGACCTTTGAATGCCGAGTCATTACCTACTGATTCAAGAATCGGCTCATTAGGGAACTAAAATTTGACCTTATGGGGTCTGCAACTTGTAGAGGTATAAGAAGCATTTAACCAATCCATCTAGAAAATAACATCGAAATCAACCATCTTAAGGTCAACACGATCACAAGGAACGACTTTACGCAACGCTGACACGGGATAAATTCGATAGAGTCTTTAGGCTAAACTTAACTCATCCATGGGAGTATAGACTGCAAAAGGTTCTAAGAAGAATTCAAGACTCATATTAAACTTAGGAGCTAGGAAAGGAGTAATAAAAGATAAATTGGCACCCAGATAAAGCAATGCATACACATTAAAGCTAATGACCTTCAACATATTGGTAACCACATTAAGAGTTTCCTCCACTTCTTCTCTAACATGAAGGGTATAGAATCTATTGTTGTGCTATGTAGTACCCTATTGAACCCTTTGTTTCTCTTAACCAGCCAGAATAACCAACTCTCGGGGACAACCTTCTTCACCTCTCTGTTTGGCGCATTTGGACACTCAGACAGTTTGTCGCCTATCTTTCTACATATGTAGCAAGCATAGAGCCTTCTAATCACCTACCTTCATGGTTCTTTCCACAAATAGGTACCTTGGTAAGTCTTGTTTACGATCTCCTTGGATCCTAGGGTACGCCACCCTATTCTTGTCAAACTTCTCATTTGGGGCATGAAATGACCCTTGGCCTTGGAACCTTTTCCCTTGCTAAGGACGACCATTTCCACCACAAAACCTAGTATTGGAGACCCCAACTTCATATCGAGTCCTCATAGAATCTGTCAGCCTCCTCTCCTTGAGTTCCTCACCTTCAAGTTGCTTGGCATAAGTCACGAGTCGAGAGATATCCATCACGTTCATAAGCATAATACTCTAGCACTCTTTGGCAACCATGTATGATATTCTTGAAATGAACATGTTCATCCTGGCATGGGGATCATCAACCAATGTTGGAGCATATTTTGAATGCTTCCTGAACTTGAGGGCATAGTCCCTCAGACTTATATTCCCTTGCTTGAGATTGATGAATTTAGTCATCTTTGCTTCCCTAAGCTCAAGTGGGAATAAGGGGTCAAGAAATGCAATCTTGAATTATTCCCAACTAATCGAACCTTCATCCACACTCTCAGACACCCATTAAGTGAACCATACTTAGGCCACTCCTTTAAGTTGATAAGCAGTCAATTTTTCATTGTCTTCGGAAGTCACTCCCTTGATGGACAACACCTTATACACCTCATCAATGAACTCTCTGGCATCCTCATCTACCTTTGAACTGTGGAACTCAGGAGGGTTCATCTGAGCAAAATCCCTCACCCTAGATGCTAGATTAGGTGCTTGAGGAGTAGGGGAAACCATACCGTGTTCAGCTTGGGTAGTCATAGGCCAGGTCAATATAGCAATAGTGGTTCGAAATTCAGCATTGGTGATTTTCTCTTTGAAAGGGTCATGAAGAGCTTGGCCCTTATTAGCACATACTCCTCTTGACTCTGGTACTCTTCTTAGAGGCCTTCTTTAAAAATATAAAGAACAATATTTAGAGTTGGGAAGCCTTAGGTACATTCTACAACATGATATGAATCATGAAAGACATGAAACATTTCCTAAAATACCTCATATATTATATTCATAGATATGGCATGCCTCACACCCATGAATAGGACTCTACTTGACGTGGCATGTTGGGCTCACTAGGATACTTCAAAACCTATTATTTTAATGCTGTGTTTGTCATGACCCAAGCTACACCTAGGTGTCACACAACGAATGACATCCCCGAGAGAACCCCAAACTAGCCTTTTTTGCATATCATAAGCATTCAAAAGAAACAACGAATATAAATAATAGAAAGCTGAACATAATCATAAGATGGAACACAAATGAACAAGAGGTACATAAGCCAAAGATTCATACATCATGTCCAACAAGTCTCTAAATCATAAACTGGGTAGGGGCTAAGACACATCCGGAGCTCAACCTGAATGAAAAGAAAAAACAGTATCAATATAACATGTAAGCTAGATGAAAGTAGGATCCCCGAAGCATGGGGACTTGGCCAATCTGATTCTGATAACAATAACAATCAGGCCACAAGGATGAGGAGGCTAATGACCTACACCTACATAACGATATAATGCAAGCATAAAGTATGCATTAGTACGTTTAAAGTAGTAAGTATGCAATACAATATTATAATTTAATAACAAAATTGCATAATAATGATTCATGAGCAAAGGCACATGTACAGAACCAAAGTAGAAAAAGAATCAACATACTAATATGCTAGGAGTGTAATGATGCATGATACTATAATACATGAACATATGTAGGATTGTCATCATAGCAGATAATAAGAGCATGCAAAATATAACATGGAATCTTACTATTGCATGTACATTAAAAAAAGGGAAGCCAACTTGCCAAGGTTGGACTCTACACATCATATCACAAGCTATGTGGATCCTCTAGCAACCCATAAAGTGGAACATCTTCATTCCTAAACTGCAGGTAGTTTTAGGAAAGTGGAGTATTCGAAGGTCCTTTCGGTGGTATGTCAACATCCATGAAATACATAATACATACATATAGTCCTGCTTGCTATATATCATCATAAGACATCATAAATCATCATAATTTGTACATATATTGTCATCATAAACTTGATCATAGTCTTATAATTCAAAACATCATGCATTGGAGTAACTCATTTCATAGTAGGGTACTAGGCGACTTTCAGAATCCTAAATCTCCTCGTTGGGACCCCAGGTTATCATCCTCAAGGTCCTATACCCCCTACTAGGATCCTAGGCCATCTATCAAAATCTTGAATCTCCCCGTAGGGACACTAAGTCAACTCAAGGTCCTAAATCTCCTTTTCATAACATATTAGGGTCTTAGGTCACCTTCTGGAATCCTGGATCTACCTGTTGGGACCCTAAGTCAACCTTAGGGTCCTAAATCCCTTATTTAGCATACTAGGTTCTTAGGCCGCCTTTCGGACTCCTACATTTCCCCGTCAGCACCCCAAATCAACCTTAAGATCTTGAATCCCTTATTCATAATCATAAGCTTGTTTGAAAATATTGTATATGAATAAACACATGATGAGATACAGGAGTATAGCATGGGTTCATCATCACCAAGTCTAAAATCATTATTAATGAGTGAAAACATGCATAATTATTGAATTGAACATCATTTGAATCATAATTGAAGTGACTCAGGCATAATTTACCTAATGAACATAGCATACTTGAATAATTTCTTGAAAATCATGCAACTTAGGCAAATCAGAGATAATTCATGCATATTTCAATGTATAAATATAATCCATATCATGATAACATCATTTGAAAACAAAGTCATGAAAACCTTAATTTGATCTTACTTGAGGTTAGATCAAATAATTATTAATTAAGTTAGGCTCCATGGGTGAAAGGTACCAATGGATGAAACCCAAACACATTGATGAGAATTGAAGAACTAAAGGTGCATTTGACTTGAAACTTGAGGGTTCTTCTATGAATTCTACACTTGATCTTGAGAGTAGAGTTGAGAGTGATTTGGAAGAAGATATTTTGAGTCTAAGCGTTTGAGGAGTGATTGAATGACTTTGATAGGTTAGAATAGCATTAGTAGGGGGTATTTTAGTACAAACCATCCAAAATAGTGTTAGTAATCAATGAAAGGACCTAAATTTTCTTACAAAATCAAATCTGAAAACTGGATAATACATTGCACAAAACCACTACCACGAACCCTGGTGTGTATCACGACCCATGGTGGGGATCTTTGTCTGCAAAGTGAAGTGTCCAAGGGAGGGTTGACTCCATGAGGCCCTTCATGAGTCATGGTGCACACTTTCACGATTTTTCAAAGATTTGTATTGTTAAGACTCATTTCCATCTTCCAATACATGGGACCATACAGCTTCAAACTCAGTTAAAATCATACTTTGCTCAATAAATGAAAATCATCAAATCTCAATTCAAAATAATGCATAGTAAAACCATGATCATCAACTCACTTAGGGTTCATGAGAACATAGTCATGAACTAACCATATCTAGAATTAAAGAATAAGAATAACAATAATATCAATGCATAACTTAGTAGAACGAAGAATTAACACAATTTAGTATTCAACACAATTAGGGCTCAACTCAACTTATGCTCAACAATTAGTGAAATTTAGATGTTAACCACATAGACAAACTCAATCTAACTCTATGATTATTCTTAAATACATGAAAGATTAAAGTTACAATGACAACTTGAACGACATTGATGAACACTTGAACCCTAGCCTTTTCTCCTCTCCAACTTGCTCTCAAAATATTCTAATTGTTTATAAGAGTACAGGCCTATTGGGTACTAATAAGGGACTCAAAATAAACCCAACAGGTAAGGAGTTTCATTAGAAAAGGGTGGAAAAAGATTAATTTATCCCTTATTAAAACTATCAACTAGAATTACTAAACTGCACCGATGGGTTGTGGTTTGGTCTATGGCTAGTAAACTGCCTCTTGTAGAAGCTAGATTGATTTTCTAGATTTCTAATCTTAGGTCTATGATCATCTTTTATCAGTTATAGGACCTTCTACAGGCTCATTCTTTTGATTCATACTAAAATATTAGGGAGTATGTTTTCACTTGAAACAACAAACCAATTTCTACGGGTCATAAAAAGGATGACAGGTCATAAATCGCATCTTGTGGAACTCACTAACTCAACTCAGTACTGGACTATTAAACTTGGTCGATAGTCCATAAAACTTTCAATAAATCTTGGACTAGCCTCGTAAAAATCAAACTTTGTAGAAGTTAGTTCTATGAGCCCATATATGGCCCGTAGATGGTTCCATGAACTGTGGAGTTCGTTCGTAAAACCCAACTACTGCAGAGATAGAACATTGCTCTAACTTTCTGGGCTATCTAAGTAAGATCGTTTTGGGGGGTGTTAGAATATCCAACCCCTTGGGATTATTTATCCTTGAATGATGGCTATGTTAGGAGATACTCAAAGAACCCACATAATCAAGAACTCAAGCACTCAAAAACTCAAAGGTAGGAATAAGAAAAATATGACCATCAAAATCATCATTAGAAGGAACGAATAGATGCGGGTACCTAGATTTCATATCCTCTTCAACTTCCTATGTAGCTTCCTCAGCAAATTGATTTCTCCATAAAACTTTGACTGGTGCAACCTCTTTGGTCATGAACATGTGAACTTGCTGATCAAGTATTTGGACCAGAATCTCTTTATAGGCTAAGCTATCATTGATACTATTCTCTTAATCAAAACAATATGCGAAGGATGTCCCAAACACTTCCTAAGAATCAAAATATTAAAGATAGGATGAACAATCTCTAACTCTAAAGGTAGCTCTAACTCATAAACTAAATTACCTACTCTATTCACAATTTGATATGGACCAGTGTAAAGAGGATCAACTTTCCTTTTCTTTCCAAACCTCATAACACCCTTCATGGGTGAAACCTTTTGAATGCACCTAAGCATTTATCTCAAACTTAAAGTCTCTCCTCCAAACTTCAATGTAGGACTTTGGCGACTCTGAGCTATTTTTAACCTTTTCTAAATAATCTTCACATTCTATATCTTGGTGAATCATGTCTGGTCCGATCAATTCAGGTTCACAACCTTGACCCAAGCAATTGGCGATCTACATCTGCTCTCACAAAGAGCTTCATAAGGAGCCATTTGAATACTCAAATAGAAGATATTATTATACGCAAACTCACTAAGACAAAAGTGTACATCCCAATTACCTTTGAAATCAATTACACAGGCTCTCAACATGTCCTCCATGATTTGGATTTTATGATTTGCTTGGTCATTGATCGAAGGGAAAAATACAGTGCTAAGGTTCACCTTTGAATCTAGACCCTTCTAAAAGGACATCCAAAACTATGCAGTGCATTAGGATCCTCTATTTGAAATGATGGGTAAAGGAACTCCATGAAGTCTGACAATCTTTAGAATGTACAATTTGGCATAGTACTCCACTGCATCCGTCATCTTAACAAGTAAGAAGTGGGCTAATTTGATCATTCTATTCACAATCACAAAAATCGAATCAGGTTTCTGTGAGATCGTGGTAAGCCTATAATGAAGTCCAATTTGATCTTCTCCTCTTTCCACTCTGTAATCTCTATATTTTGAGCCACACCACATGATCTTTGGTGCTTAACTTTATTTTTATTTGGCAATTTGTGCATTTGGAAATATAGTTTGCAGTGTCTCTCATTATACCACTCCACCAATAGATATCCCTAAAACGATGATTCATCTTAGTAGAACCTAGATATATGGAATACCTAAGGCTATAGGCCTCAATGATGATTATGTCTCATAGAACATCCACATTAGGGACACACAATTTACCTTGTTACATCAATACACCATCTCCCCTTTTGTCAAAACCCAACACCTTCTACTTATGCACGGCTTTAGCCAAATCCTCATTCTCCTCCTCAACATGTGTAATACTCACCAAAGATAACCTGCTAAGAGCATCATCAACAATATAATCTTTACCTGAGTGGTAAAGAATGCTCATCTCATAATCATTAAGAAACTAAAGCCATCTCTCCTGCCTCAAGTTTATCTCTTTCTGAAAAAAGATATACTGAAAAATCTTGTGATTAGTGAACACATACACATGCACTATATATAAATATTTATACCAAATCATAAGATCGAACACTACAGCTTCCAATTCAAGATCATGAGTTAGGTAGTTTCTCTGAAGAATCTTAATCTATCTATAAGCATAATAAATAACCTTATCCTTACACATCAACAAATGACCTAATCCAACTCTAGAAGCATCATAATAAATTACAAAACCACTTGTTCCCTTAGGTAGAGACAATATTGGGGCAATAGTCAATCTGATTTTCAATTCCTAGAAGCTTTTCTCACAAGCATCTGACAATTAGATCTTAGCCTTCTTTTGAGTCAGCTTAGCCAATGGGGTGATATGGAGAAAACCCCTCAACAAACCTTGTGTAGTAACAAGTCAAATCTAAAAACTCCTTATGTCTATTATCTTTGCTAGATATGATGTGGCCTAAGAATGCAATAGATGCAAGACAAAATTTTGAATTAAAAAATATAGCATGCAACTTTCTATCCTTGAGAGTCTGAAGGATAATCTAAGCCTTAATAACCACCAGTCTGAGGACACGATCTGAATCTAAACCATAAAAAGATACCGCGAAGAGAAAAGTACATGGTTAGTACATGCAATATATTTAATATGTAAGGACACTAAACATGAATGTAACAAGTGGCGATGTTCATAGAGAGTGACACAAGGTATCATAAGTCATATCACAGTGAAAGAACTGAAAAAGTATTTTGATGTCAATACATAAATATCATTTGAGAAACCATTTCAAATAACTAGAGATGTGTCTAACTTGATAGCTAGGTGAGGTTGTATTGAGAATGTATTTACACTTGTAATGACTTACATTGGTTATATACTATTGATTAGCTTAATTGTTAGCTTAGCCAGTAAATTGTAGTTGTTAGCTTAGTTAGGTAGTAGTTTGTCCGAATCTAATTGTCATAACTGTCACAATGATAGAAATACCCATGTACAGATACGTTTTTGTTTGAGAGGTTTTATTCAACAAAGACATTTACTTTTCTTCCTCTTTATTGCACTATCTTCTCCCTCTCTATTAATTCTACCATTGGTGCTTCTTGCCCCAAAAAGCTTGGAGTTCGAGCACCCAAGCACCGATCACTAGACTTGAAAGATAGTATACAATAAAATATTCCAAGATAGTCCAGAAATATTGAAGCAACTAATTAGTAGTAATTGACAGAAAAATAAGTTTTTTTTTAATTGAAAAAAAAATCTAAAGCTAACCAAAATATAAGATTTAAAAGAGAGTAGATTGTTGTGGACGAAAGGGAAAAGAATCAAATGATTTGACACTTTGATGTCTTACTTGTATAAATTGTAAATTACAAGCTATGTATAAATGTTATTGTAATAATAGAAACTCAAAGGACAATCAAATAAATATTGAAATCTGAAAGATGATATTACCTTTATTTATGTGTAGCATACAATTATGGATAATTATTACCTTCATTTTAATATGAGGTGAATGAAACATTAGAGCAATTTAGTCTAGATACAAAAAGATCATAAATTACATTATGCATTCTAAATGAATATTCATATAGGTAGTGGTAGAGACTGTCTCCACAATCGATAATGGCTCAACTCGGAAAACTTTCAAAGATGATGAATCGGGACAGAAAAGTTTCGATTAATAGAAAAATTAATAGTAAATATCACCACCAAAGAATTTGGTGAAGCAGATGGGGTTGTTTTTCTCTTAAATAGAGGTCTTGAGTTTTAACTCTTGGTATGAAAAATATTCTATATTAAAAATGCTTCCTCCCCAATAGGACCCTACATGTGTTCAATCTGAATTAATCAGCCTCAAATACGGATATTGATCATCAGATGGAAAATCAAAAACAAAAAACTAGGTTAAAGGCCCAAAATTTGTACAAAAAATGAATATGCTCAATTGCCTATATTATTTATGATATAACGTATATATATTATTTTACAAAAGATAAATGATTAATTAAACTAAAGACTAATAATTCAACTTTTTAAATTAAAGAATTTCCCACTTTTAACATATTATAGTATAATAATATTATATGATATGATTAATTAGGGTGAACTAGCACACAAAAAAAGATGGAAAATATTCATTGAAGTTTATAAAAGAGGGTTCACACCCTAGAAAGGAGACACCTTTAATAGGAATGCCTTAATTACCCCAGCTAATAATGGTCTTTATGCGACGAGACTCAGGTGGTGTGAAGTATATGTCATTGTTATGATTGTAAGAATAAAAATGTTCTATAAAAATTAATTAAACAATACTATGTATACCTAAATCTTTTGATTATTTTTTGAAAATTCACATCTGGTATACCTACTAAAGAGCTAAGCCCTTCATATCATTAAAAAATTATAAATTTTGTTTACAAATGTTTCTTGTAATGGTTTTGCAGATTCTCTGAAGCAGCATACCTTAGATGTGTAGAACGATTGGATATTCGTGGGAGAATTGAAACAGAAATGTTGTCACCAAAGACAGAATATGGCGCTTATTTGGTGTTCAAATTGGGAATTATGTCTCGTGGACTTATATCTGCTAAATCAAGTATTAGGTTTGTTAATTATGAAAGTGAAATTGATGCTGAGAATCAGGCCAACACTGTGTACTTTTCAAGATCGCAAATAAGTAGGGATTTCCCAAAATTGAGAGGAGATGGATGGATGGAAGTGGAATTGGGATATTTTAATAGCAAGAAAGGAAGTGATGGTCCCATTGAAGCAAGATTGGTTGAGGCGACAAATAATTACAAAGGTGGACTTATTGTTGAAGGAATTGAGTTTCGTCCCAAATGAATCGAATTCAAGTAGTCAGAGGAGGATATGGGATTTTATACTTTATAAGATTTGAACTAGAACACATTTTTATTACATAGTTTCTGAAATATTTTATGCATGTTAACTAAATTTTATAGATTTTGAGTCAAAGTTATTGGGTTATGTCGTACCCCATTACTCTATTATGACTTTCTTGTGTGATCATGTTGGCTAAAACATTATGGTCATTAAAAACACTTTAGACTTTATAGTGATTGTGTTGCTATTATAACTAAATTTAGCATTATATTGACTTGTTTAGTTTATAAGTACATATTTAGCTCAATTGATCCCATAATTCTATTATGGCTTTGTCCCTCGCCCCTCCCCAGCATCTCCCTCCCTAGAAAGTTTTGATATTATATTTAAAGTGCATTCATGTTTGCTCTGATGAAATATCCTCAAGGATAGTATCATACAATTCTTAACGTTCGAGAATATCCTATTGTTTTTGTGTCTTATAGATGTTTAATTTTTTGTTGTCATGGATCATATAAATCTCACCTTGTTTTATCAAAGAAAGTGTCTATCTTGTAATTGTCATTTTTATATTTTGTGGTATATCAAAGAGCACAAATATACAAGATTAATGATGTATTTGGTTCGATATATGTTGATTGCTTAGAATGCAAATCTTGATTGTGACGTAATGTTTTTGTATTGATGGTTCTACTAAGCCTGCTTGATTTCGTTTTATCTCAGTTAAACTCCCTTATTATACTTTCAACTATAATTGTCTTGGTCAAACTACTCAACCCTTGGAATTATGTTGTAGGATATGTAATTGTAGTATAATCTCTATTTTTTTTAATAACAAGAAACAAGAGTACAAGCCCAAAATCATTAATAAAATCTTCAAGAAAAGAATTGGAAAAATTGATAATTTTGTTAAGACAAAAATTGATTTGTATAAAGAAGAAGATATTACTATTATGGTCATTTATCAAGTGAATATTGTGGCTTATATGAGTGACCGGTGATAGACTTTGGTGCTACTAAGTATATTTGTGCTAATAAAAATAATATTATGTCTTATACCCAAGTCAATAAAGCAGAAGAACTTGTATATCTTGGTGATTATATAGCTACTCTAGTTTTGAAAAAAGAAAACTTTTCTCTCAAATTTACATCTAAAAAAACAATGATCTTAACTGAATTATTGCATGTTCCTAATATTTTAGTCAACGTGATCTCTGTCAGTTCATTAGAAAAAGATGGTGTGAAGGTTGAGTATAATAAAGTTATTTTAATAAAAAAATAGTTTTATGGATAAAAAATATTATAAGCCTGATTTATCTTATTTAAATGTCATGAATGAAAATACTAGTACTTCAGCTTATTCACTTACTTCTTTTGATTTATAGCATGCTAAACTTTGTCATGTTAGTTTATATTACATTGTAAAAATGTTTTCTCAAGGTCTTGTTGCAAATATTATTTTCAAGCAATGATAAGTGTGAAATTTAGAGAAACTGATTTGTTGTTTATAGTGCATACTGATTTGGGAGACTTGAAGCAAACTATGGTAGGTGGTAAAAAAATATTATGTCACATTTATCTATAAAGTTTTATATATATGAAAGTATATTTTTTGAGAAATGAAGATAAGGCTTTTGAAATATTTTAGTATTTCAAATCAGAAGTAGAAAATCAATGAGCTGGTAGAAGTGGCTAATATATTTTGCTTATTGACATTTGTGAAAAAAGAAGGGATTATCCATGAAGTTACTCCTCCATGCTCTCAAATTTAACAGAGTACCTGAAAGAAAAAATAGGACTTAAATTAAAAATGATGAATTGTATGCTAGTTCCTGTCCATCTCATAATCCTTAAGGTAAAGTAATTTTGTCTGTTATCATTCACAACTTAGAATTTCTTACATGAAAAATTAGAAAACTACCGTAAGAATTGTGGAAAGGTTATCCTATCGTTGGAGTAATACCACAAATAATAATGTAATGACCCTCCAGATCATTTCATCTTCTCTTCGTTCTTTTAGCATTTAGCGCTTCCTGTAGTGACTCTAGGTCATTTATAACTTATTGTCTTTGATAGCTCAATTGTTTGGTCATTCATTTTGATTTTATGTCAGTTTTTGTGTTTTGGAGTTCTTGGAGTTTGAACGGTTGACTTCGGTCATAACTCTAAGAAAATGACTTCAAAATGAAATTTTGACAGTTTCTTCAGCTCCGAAATGGTCAAATTACGTTAAAACCATAGTTCGCTCGAGCATCAAGGTCTTCGGTGCGAGTTTATACCCTTTAACATTTTGGCTGTGGAAATTAGGCCTAGAGTTGAATTTGGTCAATATTCTTGGAAGTTGTGCTTGGATGAGAATTCCGTCAGTGTGATAAGCTCTGAAATCTCGATTTCAATGTAGAACGATCTTTTCTCTTACCACTGAGGCTTCTGGAATAATTTCGAGCCTTTTGGTGGGTTTTGATTAAAATTGGCCTTGAGAGTGGGACCTACATTCAGTAATAACAACCTTGTATGGAAATTGTAACTTCGCCATTGAGATCAAAATGTCAAATTTTGTGGGGTAGCATAGTATGTTTGCAGGCATATGGTTCTGGGCGAATCTTAAGCATCAAGTCCGAAATTTTAAACATCGTGAATGTCAGCTGAAAAGATGATATTTTGTGCAGGCATTTTTATGCTCCATGATCACAGGCTCCAGGCTGCATTTGCAAGGCTGGCTCGAGCACCAAGTTCTTCGGTGCGAGTTTAGACCCTTTAACATTTTGTCTATTGAAATTTCGTCTAGAGTTGACTTTAATCAATATTTTTGAAAATCGTGCTCGGATGAGAATTTCATTAGTGTGATAAGCTCTGAAATGTTGAGTTCAATTTAGAACGATCTTTCTTTGACCCCTGAGGGTTCTGGACTAATTTTGAGCCTTTTGATGTGTTTTGATTAAAAATGGCCTTGAGAGTGAGACCCACATTCAGTAATAACAACCTCATATGGAAATTTTAACTTCGCCATTGAGATCGAAATATCAAATTTTGTGGGATAGCAAAGTATGTTTGCAAGCACATGGTTCTGGGCAAAACTTAAGGACCATGTAAGAAATTTTAAACTTTGTGAATTTCAGTTGAAAAGATGGTCTTTTTGGCAGGCATTTGTGCTCCTTGTTTTCAGGCCCAAGGCTGCATTTGCAAGGCCTGAATACTGGTGCTCTGCAATCGTGGACTGCCAGGCTGCATTCGCGAAGGTCTGGAATGCTTGTGCTCTGCATTTGCAGAGAAGCTTCTGCATTTGTGAAGGTGCCCACGTTTGTACTCCGCGAGCGCGGGGTACTGTTCACGGCAATCGTGGATGACTTTTTAGTTGCATATAAATATGTGTTCTTGGATGCGATCATCTTATTTTGAAATCTTGAAGAAATGATTTCTTAGCTGTCTCAAGTCCAGATTGATCGATTCAATGGCCTATTTTATGGGATTTTGTGCAAGGAACGCATTGGTGAGCTCCGAAACTGAGTTTGAACTCCCATATGAGGTAAATTTGTGACTTAAGCAGCTTCCATGGCTGTGTTGCTGGATAAATTTTTGGAATATTTTCAAGACTCAATATCTTGAGAAATTTAGGTTAAATTTTGGAGATTTCTGGGGCTATTTTGCATGATTCTTCAAAGACAATATTTTGGTGTTCAGAAAGTGTAGTAGTGAATTCGTTTCTAGTAAATTTCTGATTTTATCAGCTTTCCTATGCTATAAGTAGGTTAATCCACTCGAACTGCTTTAAATTCTTTCAAGTCTACCATATTCCCTGTATTTTGGCAGACTATGAAGAATTTAAAGCAGTTCGAGTGGATTAACCTCCCCGAGAGGAAGAGGGGGGGGGGGGGTTGTGACAACTATGATGAATAATCCTAAACTAAGACAAGTGTGATATTAGTTATGAAGAGAAACTAGGGTATTGTGTTCCCCATGGTCCCTTAACTCGGTATTACCAAATAACTGAATTCTTTTCTAGTGTGTAGCATGCAGAACGGTAAGTTATATTTACCAAACCCTTTGATCCGAGCGAGAGGTACATTTTACTATGTGATTTGATCCATCCCCGCAGTGTGACATTACTAACCTTTACCTCTTGTTTCAGTACAACCTCCACTTGGCTTAGTCTGGTTGATTAGACAAGAAACATCAATCGAATCCTATTAATTAATCTCTTTTCCTATTCATTTAATACCTTGGTCCAGTCAGTAACACAAGGCGAGTTCTCATGTTGGCCACTATTAAAAAGCATTCAAACCGAAGAGAATTAATTAATACATGCATGCACACCTTTCAAGAATTGCAATTTATCTGGTTTTACCTTGTTAGTTCTGCATGGTTCCATAACCCTAGTTGTGGATTTAACTACTCATGATCAGTGTAAATTCAAGAACCATGAAGCTTAATAACATAATTGAGCACTTACACAAGAAATCCAAGCTTTTCACCAAGAATCACAAGATTGAATTAAAGACAAAATAAAGCTTTACAAGTATTTCTCTCAAGCTCTCTACTATTCTCTACTATTTTGTCACGTTCTCCCCTGAAAAATAACCTAAAAATCCATTTATATCTTTAAAATACAAAACAAAAACGGATTAGAAGAATTGGGTTGGCAGACTCTAGGGTTATACGGCCCGTAGTCGGGCTTTCGTGGATTGCATCTTCAATTATGAGGCTGACTTCTACGACACTCTTTTACGACCCGTATAATGTTTTGCGGCCTGTAGGGGGTTTCGTCTGATGACTTGTCAGCAACTCCCCACTTTCTGATCCTCAGGGCACGACACTAAGTCTACAGCTCGTATAATCTTCTACGACTCATTTGCATGTTCGTAGACTTAACTTTAGAAAATTACCCTTCACTGGATTGTACAAAACCAGTTCTACGGCCCGTAAAAGGTCTCGTGAAACCTCTGTTTCAGCAAATTCTGCACACTTAGTCCATAAATTGTGCCAACCCTGTAATCCTACAAAGCAAACATAAAAACACATCACATCTACTAACATCGCTTTGAGAACACATAAAATTCCAAGTTTTTAAGCATTGAATGTGTTGTATTTTGGCAGCACATCAACACCCTCAACTTAAAATTGTATCTTGTCCTCAAGCGACGGACTCAATCTATATAAGTAACACATTAACACACAGATCTCAATCTAATGGCATACATCACATGAAACTCAAGCGCAGAAACCTACACCACTTTCAAAATACATCAGATAGCTATCTAGCAAACCAATACAGATCATATGTGACAGTGCAACTATGACAAGTAAGGCAATTTTAAATAAGCAACAATGCTGAGTTAGTCCAATGTCACCAAAGCAATACAAGTGCCCTCACAGAAAGAAGCCCCTTATCCCTCTCATGATGATGTTTTTAGTTTTAATGCTTGGGACCTTGCAAAATCACTCACCCTCACAAAAGACATTCAAATACCATGCTCAATACCATATGTTTGCCCCTATGCTCATGACTATGACCTTTGTCTACTTGGACTAGGATCACTTTAGAACTTTATTGGCTTGTAACATACGCTCAGGGGTCTTTGGTATGATGTTTTAGGAACATAGTGACTAAAGGCCCTCCTTGACACTGCATTTTTCTACATTTTTGCCCTGCCAACACTATTATTTTTCACCTCCTTCTCCTTTTCTCCTATTTCAAGATTTTCTAGGTGCAGTATTCTCAATTTTCAGCTTTTTGTCTTTTATTTTCACATCATTTTTCTTTTTAGCTCATTGGTTAGGTATCACTCATTTTTCTTGCACCTAGAACACATTTTTATCTCCTTTTCCATGTATCACTAATTTTTCCCTCATTTTGTGTTTACCCTTACACCATCTACCCTTAACTTAGTCTTTTGGCCTGAGTCGAGGTGTACAATATCCAACCTAGGAACTATGGCCATTTTTGGTAGCCACGCTCAACTTAAGATTTTTGCCTCAGTCAAGGTGAACAATGTTCAATGAAGGATCAGGGATAATTTTAGGATTTTACATCTAATAAGGCTAGACAACATAGGTTTTTACAAAGAAAAGGGTACATGTCAGGCTCAAACATTAGGAACAAGGGATATTTCACACATTTGGTTGGTTATTCAGGCTAAGTGGACTATTATGAACAACGACCTAAGATCCTCTCCTAACCAACTAACCTACAATCTAAGACAGAGTAACAGAGCAAGTTCTGAATTGAAACACTATATATGAATTTAGCAAAGAAAGCTCACACTCACATGGCACTGATTACATTATGAACAAAAAGACTCTTAGATCATGTTTTTCAACTCAATTCATCCTCACTTATCACTTTTCAGAACAAACAATGTCATCAATCAAACATGCATGATTGCTATCAAGACTAACGAAATTTTGGTGGGTATCATTTTTCACGCAAAAACACAAAACACAAACATATGCCATAGATATTAGTACTATATGCTACCACTACTACCTACACATTCTAAACATGCCGGTTCAACAGAAATTAAATATCCATGGGAAATAAGAATACAAGCAAGAAAACCCCTAGGATTCAAAATTTGGGATAGTTATAGGCCAAGGCTTCTAAGAGGCCTATAACTACCCAAACCCCATAACGGCGCCAAAATCTTGATGTCGCCGAAGCTACACCTTGTTGTACCTGTCTTATTTTCATATTTTTGCATACCTGCTTTGTCTATGTAGCTCAGGTAGCCTATGCTCATTGAATACCATTTGTTGGTACTCAAGCTACATTTCTGCCCCTGAAGATCGTAGTGTGAGTATTCGCTATTGATTTCTGTTCGTGCAAAGAAGGCTGAGGATTTATGAGATTATGGTGAGCTCTTAGCATCTAGAGTTGCTAATTTTCATCTCATTATACTTAGACTCAGCTTTATTTTGTATTCAAAGATAGTCTGTACTATTATTTATAATTTGAAGAAGCTTTGTACTCTTATTATGTGTATTAGAAGCTCGAATAAACCGATGTTAGGTCTCGAGGTGGGTTTTGGCATATTATTTTCCTTGGTGTTTTATATCGTTTATCCTTATTGTGGTAGATTTTACATATTATGTTTATCTTCCGCCAGATAGTTTGTTCCCTATGGTTCTGGCCTATAGGATAGGGTTACTACTGGTGGTGATAAGGTGCCATCACGACCTGAGAAATCGGTTCGTGATAAGTTTGTATTAGAGCTCTAGATTAACTGGATTTGTTCGCATGATAGGAAATCCTAGTAGTGTTTTGCAGATCGGTGCATTGACGTCCAAATCCCATCTTCAAGAGACTATAGGGGCATTTATTGGAAACTCGTGTTCTTGAATCATTATTTTGTGCTTTGACTTGAATAATTTCTAAAGCTCCTTCCTTGGAATTCACTCCTTCTTAGATGGATAGCATGAGGTTACTAGCAGATTCATTTATGGCATTGGTGCATCTGACTAGAGTTGTGGCAAGTAGTCCATAGATGGGAGATGGATCAAGGGTTTAGGGTTTGGCATCTATCTCATATTACTTAGTCAGATTCCTTGAGTGGGCTGGACATTCCCCCACCTTCTTCCCTACGAAATAGAATTTGATCTAGGGATTTGTCAGAGGATTGACTTTACAACTCTATTTAGCATCAGATCATTTGGTAGTAGCAGGACCTATTTTTCCTCAGGTTGTGAGTCCTTTGAGGGTTGTAAAGCAGGCATGTTTTGATACCTTCAGTGGTGGTTATCAGGCTAGTGATGGATCTTTCCCTCTTCAAACCATCAACCCTATAGAAACAGAGCCAGGAGGTTCTGAGATAGGTCATAGTGCCCACAATAGGCAGAGTTCTGGCTTTGTTTCCAGGGTTTTAAGTATAGACCTTCAAGTCATGAGATTCCATCAGTTGCAGCTAGGTCTTCTTCGCAGTCCCAACGACAAGCTCTACCATTCCCTTTTAGTTCATAGTCCAAAAGACACCAAACCTATAGCATTTTGATCATAAAAAATTAAAGAAGTCTTGTTATTATTCTTAAAACATTTTTAAAATACATGGGTGATTGGGGGATATTTTTGAAATATTTTAACTATTTTCTGTATGTCATTACTTAGTCATAAAATATGTCATTGATGACTTCATAAAAATATTTTGTAAACACAAATATTATAAGATAAATATTCACTCTTGCATGGCAAATACAAGGCCATATACATGTCAAATACAAAACTATATGCATGGAAAATGCAAGGCCATATGCTTGGGAAAAAAACCATATGCATTATAAATGCATGGCCATATACATGGAAAACACAAGGCCATATACCATATTTAATCGCCAAGCTTTTCCAAGTATATATGTGGCATCTTCTTGGCATAAAGAGGCAAGAACATGAGTAAGAAGAAGTAAAAAGAAAAGAAAGTTACTACACTTTCTCCTTATATATTTACTTGTTATTTTAGCTTACAATTATAATCCCCTTTTTGGTATTATATTTAGTTGATTCATGTATCCTTTAAGAATCTCGAGAAGACCTATGACAAAGTTCCGAGAGATGTCCTATGGAGGTGTCTAGAGGAAAAAGGTGTCCCAATGACATATATTAGGGTGATAAACTACATGTAGGACGGAGTCAAAACTCGGGTAAGAATGGTGGGAGGAGACTTAGAGTATTTTCTTACCGAGATGGGACTTCATCAAGGATCTGTGTTGAGCCCTTTTCTGTTTGCCCTAGTGATGGATGAGCTGATGTGGTCTATCCATGAGGAGGTCCCTTGGTGTATGCTATTTGCATATGACATAGTACTGATTGATGAGCCTCGGACTAAAGTTAATGATAGATTGGAGGTCTAGAGACATGCTTTGGAGTCCAAAGGGTTCAAATTGAGTAGAACAAAAACATAATACTTGGAGTGAAATTTTAGTGTTGCGAGGGATGAAGCAGACACTGATGTGAGGCTTGCCACTCAATTCTATCTCCAAGAGAGATAACTTTAAGTATCTTGGGTCCATCATCCCGAGTAGTGGCGATATCAACGATGATATCACACACCGTGTTGGGGTAGCATGGATGAAATGGAGGCTTGCCTCAGGAGTATTGTATGATAAAAAGATACCACCTAAGCTTAAAGGCATGTTTTACAGAATGATGGTTAGACCATCTTTGCTATATGGGGTAGAGTGTTGGCCTATTAAAAATTCACATGTTCAGAAGATGCAGGTTGTGGAGATGAGTATGTTGAGATGGATGTGTGGACATACCAAGAGTGATAAGATTAAAAATAAGATCATCCGAGGGAAGCTAAAGATAGCTCCTGTGCCTGACAAGATGAGAGAAGCGAGACTGCGTTGGTTTGGACATGTGCAGAGAAGGACTATCGATGCTCCTGTTTGGAGGTGCGAGAGGTTAGATTTAGGGGATACACAGAGGGGTAGAAGTACGCCGAAGAAGTATTGAGGGGAGATGATCAGACAAGATATGGCGAAATATCATCTCACCGAGGACATGACCTTAGATAGAAAAGAGTGGAAGTTGCGTATTAGAGTAGACAGCTAATAGGTTAGTAGAGGTAGGTCAATATATGCCTTGGTGATAGTAGGAGTAGTGATGTACTTGCATCATATGCTGCCATTATATTGTTTTACTTTTAGCGTTGTCATTTTCCGTTTTGTTATGGTAAATTTATCGTATTTTTTATATCCTTTCCTTTTTCTACATCTAGTTTATTCTGCTTTTGGGTTTTTAAGATGAGAGTTTCTAGGAAACAAACTCTTTACCTCTATGAGGTAGTGGTAAGGTATGTATACATTCTATCCTTCCCAGACTCCACTTTCACTAGATATGTTGTTGTTGTTGTACGTATCCTCTGAGAATTTAGAGAAGGCTTGTTTAATTTTGGGGAAACATTTCGTGCTACTAAAATAGTTTCTTAGGACCGTGCCTAGCACGACTCAAGTAATATTTTTACTCATATATGTATACCACTTAAATTATTATTATAGTAATATCTATCTAAATTTTCATTGATTATTTTGACATATTGATTTTCTCCAGTACTAGGTAATTAGCCCACCCTTCGCGCGGTCATAGGTAATCAAATTAAGTTTATATATAGGCGGAATGGCCTGAGAGGCCCTTATATTTGTTCTCGTTTGTCACATAGACCCTTCTACTCAGAACTTTTCCAACTGAACACTTAAACTTGATGAAACACAACATATAAGCTCCTCTGACCATTGAACAAGCTTATGTGGCAACTTAATTGAGGACATGGCAAAGATGTGTGATTTCACGCACAGAAAGAGCATGAAATACCATGTGTTGACCCAAAAAATATTTTTTAAAAAAATAAAAAATAAAAAGACCAAAAATATTAAAAATTAAATATAACTCATTTCTTCTTTTTCCCAACCACCCTCCCCTTTTGCCCCCACCCGACCCCCTCCCCCATTTCTTTCTCTTTCTTCCTTCCCATCTCCATTTTTTTCTTCTCCTTTTTTTTCACTTTCTCTTTCTCTCCAAATTACAAATGAAATTGTAGTACAATTTATAAAGTTATAGATCTAATAATTTTTAGTTTTTTAGCATCAAGATATTCTTCAACAAAAAAGAAAGTTTTTAAGAGGGAATCAAAGTGAAGAAGAAAAGATTGAAGGGAATGAAGGTGGTGATTATTTTTCTCTTTCTTCCTTTCCATCTCCAAGGGCACCAAAATGAAGAAGAAAAGAATGAGGGGAATGAAGATGGTGATTATTTTTTCTCTTTCTTCCCATCTCCATTTTTTTTCTTCTCTTTTTTTCCACTTTCTCTTTCTTCCCAAATTACAAATGAAATTGTGCTACAATTTATGAAGTGATAGATCTAATAATTTTTATTTTTTTAGCATCAAGATATTCTTCAATAAAGGAAAGTTTTTAACAGTGCTTAGTACGTTTAGAAAATAGAAGCAAGTAAAAGGAGAGGGCACCAAAATGAAGAAGAAGAAAAGAATAAGGGGAATGGAGATGATGATTGTAGACTGGGGAATGGAGATGGTGTTTATTTTTGTTTGACTAAAAAAAGGGAAGAAACTTTTGAAAGAGAAAGGTTGTTGCTATGTGAAAATATGTTTTAACATGTCATTTCCGGTATGAAATTTTAAGATGATGTGGACAATTACGTGTACTCGTTTGTAAGTCACGCACCATGCTCAGGTAAAAAAATATTTAAAATGGTGTGTTTTAGTGGGTACGAGGGTTCAGTGGCAAAGTCCTACATAGAAGGATCTATGTGACAAACGGGAACAAGTATAAGGGCCTAATAGGTCATTTCGCCTTATATATATCTTAATATTAAAATTAATAAAATATTATAAAGTTATTCAATTCTTTCTATATAGAAAATTTAGCATTACAATTATATCTCAAGAACTTTTATTAATTTAATATTGCTAAACTCCTGGTTATCTTCAATTATATTTTTGGATGATAACATTATTTTTTGATATAATTATTTTTTCAATAGTGCTTGAACTCCCAAACATGTTAAATTACTATACTACCCCTAACTTAAAAATCAATTTAGAATATATTTTATATTTGTTTAATTATATTATATTATATTGAAAGCATATAATTTTTCACATTAAAGGATCGCCACTTTTTCGAATGGTTGTGACTTTTCCAAGGAGTTGTGCGCTTTATGAAAAAAGTGTGTATTTTTCAAAGAGTTGTGACTTTTTCGAATGGTTGTGACTTTTCCAAAGGGTCGTGACTTTTTCAAATGATTGTGACTTTTGCAAAGGATTGCGACTATTTCGAAGGATTATGACTTTTCTGAAGGGTTGTGACTTTTTCAAACAGTTGTGACATTCATTATAGCTAGAAAGGCAACAGAAGTGAGGTATTTCTCAAGATAGGAATCACTTAAAAAGGCTTCAATGAAAGAGAAAATATAAAGTTCCTTCTGCTGAACATGGTTGTTGCTTGAGCATTTGACTGCCTTAGGACAGTCTTTAAGTAAAGAACGTTGTTCATTTCCACTCCAGTAAATGCAACTAATCCTTCACTGAGTGCATTAATCAAAGAACCAAAAGTTATCATTTTATCACAAAGAGTTATAATTCAGAGACTTATAGCTTATAATAGATTATGCAATATGTAAATTCAAGTTCTAGGAAATCTTATTAAAAACTTGGAAAATCATGAGTTTGTGCTGATTTTCCTATTTCATAGTTTGTTTAGAAAACTTCCTCACGGCATTTCTTCCTCTAGATGTATGTTTGACCCTCTGGCTCATTTCTATGATTTTGCAGTTATTTTATTGACTTGAGCATGTGTATAGTGAGCTCGGGCCATTGGTGATTTGTCGGGACTATTGGGATGGTTATTGGTTGGGTTATTTGGAAGTTATGGGAATTTTTTATAATTGAAAAGTTATACATGTAAAATGAGTTTTCAGGTAAAGTCCTGGTAAACGACCTCAGAGAAAAATTTTGATGATTTCTTTAGCTCTGGGGACAGAAAAATTAGGCTAGGAGCATGTGCGGTGCAATTATATCATAGATTGAACGTTTAGCCACTAGAACTAGTTAATAGTTGACTTTGTCAATGCCCTCCGGAACTGTAATGACCTGATTGGTTATTTTTTACCTTATATGTAAAAATTACTATTTTACCCCTTTTTAAGTTGCTTTGGGTGTATTTTGAACTAACTGTATTGTTGGAACTAAAAGCATGAGTTTTAAAAGTTGAAAATATGGGTTTTGGCATTTTTGGAAGCTTAAGTTGTTGAAAATGTGAGTTTTATTGCGATTTTGGGTTTCAGGGGTCAAATAATAAATCTGCCAATTTCATCAGCTCTAAAATGTCAAATCTGGTATAAGAGAAGGTACATAACTGAATTCAAAGTTAAAATGAGGTTTTTACGCCCAAAGTTGCATTTTTAGTCATTTTCGGAGCCGCATAGTTAGAGTTCAGAAGCTTGGATCAATATTTTGACTATTCCAGTAGTTCCGGATGGTGAAACTATTTTGAGTTTTAAACTAGTTTATTTGACTTTCATTGGTGAATATGTCGTGGAGACCTCAGAATTGAATTCTGTTGATTCCGAATCACCATTTCTGGTATGGATACATATTTGTTTTATGAAATTTTGTGAGTTTAAATGAATTTCGAAGGGCTGCATTCAGTATTGTTGTTTGTTGATGTAACTGGTTTCTGGTGCAAGTGCACTTCTTCTCCTCGTTCACGCCTGAGCTCACGTGTTCGCAGGACATCCTCACCTGTTCCTCCGCGTTTGCGAAGGTATACTATGCGTTCGCTTTCTCTCCGTGTTCGCAACTTGGCCACATTCCTGGAGTTTTGTATCCCTCACTCTCCATGTTCCTTGTACTTTCTCCACGTTCACGGAGTAGTAACATGCCTGGACAGTATTAAACTCAAGGAAACACCATTTTTGTGAATTTCAAGCTTTTGAGGGCAATTTTTGATGAGATTATTCAGAGATTTCTTTTGGGTAAGTGTTTCTAACTTTATTTTGATCAATTTCCATGACTTTTAATTTATCTAGATTTAAAGTCTTGAATTTCATGATTTTGAATGTCCAAAATTAGGGATTTTTGGTCTATCATTTTGAAACTTTAAATGGTGTTTCTCCTTCGATTTGAACTAGAATTTAATGGGATTTTCACCCACAAACTTCATTTTTTATGTAGAATCTAATTTTAAAGTTAATTTTCAGATTCGGAAACTTGAATGTTTAGCTCTAATTTTGATCATATTGCCCCTAAGCTCGATTCGTACCAATATGGGTATCAAAATTCACCTCTTGACGTGTACTATCTATTTTTTATAGTGATTGATCGATCCAGGGATCGTGTGGAAGTTTGGCTTGATTGAAAGCTTGTGTGAGTGTGATTACATCAAGGTAGGTTCGGCTAACCATTTTGGGTCTGGATTTGAGTTATTGGACATGTTCATATGATAATTGTATGGTTTTGAATGAACTATGAGTCGATGGCATGATATGATAGAATTTGATGGTAATATGACACTGGTTACGCCGAGAATTGAGTAAATGACAATCCTAATAATCAACTGGGATGAGATCATGAGAACTGAGATAATTTTGGATATCATAATGATGACATTGGACTTGTGATAGCCTTTGGATAGTGTTGTGATTAATGGGTGATAAACTGTAGATTTATGAGCTTACTTGGGGTACTTGTAGAGGTCTATTTCATTGACATCCTAATATTGATGAGATAAAGATGATATGAGGTATAATAATGGACTTGTAGTACTAGTTAATACACATGGTGTAGCCATTTGGTGTGATGGTTGTTGTACATATCTATTGCCACTTATATTACTATTATATACACACTTGAAAGTTTGCATTGGTATGCACATATCTTATACTTGAGTGGTTGCATTGGTATGCACATTTCTTATACTTGAGTGTTGCATTAGTATGCACATATCTTATACTTAGCTGGCTGCATTGACATACACACATCTTATTGCATTTGTACCATTTGTTATATTATGATATATTGAGACATTTTATTATATGGCCTGCGACGCGTTGAGACACCTCAGTATGGGACTTGTGATGCCTCGAGATACTTTTATTTATGGCTTGTGATGCCTTGAGATATTTGAGTACATGGCCTGCGATGCCCCTAGGTTTTATCTGGTACCTTCGGCTCGATAGATGTATACATCGGCCCTGCGATGGTCGTGATTCCACCTCATACATGGTTTGCAACACCATTGCATTCATGTGTTACATCATTGATTGAATTTACGATCTCTATTTGGTTTTATCTATCTTTATAATACGTATTAACCTTTGATTGTAGGTGGTAGAGACTCTTAGTTATTATATCCTTGTTTGATTTCTCTTACCCAGTCGGTTGAACCTATTAGGTACATTTCGATGTACTCACCAATTGTTTGTTTTCTCCCTGCTAATCGACCACAAGGACTCGTACAGGGTAGTTAATTCACTCTAGTAGAGCTTTCTTTAGTTGTCCAGATCTTAGCGGTGAGGCTCAGACTTCGAGTCATCGTGGATCTTTGAGAATTCTTTTGTTACTTCTTTTTAGACTTTGTATCAGATATTATCAGCTTAGGATTCTATTTGAGACAGTTGCATTAACTCTATCATACCACTTTAGATGCTCTTGTACTCATGACTCCATATTTTAGGATTTTGTATGTTATGTTGTGATTGTTTCGGCTTTACTTTATTTTCATTAGTTGTGATCCAATTTTTGGGTCATGACAAGTTTGGTATCAGAGATCTAAGTTCGTTAGGCTCGTGAGGCAAGGGTAGGGTGTATAGTAGAGTCTCGCGGATTTATGTGTAGACGTCCACACCCATCTTCGGAAGGTTAGGGGAGACTTGATAGGAAAAGCTTTCATGTCTTGATTCTATTAGTGCATCTCTTCATATAAACTATTTTGAAAGTATCTAATCTACTTCTTCTGCACAAATGCAGATTACTAGATCCTGGCTATCAGTGGGAGAGCTAGAGTCAGCTAATGTGACTCCCACTTGAGGTCAAGGCAGGGCTTGTGATAGGGCCAGGAGCCCAGGACTAGCCAGAGGGGAAGCTCCACCCAAAGGGAGACTAGATCGGCTTCTCCAGCCTTCTTATGAGCTACTTGGGCCTACAAGTCCTATTCCACTGCCTCAGCCCCAGATGCTACACCCTCGGTTCAGGAGTTACTCTTGAGGTATTGGATAGACTAATTGGAGCTCTTCCTACCCCAGCTACTACTGAGGTACTGATTTCTATAGCATCAATTGGTCCTTCTATAGCTCCATCTGAGTCAAATATGATTCATGTTGGTCCTTCTTCATCCCTGCAAATCCTCCTATGACTGCTATGATTCCACCTCAGACATCTTGGCCGAGTTTGAATTCTCAGCTTCAGAGTTTGGCTATTGCACAATCTATTACACCACCCTTATTTATTATTCCACTATATTCAGCCAGCCCAGCCATGTCCATGACTGAGCAGAAGCGTTTTGAGCCGTTTGTGCGCTTGGCTGCCCCGAGATTCGATGGCACCCCTGGTGAGAGAGCCCATGATTTCTTGTAAGAGTGTCAGGACCGACTATGTAATTTGGCCATTCTGGAGTCGCATGGAGTTACTTACACCTCTTATCAGTTCATCAGCCTAGCTAAGGAGTGATGGAGGTTAGTTGACCTTGTCGACTTATTGGATCTCCAGAAATGATATAGGAGCAGTTTACAGGCATATTCCAGAGAGATTCGTGCCATATAGCCTTTGTGACAGCCACAGGGATGCATTTGATAGGCTTCAGTAGGGTTCTATATCTGGCATGATAGATAGGGTAGCGTGAAGAGGTTCCGTCAGCAAGGCCAGTATAGTGGACACCCCACGTGACAGGGAGATTTAGAGGCAGGGCCATCAGGGCCGAGCAGTCCACGCAACCATCCTAGCTTTTGACAATGTTGATAGGCCCTGATCTGCTCAAATGGGCCGTGATGGTTCCTTCGATACACCCAGGCGTGGTTTCTTTTCAAGGCAGCCATCTCAGAGGAAGGGAACTAGGGCTTGTTATGATTGTGATGAGATCGGGCACTTGACCCATCATTATCCTCACCGTGTACCTCCTGCTCAGGATTCAGGTTCTTAGCCAGCTCATCCAGCTCCAACACTGCACCTAGGGATAGACTCAAGCTATGAGAGGTGGTACCAAAGGAGGTGGAGGTATAGGGAGAGATGGTGCTCATGAAGGCCCATAGGCTAGTTGTAGGCGTAGAGTTTGTTACGCTATCCCAGATAGAGCTAAAGCAGAGGCCTCTAATGCAGTTATCACATGTATGGTTCCAGTGTGCCATTATTCAACTTCTATTTTATTTCATCCAGGATTCCTATGTGTCAGCCTATTTTGCTTCTGATATTGATATTTTGTGTGAGCCGCTTGCCGAGCCTATTTGTGTTTCCACCCAGGTAGGTGAATCATTAGTGGTGAATCTAGTATACTGAGGTTGTATTGTTACTTTTATGAAGAAATATATTGTGGATGACCTGATATTACTTGGTATGGTTGACTTCGATGTGATATTGGGCATGGATTGATTGCCACCTTATCATGTTATTCTTGATTTTCATGCGAAGATCATGACCCAATCTTGCCCCGACTTGCCTCATTTGGTGTGGACTGGAGCAACTTTCTCCTATCCTAAGGGTGTCATTTCTTATATCCATGTTTGTCGGTTGATAGAGAAGGGATGCTTGGCATATTTGGCTCATCTTTTAGCTTGTTCTCAAGAGCCACCATCACTGGAGACTACCAGGGTTGCTAGAGAGTTTATGGATGTATTCTGACTAACTTACCTGGTGTTCCTCCAGACCATGATATTGACTTTTCTATTGATATAGAGTCGGACACTTAGCCCATATCTATTACTCTTTATCGAATGGCCCCGACTAAATTGAAGGGGTAAAAGGAACAATTGGAAGATTTGGTAAAGAAGTTTATTCATCCAAGTGTATCTCCCTAGGGTGCTCCTGTATTATTTGTGAAGAAGAAGGATGGCACTATGCCTATGTGTATTGACTATCGACAACTGAACAAAGTGATCATCAAGAATAAGTATCCTTTACCTCACATTGATGACCTTTTTGACTAGTTACAGGGCACCTCGATATTCTCCAAGATTGATTTGAGGTTTGGCTATCATCAGTTGAGAGTTCAGGAGTATGATATCCCGAAGACAACTTTTTGAACCTGTTATGGGATTATGAGCTTGTGATTATGTCTTTCGAGTTAACTAATGCCCAGACTAATTTTATGGAATTGATGAACCGAGTATTCAAGCCCTATTTAGACATCTTCATGATTGTGTTTATTCCAGGAGTGAGGCCGATCATGTTCAGCACTTAAGAACCATACTTCAGAGACTGAGGGAAGGGAAGTTGTATGTAAAGTTCTCAAAGTATGAGTTTTGGCTCCAGTTTGTGGCTTTCCTCGGGCATGTGGTGACTAATGATGGTATTATAGTAGATCCAGCTAAGGTAGCAGATGTTTGTGAATGGGCTAGGCCTACCTCGGTGACTGAGATTCATAGTTTTATTGGGTTGGCGGGGTATTATTAATGATTTATTTAGGGATTCTACTCTATCGCATCCTCGTTGACTAGATTGACTCAAAAGGATGTGACATTTCACTGATCTGAGGATTGTGAGCCGAGCTTCCAAATGCTCAAAGATTTGTTGACTTCAACACCTATTCTCGCCATACCCAAAGAGGGAGTGACATTCATGGTATATTGTGATACTTCTAGTATGGGTTTGGGTGATGTATTGATGCAAAGGGGAAAGGTGATAGCCTATGATTTTAGCCAACTGAAGGTGTGTGAGAGAAATTACCCTACTCATGACTTGGAGTTGGCTGCAGTCGTATTTGTATTGAAGTCGTGGAGACACTATCTTTATGGGGTGCATTGTGAGATCTTTATCGATTATCGGAGTCTTATATATTTTTTAGCCTAATCTAAACATGAGACAGTGTAAGTGGTTGGAGTTGGCTAAGGACTATGATATCTCTATTCTATATCACCCGGGAAGACCAATGTGGTGGCAGATGCTTTGAGACAAAAGGCTACTAGTATAGGGAATTTGGTATTCTTGAGGACTAAGGAGAGGAAGCTAGAGGTGGCCCCGGTGGCTGACAAGATGAGAGAAGCGAGACTGCGATGGTTCGGACATGTCCAGAGAAGAGGTACCAATGCTCCTGTAAGGAGGTGCGAGATGTTGGACTTAGGAGTCACTAGGAGAAGTAGAGGTAGACCGAAGTAGTATTGGGGAGACGAGATTAGACAGGATATGGCGAGACTTGATCTCACCGAGGACATGACCTTAGATAGGAAGTAGTGGAGGTCGCGAATTAGAGTAGAAGGTTAATAGGTTAACAGGGTTAGGCTGATGTCTAGCCATGGGGTATTGTAGGGCAGTAGGTTTTATCAAGTCCGTATAGCATGTGGTATCTTTACCTGTATCATATGTGCTAGATTTATTGTATTTACATATTACATGTGTTTTTCATTAGTAGTTGTTTTTCCTATGCATTTCTTTTCCTTTCTGTTTCGTCATATCTAGTATTCTGCTTATAGGTTTTTGAGACGAGGGTTCCCATGAAACAACCTCTCTACTTCTATGAGGTAGTGGTAAGGTCTGCGTACATTCTACCCTCCCCAGACCCCACTTGTGGGATTCCACTGGGTATGTTGTTATTGAGGACTAAGGAGAGGCCCTTAGCTTTGGAGGTTCAGTTGCTTGCTAGACAGATGGTTCACTTAGATATTTCTCCTCCTTAGAGTATATTAGCCTTTGTTGGGGCTAGATCTTCTTCGCTTGATCAGATATGTGCTCATTAGTTTGAGGACACCAAGTTTTGCATGATTTATAACATAGTGTTGAAAGATGAAGCAAGGTGGCTACCATTGATTTTGAGGGCATATTGAGGATAAATGGTAAAGTTTATGTGCCTAAAGTGGGGGATTAGGTGAGATTGATATTAGAGGAGGCCCATTGTTCTAGATATTCTATCCATCCGGGCGTGGTAAAGATATACCATGATCTAAAACAACATTATTGGTGGTTCGGTATGAGGAGAGATATTGTGGAGTTTGTGGCAAAGTGTTTGAATTACCAACAGGTCAAGTATGAGCACCAAAAGCCCGGTATATCGATGTGGAGGATGCCTATTCCTGAGTGGAAGTGGGAGAGAGTGACTATGGATTTTGTTACAGGTTTGCCCATGGCCTTGGGCAAGTTTGACTCAATTTGGGTGGTTGTTGATCATTTAACCAAGTAGGCTCACCTCTTACCGGTGAAGACTAGCTATAGTGCGGAGCAGTTGGCTAGGTTGTATGTCCAGGATGTGGCCAGATTGCATAGTGTGCCAGTGTCTATAGCATTAGACAGAGGGTCTGTGATAACCTCTTATTTTTGGCGAGCTCTACCATGTGGTTTGGGTAATAGAGTGGCTTTGAGTTTAGCTTTCCACCCCCAGATAGATGGACAGTTCGAGTACACCATTCAAGTGTTATAAGACATGTTATGGGATTGTGTGACAAATTTTGGGGCTTGGTGAGACCAGCACTTACCATTTGCAGAGTTTGCATACAACAACAGTTATCACTCCAGCATTCAGATGACACTGTTTGAGGCCTTGTACGGCTCGAAGTATAGAGCAGCGGATGTGTTTAGTGTGGACCTACTCAGAGATGCCATGGATCGAGTTCGTATGATTCGGGGTAGACTATTGTCAACTCTAAGTCGCCAGAAGAGTTATGACGACGGGAGGATTAGGCCTCTTGAGTTCTCTGTTAGTGACAATGTATGGTTGAAAGTTTCACCCATGAAGGGTGTGATGAGATTCGAGAAGAGAGGAAAGCTTAGTCCCAGATTCATTGGCCCTTTTATGATTTTGAGGAGCGTTGGTGAGGTGGCTTATGAGTTGGCCTTGCCACCTTGATTATCAACTGTTCAACCTGTATTTCAAGTTTTCATGCTCCGCTAGTACATTCCAGATGAGTCTCATATGATTTCTTATGATTCAGTTGAGTTGGATTCAGACTTGTCTTATGAGGAGGAGTCGGTAGCTATATTGGACAGGCAGGTCCCGAGATTGAGATCTAAGGATATACCTTCAGTGAAGGTTCAGTGGCGACAATGTTCTATTGATGAGGCACTTGGGAGTTGGAGTCAGATATGTGGGCCAGAGATCCTCGCTTTTTTAGGCTCCAGGTACCTCATTTTTCTTTATGTTTGAGGAAAAATATTATTTTTAATGGTGAATGATGTAATAACTTGATTGGTCATTTTTTAGCTTATTTGTGAAAATTACTGTCTTACTCTTTCGTAAGTTGCTTTGGAACTATTTTGAATTTTCTGTAATGTTGGAACTGAAATCATGAGTTTTAAAAGTAAAACAAATATGAGTTTTGGCATTTTTGGAAGATTAAATTGTTGAAAAAGTGAGATTTTGTGCCATTTTGAATTTCGAGTGCCAGATTAGATATCCGTTGATTCCATCAGCTTCAGAATGTCAAATTTGGTTTAGGAGAAGTTACAGAACTGAATTCAGAGTTAAAATGAGATTTTTCGGACCAAAATTACATTTTTAGTCGTTTTCAAAGCCAAAATTTGACCTTGGACAATATTCGGAGTTCGGAACCTCAGATAGAAATTTTGACGGTTCTAGTATTTCCGGAGGGTGAATCTAACGCTAGAAATGTTCTCATATTTTTTGGAGTTGTTTAGGGCAGTTTTGGTATTTTAAGTTTTAAACTTATTTATTTGACTTGTATTGGTAAATGTGTCATGGTGACCTTGAAATTGAATTCTGATTATTTCATTGAGTTCGAATCGCCATTTCAGATATTGATACATGTTTGGTTTGTAAAATTCTGAGTACGGATAAATTCCAAAAGGCCGTATCGAGTATTGTTGTTGGCTAATGTTGTTGGTTTTTGGTGCAAGTGCAGTTCTTCTCCACGTTCATGTCTGAGCTCACCCATTCACGGAGATCATCCTCACCTTCTTCTCCGTGTTCATAGAGGTATACAGTGGGTTTTCCCATTTCTCTCCATGTTCATGGGCCCTTGACCGCGTTCGCGGAGTTCTATATCACCTCACTCTCCGCGTTCGCGGTAATTTCACCGTGTTCATAGAGTAGTAACATGCCCGGACAATATTAAACTCGAGGAAACACCATTTTTACTCATTTTTATGAATATCTAGCTTTTAAGGGCGAGTTTGTTGGAGATTTTTCAGAGGTTTCTTTTGGGTAAATGTTTCTAACTTAATTTTGATCAATTTTCATGACTTTTATTTCAATTTTGTACAGAAATTTCATGATTTTGCATGTCCAAAGTTTGGAATTTTTGGTCTATAATTTTGAAGCTTTAAATGGTGATTTCTCCTTCGATTTGAACTCAATTTTAGTGGGGTTTTCATCCACGGACTCTATTTTTTGTGTAAAACTTGATTGTAAGTCAATTTTCAGATTCGGGAACTATTTTGAACTAAATTTGCTTATAAATTTGCATTTCTTCTAAATTTGGGCTAAAATTCGGGCATTTCTTATAAATTTTCATGTTTTTAATATAATATGTTTGTACTTATCACTATAACTGACAATATAATTAAATTTACAATAGAAAAAACTAATAACATGCTTATCTGTACTTATCACTATAATTGGCAATATAGATTGCTAAAATCTCTTCCCTTTCATTAATAATTGAATATAAAGCTTGAAATAAAAGTAAGTGTTATAGTTCTGAATTGTGGCATGAATTTTTTCACCTGCATAGCTCCAATGGATTATTTTGAAAGGTTACCAGAAGGTTGCAAAGTTGAAATAATTTCAAAAACAACTCTGCTAGATGCAGCAAGATCAACAATATTATCAAAATAATTCAAATCCAGTGCGGAATCAGATGAAATTTGGGGAAGCTTTTTGCCCCCTGATTATCAAGATATAATTGATAGATCTGAGTTTCGCTTGCTTTACAACACTAAAAAGGAGTTGTTTTTCTGTTTGTGTGATTCTACCATTCTCCTTGATGGAGGCAAACTAGTAAAATTCCATTTTGATGTTGTTATTTTTAATAATTTTATATATTTTTCAATTTAGTGTCAACATGTGTACATATCAAAATTATTTATAGGTATCTCCTACCTCTCACATGAGATGAAATAAGTATTTAAATTTTATAAATTTAATTTTTAAGGTGTTTTAACATTGAAACTTGATATATACTTAACATTGTAGGTTCATATATGCAAGTTATTATATTCATCATGATTTTTAACATAACAATTCATGCTCTAATGTGAAATTGTTGGGTTAAGATGAATTCAATATTAATATCTATATTTGCTTTCACCTCTACCGGCATATGTACAAGACAGTAATGGAATCAAAAATTCATATATGGAGAAAAGAATTATAGGTATCATCTTTAGGGTTTAAACTCGTAAGCTACAATAATCTTTGAACCCTCTTTGCTAATAAAATAGAATTTTTCCTTATGCTAAGTGGATTTCAACTATTCATATATAATTAAAAAGTCATTTAACAATATTTACATCGCTCTAATTTCAACCTAGATGATTCAATTGAACTCTTGACCTTCCTCTAGCTCTTCTTCTAATTCCACATTACTCTGATAGCTCAAGTAGGTGAAAAGGAATCATTACCTAGTTTATTTACATTTACCGATAATTATAATCATATCTCTTATAATTTCTTTCCAATTCATCGATTGCCACACCTATATCGCATTTGGTGTTTATTTTTGTACTTCTAACTTGTTGAGTAGCGGCGAATAGACCATGATGTATTAGATCCCCATGAATGAGGAAAGGTATTTTCAACTAAGGTCTTAATGTCCAGCCCAGTGATGAATCTTCTTTCACTCCCCAACCTCTAAGGAGTCTTAGAGCACTCTCTTTATTGGAAGTTGTGAAACCTTCGATCGAAGCTACTTCTGAGGATTGGTAGGAATTCCTCAGGGCGTATCACGATTTTTCACCGGGGGGTGGATTGAAGCGGTTGCAACGAAGAATTGATCTGAAACAAAGAACTTTATCTATAGGCATTGTAGAAAGAATAGAATTCGCACCCGATCATTCTTCTTGAATTGCGCTAGTGGGATGGAGGGGGGGGGGGAGAAGGGTCCACCAGAGAAAATGTAACACGATAGAAGAATTTGCGCGGAGTCAGTTTGTATTCTTTTTCACTCTCCAAAGTCTAGGTTATTCGAAAAACTGAACAATGTTCCCTTTGGGTGTTTGCTATCTATTCTATTCAGTTGTATCCTATTTTTATTTTAAATACAATGTTTGTATTGATTATCATCTTATGTTGTATATTCTATATCGATTATCACACAAATTTTGTGAATTTTGTGTTGTTATTGTTTTACTCCTACAAACTCTATTCAACTTTTCTTATTAACCGTTATGATTTCTCCATATTTTTTCTTCTTTTATTTGGGGTTGATGCATTTAGCCGAGGGTTTGTCGGTAACAACCACTCCACCTCCACAAGGTAGTGGTAAGATATATATATGCTTTACCATCCCTAGACCCTATTTTGTGGAATCACACTGGGTATGTTGTTGCTTGTTGTATTAAGTCACTTTAATTTTATTTTATCATATCATTAAATGTATCATTATAATATATGAAAGTTCCATCTTCTATAACGAACAATTTGCTATGATTGTGTGTTGTTACTATATTTTCATTTTCTTATTACTTTATAATCTTATTTTATCGAAAGTTCATACCTTTTCTAATATAAAAAAACTACTACATATGCACCTCTTCTTTATAATCGTAGGTTTGATCTTCAATTAATTGTTGGTGTGCACTATGACACATATAATATGAAAATTAATCTATCCAAGTATTGTATCATTAAAAGATTACAATATGATACATTATGAAACTATATTTGTGTAGCAACCATCCAAACAAGTGACTTGAAAATGCTTGGGCATGAAATAAATAAATAAATAAATAGGAAACACATTCTCTTATCTTACATGGTGTGATTTTGAATTAATCAAATCATAATACAATACAATTCTTTTTGAATAATTTTTTAAATTTTTTCTTTCTCAGAGTTTTTCACTTGATAAGCATAGTGGAAAGAAATGTTTTATGATAGCACCAATAGAGCTTATAATTTTGGAGAGTGATTACGCATACTCATGGGAATGGAGTACATGTCGTGATTCAAGGTTCGTCTCTTTTCATTTTTCTTATTTGATCTACAACTTCATCTCTCTTTCTTATAAATATTTTGTGCAGTGCATTTTTTTTTACTTTCTTTCTTTGCCCCATTTAGTTCAAAGCTTTTCTAGTTATTTTCTTGGTTATTATTAATATTCTCTCTTTATTTGTATTGATAAAATTAAAGCAACACATTCTATTAAATCTTCTTTCTATAAAAGGTGAAGATAATGCACTCTTAAGCAAAATGCAAGGCTACCGATAATAGGATAAAGAGTGAAGATTACGGCTGAGTGTGTGGTGTGTGGAGGAATCAGAAGAATGAGTATCATAAAAATCAGTAAGCCTATAAGAAGGCAAACTAAGGTTTTAACACCCGATGATGGGACAATTCATACAATTATGAAAATAAAGGACACTACAACACAAATTATTGGTATAAAATAGTTGAAGATAACCTTAAAAAATTAAAGGAAACATAAAATACAAGATAACAAAAGGCTTGGAGTTTTGAGACCTCCCATGAAGTTGAAGAAAAAAAATCAAGAAATACACCTTGTAACCTTTGACTTTGACAAATATATAGAGTTTCACTTGGAACGGTATGGGAGAAATTAGTCTATTATGAAAAAAATGAGATTGTTATGTTGAGATTCTCTAATCACAAAGATGGTGACGTGAAAAATCCTATCAACATGAGTGAGTATGAAGGCGGGCGAGCAGTAATGGTGAAAAATAATTATAGAATGTCAATAACTCATATTAGCAAGACGGTGTTTGTGCCTCATCATAGCTCGAGATAAGCGCAACTTCAAAATGTATTCAGGCAACTATGTTGTGTTTGGGATGAATGATATGATGTTAAATAGAACCATTAAATATAAAACCTTTCTTATCATGGAGGGAAGATGATTAGATTCAATCAATGTTATGTTATCAAAGACATCTTATGTGGAGAACAATCAAAGTACTATAACAACTTATCCATGGAATACATGTCTGAGGCACTGAGCTACAACAAAGTAAAAATCATATACGCCAGTCATAATTAAATTTTTCTTCCTAATTTACAATAGTGGACACTATATGTGTTGGATGTCAATATGAAAAAACACAACAACCTTTCTATGGAGATTCAAAGTATCCAGACAAGAAGCCACTAGAGTGTAATACTCAGACATGTTTGAACCATTAATGTAACCTTCTATCAGGGGTTACTAATACATGGTAAGATTCATTGATGACTTCTCAAGTTGCATGCCCATTTACTTCTGAAGGAAAATGTCTGAAGTATTTGAGAAGTTTAAAAAGTTTCAACATATTGTGGAGAGTGATATTGAAAGAGGAATCAAGTGTCCTTGTAAGGACAATGGGAGAAAATACATGTAATCTAAGTTCAACGACTACGTTAAGGAAAGATGATAAGATGACAATTGACTTGCTCAAATATGTCATAACAAAACAGAGTAGCTGAAATAAAAAATACACACATGATAGTGACATGAAGCAGTATGTTGACTATATGCAATTTATGTATGTACCAATTTTGCACCAAATGAATGAGTGACTGTTGGCTACATCACGAGCAATTTTCTCGTGACTCGAGTATATACCCCCAACTTAGATACAGTACTTGGAACCATAAATAATCCCAAGATAACCGTTGATATAACATATCTAGGCATATCATGAGAAAAAATAAGTCGTCTGCACCCTTTGGCAAAGTCAAAATTTGAGCAAAAGTCAATCGAGCCTTGAGATCTTAAAATCTCTTCTCACAACTTTGAGATCCCTGAAACTTTGCTTTATTTTGTGTTATTCTAGCCATTAAGGCAGAGATAAATGAGACTCCTCAACAAACCTTCTATAGTACCTAGATAGATCCAAAAAGCTCCTAATGGAGTTCAGAATATTAGGACTAATTTATTACTTTGTTGCCACAAAATTTTCATAGTCAACACAAAGACCCTCGCTAGAAACTACATTCCCAAGGAAAGTAAATGACCTCTACAAAAACTCACACTTTAAGGAATTTAAAAAAAATTGTCTACCCATAAGGACCTGAATAACAATTCTATAGTTCTTAGCATGCTCGTTCACACTGCGGGAGTAAATCAAGATATTATTTAATAACATATAAACAAACATGTCGAGGTACGAGGTACGAGATACTGCTAGAGCACTCTATTTATAAGATCCATAAAAGTTGAAAGAGCATTGGCTAGTCCAAATGACATAATAAGAAACTCTGAGTGACCATACCAACAACAACAACAACATACCAAGTTGAATCCCACAAGTGGGGTCTGGGGAGGGTAAAAATGTACGCGGACCTTCCTACTACCTCGTAAGAAATAGAGAGGTTGTTTCCTATGAACCCTCCACTCAACAACCCATAAGTAGAATAACTAGATATTGCAAAGGGAACAAAAGGGAAAATAAAACTAAAAAAATCGAAATAAATGGAGCGACTATCTATGAAAAGCATATGTTAATATGTAAATACGATAAATCAACACACATTCGATAAACATCAATCCTTCCTACCCTTGCTACCTCACTAAACCTCTAGATCACCCATCCACCTAACCCGCTAATCTAATACGCGACCTCCACTCCTTCCTATCTAAGGTCATGTCCTCGGTTAGATCCAGATTCGCCATATCTTGCCTAATCACGTCCCCCCAATACTTCTTCGGTCTACCTCTCCCTCTCCGTGTAGCTCCCAAAACCAACCTCTCACACCTCCTAACTGACACATCGGTACTCCGTCTCCGCACATGTCCAAACCACCGCAGCCTCGCTTCCCTCATCTTATCAGCCACCGATGCCACCTCCAGCTTCTCCCGAATGATCTCATTCTTAATCTTATCCCTCCTTGTGTGACCACACATCCATCTCAACATCCTCATCTCTGCGACATGCATCTTTTGCATATGTGCATTCTTTATTGGCCAACACTCCACCTCATACAACAAAGACGGTCTAACCACCATTCTACAAAACTTACCTTTGACCATACCGAGTTTGGAAATCTATCTTTCGAATGTCACACTTTGTATCTTTAAACTAATGGTATTCATATGAGATAAATCTTAGAGAAACAAGTTGCTCCCTGAAACTGGTCGAATAAGTTTTCAATTCTAGGAAGGGGATACTTGTTATTAATTGTGACCTTGTTCAACTAGTGATAGTCAATACATGATCTAATGGAACCATCTTTCCAGCTAATGAAAAGGACTAGGGCACTGTGAGGAAATGGTAATTCTAATGAATCGCTTATCTAGGAGGACTTTGAACTATTCTTTCATTTCTTTTAAGTAGAATGGGGCTATTATACGTGGAGGAATAGAGTTAGGTTATGTATCAGGAAGAGTGTCTATCCTACGGTCTATATCCATATCAAGAGGACTCCGAGAAGATTGTCAAAAAAGATTTCATCAAACTCATATGCTACAAAGACTGATTGAATAGATTGGGTCTCAAGGTTGGAATCCTTAACCCTAACTAGATGGAAGAGATAACCCTTGGAGCACATCATTTTGACTTTAAATAAAGAGATGAAATGACAATTAGGTACAGTAAAAATAGCCTTTCACTTTAGAACTGATTCATTAGGAAATTGAAACTTTACAAGTCTGATTCTACAATCAACTAGGGCATAGCAAATGTGTAAATTATCCATGCAAAAAATAACATCAAAATCTACCATATGTAACTCTAGTAAATCAACTATGGTATCTTTATCATAGATTGAGAGAACACAATTTTTATAAATTCATTTAGCCAAGACTGACTCCCCAACTGGAGCAGAGACAGAAAAAGAGTCTAAGAGTAGTTAGAACTGAAACTAAATTTCAACAACATAATGAGTCATAAAGGATAAGGTAGGTCCATGATGTAATAAAACATAAACATAAAGTGAGTTTTATTTTTAACATACCAGTAATAACATCAGGAAAGTTCTTGTATCTAGGTAAAATGATAAGATGTAAAAGCTATTTTGACTACCATTTGCACTACTGACGCTACTGACTTACTGAACTGAGTTCTGTTACCTTCATTTTCCGATTCGACTAATGGGCAATCCCTAATATATATTCGCTACCTGACCATATCTGTAACACCCATCTGTACCATTAAGTCACCTAACATGATAGTTCTTAACACATTGTGGCAAACAGAATAAGGTAACTCCCCCTTAGCAAAATTGCCTTGAGATTGAGAATCAACTTCCCTACCCTTCTGATCATTTCGAGGTCTGGGTATGGTGCAGTATCTAAAGATAGAGCTGCTCCAATTAACATCTTCTGACAGGATGATTGATTCTCATTTTGGATCTTCTACTGACCGAACATATGATTGGATGTTCTAGCTCTTTTGTTGTGAAACTGTTTCTTATCCTTTTAACTTATTTGGCCTACTACACATACAACATTAGTCAGCCAATGTCTGTATTTCCAATCAAGATCTCCGTCCTACCTTCTTTGTTTGAAAAGGGGAGAGTCTAAAAACGAAAAACTCATTTTGTTGCTCATATTGGCTATCATCTTCGACGCATATTGAGATAACTAAATGAATTTAAAGTTATACTCTTGAATGCTTGTAGAAACCAGCATTAGGTTGAGGAATTATGTAGTCCTTACCTCCCTTAAATCCTGAGGAAAGAAATATCCCATGAAGGAATCTTCAAAAATATGTAAAGCTCAAAGTGGTACATTAAGCTAGTAAGAAGTGAATTCAACCCTCTATATCACCAACATGCATTACCCTAGAGATCCTTTGGACCTCATCAATAAAACTTTCTAGATCCTCATTAAGCTTTTATCTTGTGAATTCAAGTGGATACATCCTATGTAACGAAACCTAGAAGTGTCTGAAAGGTTATGAAGGTCTACATGATCTGCTCTTTGATGTTCAACCTGTTATCATGGCCTAAGGCCAATATCTAGATGCCATAGTGAAACACATCATTTGCAATGTCGGCTTGAACGGGTTAATAACATCTGTGTTTGGAACTCTTAGTTCACTTGCTTTAGAGGCACCTTAGGATTTTCATTTTGTCTTGCTGGATGCTGTCTCTTTCTAGTTTGCATCAGATGATCAACAACTCTTCATAGAGGTATGATCTGAAATACACAAGAGCACAAATTAGAAAAAGCAAATAGAATTGAACTCGGTCACATGACTAAGAGCATGAAAAAAATGCAGCCTTTCCGAAACATCCGGTACCCTCCCACATTATAAGTGTAGCACGATTCACATGTTACGCCCATAACAAGTACCCTAGGCATTGTCGCCACATGGAATACCATTGTTGGCCCCTATAATTCAATTAGCGAATGACTCAACTTGTACGTGAATACTTAAGTGGGAAAGACAATGAACAATCAGATAAGAAGTGTTTCAAACCACTTGACTTATAAATCAGTGAACTCGTTTCTCAATAATGGAAATAGTTTTCAAAGTAGACACAGAAAGGAAACATCAATTAGATTCCACCACTATTTATCATTATCTATGAAGTATCTATCCAATCATAAGAACGAAACCTAACAAGCCCACGACTACCTCAAAAGAAAATACTCAACTAAAGAAATAAAGTAAATATAATTCATTCAAAGATAAGGAGGTCTCACTAGTATCTTGAAAGGGATGTGGATCATAAATAGAGTTTTTGTTGAGGGTCTCTAGTACCTTTATCTGTATCATAAAATAATACAGTGTTGAAAGATGTTAGTACATGAAAGTACGATATGTAAAATAACTAAAATGAAACAACTTGAATAACACTTAATGCCACAAAATATAACTGAACTCAACTTAATAAGATATGAAGTTTTAAGAATAAATCCATGCTTTTCAAATCAACTCAATCATATTCAATCTCTATAAAATCAAATCATTCATTTATTAGAGTTTCTCTAATTGACAGCCATGACCTATGAATGAATAATGATAGAATGCTTTATACTATCATAGCCACCAGTCAACCAATACCTCGCTAGATTAAGAGACGATCAACTATTATTAGATCCACAATCAAACAAGTCCTTTTTTGGAATTAGAGAGGCATAGCCTCCTATCTTATGTTGACTACATAATTTATGGGGTTTGAGTTGCTTGAACTCTCATCCAAATCAGATCTTAAGACAACGCCCTAGTCAATTCATTATGATCATATCTATCATGTAAAATAATTCAAATCATCTCATCAAGTCTCGATGGACCTTTCAAAGCTTAATCTCATTTCAACTCTTCAAATTCTTTCATTTAAAAATCATATGTTTTCACATCATTTGATCTCATCAAAACTCTTTTCTCAACACCATCATTTATGCTCAAAACTCATGCTCTTTACATTATATAAAATATGCTTCAATAATGACCCAAGCTAGACCGTGGGTGTAAACATGGTAAATGAAATCCCCAAGGGAACCCCAAACTGGCCTTCTTAGAATATCATAAAGATTCAAGGTAAATTATGAAGATACATAAGCGGAAGCTAAACACAATCATAAGCTAGAACATAAGAGAACAAGAGGTACATAAGCCAAAGAGTCATACATCATGTCCAACAAGCCTCTAAATCATAGACTGAGCTGAGGCTAAGACATGTCCCGATCTCACCCTCAATGAAAATAAAAGAGAGTCTCAACATCACATGTAAAGATTAAAGTAGGATCCCCAAAGCATGAGGACTCACACAATCTGATTCTGATAGCAATCCAAATCTAGCCACGAGTATGAGGAGTAGGATAATAATCTATACTTACATTGTGATATAATGTAGGCATAAAGTATGCATTAGTACGTTTGAATGTACCAAGTATAGGGTATGCAATACAATCATATATATATATATATATATATATATATATAAAGAATGTTAGGTCCGCCTAGGTGATACTCTCACATAACTTTATTTTTTTTCCTTAAATAATTTAATAATTTAAAAATTAATTAAATAACGCAACAGAAGTTAAAAAAACACAAAAGGTGTCGTTTCTGATTAAACGGCACTTTAGCATGTCACAATTATTCGAAAAAGTCATAGCCATTAAGAAAAGTAACAACCCTTTAGAAAAGTCACAACCCTTTGAAAAAGTCAGAGCCCTTTGTAAAAGTCATAAATCTTCGAAAAAGTCATAACTCCTTAAAAAAAATCATACCCATTCAAAGAAGTCACCATCCTTCAATTTGAAAAATTATAATATAAAAAATATACGAAATTGTTCTTTAAGTTGGGGTATTATAGTAATCTATTTGGAAAAGTCACAACCATTCAAAAAAGTCACAACTCTTTCAAAAAGTCATAGTTTCTTGAAAAAGTCACAATCCTTCAATATGAAAATTTCTTCTTTTAATATAATATAATATAATTAAAAAATATAATATAAAATATAAAATATTTACTAAATTAATTTTATGTTGGGGTATTATAATAACCTCTTTAGAAAAGTTACAACCATTCGAAAAAAGTCACAACCCTTCGGAAAAGTGACAACTCTTCGAAAAAGTCACAACCATTTGGAAAAGTCAAAACCCTTCGAAAAAGTCACAGCCTTTCGAAAAAGTCACAATCCTTCGATGTGAAATATTATTTGCTTTAAATATAATATAATATAAAATATAAAGAATGTACTAAATTGATTTTTAAGTTGAGAGTATTATAGTACTTTAACATTCAAGTTAGAGATCTCAAGCACTATTGAAAAACCAAGTAGATTGAGAAACAAATGTTATAATCAAAAATTACAATTGAATATAACTAGGACTTTAACATTATTACATTAATAAAAGTTCTTGTGATAAATTTATTATTCTAAGTTTTCTTTATAGAAAGAACTTAATAACTTTAGAGTATTTTATTAATTTTATTATTATGATATATAAACTTAGTTAGATTACTTATCACCGCGCGAAGCCCGGGCTAATTACCAAGTATTAATATATAACATCAATATTGCATAATAATAATTCATGAGCAAGGGCACATATATAGAACCAAAGTAGAGAAAGAATCAAAATACCAATGTGCCAGGAGTCATGTAATGATGCAGGATGCCATAATACATGAACATATGTGGGAATATCACCATAAATGACTATAAGACCATATGAGTTGTAACATGGAATCTTGGTATTGCCCTTACATCAAAGAAAGGGGAGCCTACTTGTAAAGGTAGGACTCTACACGTCATATCATAAGTTATGTGGATCCACTAGCAACTCATATTGGGAAACATTATCATTCCTACAGTGGCACAAAGTTATAGGATAATAAAATCTACCAAGGTCCTCTCAATACTAAGTCAACATCCCACAAAATACATAATGTACACATATAATCATGCATCTTATAAATCACCATAATTCATTCTTGTATATCATCATCACAAACTTGATCACAATCTCATAGTTCAAAATATCATGCATAGGAGTATCTCATTTCATACTAGATTCCTAAGTCGCCTTTCAGAATCTTGAATATCCTTGTGGGGACCCCAGGTCAACCTTACGGTCCTAAATCCCCTATTAGTGTCCTAGGTCACCTCTCATAATCTTGAATCTCCCTATAGTGAATCTAGGTAAACCTTAAGGTCCTAAAATCCCATATTCATAGTATACTAGGATCCTATGTCACCTTTTAGAATCCTAAATCTCCCTGTCAGGACCCTAAAAAACCTCAACATCCTAAATCCCCTATTCATAGCATACTAAGGTCCTAGGTCACCTTTTGAAATCTTGAATCTCCTCGTTGGGACCATGGTCACCTTAAAGTCCTAAATCTATTATCCATAATCATAAGCTTATTTGAAACCCTCTATATGCATGATCATGTGATGGGAGATAGGATTATTGCATGGGCTCATAATCATCAAATATAAAATCATGATTAATGAGTGAAAACATGCATAATCATTGAATTGAAAATCATTTGAATCATAATTGAAGTGGTCAATGTATAATTCCCATAATCAATATAGCTTACATGAATAATCTCATGAAAATCATAGAACTTATTCAAATTGGAAGTAATCCATGAATATTTCAATGTAGAAACATAATCCATAACATGATAGAATTATTTGAAAACAAAGTCATTAAAATCCTAATTTGATCATACTTGAAGTTAGATGAAACAATGAGTAATTTCGTTAGCTCCACGGATGAAAGGTACCCATGGATGAAACCCATACACCTTGATGAGAACTGAAGAACTAAAGATGAATTCGACTTCAAACTTGAGGGTTCTTCAATAAATTCTAAACTTGAGCTTGAGAGAAGACTTGAGAGTGATTTGGAAGAAAATATTTTTAGTCTTAAGTGTTTGAGGAATGATTGAAAAACTTGGAATAGGTTAGGATAGCATTATGAGGGGTATTAGTCTAAAAACCATTCAAAAGAGGTTTAGGAAATAGGGAGAAGACATAAATATCCATACAAAATCAAATTTAAAACATGGACAATATACTACACGAAACAACCACCATGAACCGTGGTTTGCACTACGTCCAGTGGTGGGGTTCACGGTGGGGTTCACAGTGGGGACCTTGGGCCAGAAGGTGAAGTGGCCAAGGGAGGGTGCACCCCACGAGACCCTTGATGAGTAATGGTGTGCACCATGACTCGTGGAGGGATGGAACACCTTCACCAAGTCTACCTTAACATGACTCCATCACTACCAAGTGGTGTCACCACGAGGCCCTTCAGGAGTCATGGTATGCACCACGAGCCGTGAAGGATCTTTTGGTGGGACACTTTTATTGCTTTTTAGAGATTTTTTATTTTTAAGGCTCGTTTCCATCTTCCAACACTCGGGACCTTACAACATCTCCACCTTGGAAACACTCTGATGAGAGTTAGCTTATATAAAGTAAAATGAAAATCGATACCCCAACATGAGTGTAGAAATGCAAATTTAACTTCAAAATCATAAAACCTTCAAGCCCTTGCAATAAATGTCATTTAAAACTAGTTTCATGAGCATGCATGTATGTTATGACATGAAAATGCATGCATGTTATGACATGAAAATGCAGAAATGAAAGAATTTAGACCATTTTAGCTTGATTAACCTATTACCTTAGGCTGAACAAGGATGGGAAAGATAAGGGTATCATCGAATCATATTTGATTCCGCTTCCCATGTGGCACTCTCAACTTGTTGGTTTGTGCAAAGGTTTGTAACTGATGTAAGTTCCTTGTTAGGTAGCTCTTTACTTGCTAGTCCAAAATCTAAATTGAGAGTTCTTCGTAGGTCAAGTTCCCCTCAACTTCAACACTCTCCAAAGGTACAATAGAACTTAGATCACCAATGAACATTCTTAGGACCCAACTTTCCCTTTTTACTAAACCACATCACACTCTTGAGTGAAACCTTCACATACACCCAATCCTCTACATGGGACTCCAAATCTTTCTTACTAACACCGGAATATGACTTAAAAAAATCAGGACCTATCAAAGAAATCTCACTAATTTCAAACCTAACCACTAGGGATTTAAATCGCCTTTCATACCAATCCTCAGACGTTGTCATCTCAATGCTGGCATGATAAATGTTGTTCTAAGTGAACTCAATGAGTGGTTGATGATCATCCCAGTTACCCTTAAATTCCTACACACAAGACCTCAACATGCCTTCTAGGGTTGAATCATTCTTTTGACCTTTCCATTTGTTTGAGGATAGAAAGTGTCACTCAACATTATCTTGGTTCCAAGTCCTTTTTGAAATGACTTCCATAAATGAGAAGTAAATCAGGCACCACGATCCCATATTATAGACAATGGAACACCATGCAACGTCACCAACTCTCGAATGGACAACTTAGCATAGTCCTTGGCATTGAATGTAGCTCCCATATGATAAACAATGGAACACCATGCAACCTCACCAACTCTAAATGGACAACTTAGCATAGTCCTTGGCATTGAATGTAGTCTTGACCGGTGGAAAATAAGCTGACTTGTTCATTCTATCCACAATTATCCAAATGGTGTCATATTGTTTTCAAGTACGAGGAAAACCTGACACAAAGTCCATATTCACATCTTCCCATATCTAAGTAGGAATCTCTATATCATGGGCCAGCCACTAGGCCTTTGATGTTCCACCTTCATCTGTTTCCAATTAGGGCACTCTGCCAGGAGCCCAGTTGTATCCTTCTTCGTGCCATTTCACCAATACACTTCCTTCAAGTCTTTGTATATTTTGGTGGATTCGAGATATATGGAATATAGAGAGTTATGGGTCTCTTTAAGAATCACCTCTCTTAAACCACCGATATTCAGAACATCCAACTGGCCTTGGTAGCTAAGCATACTATCTCCCCCTTATCTATCTTATTTTCCGCAACCAACTTCTTCAAGTCAACTATTATTGGATCTAGGTCCCATTTTCCCTTGACATTAACTACCATTGATGATTCGATCCAATTTTGCACATGGATACCACCCTCATTGGAGTCACTTAACCTAAAACCCAAATGTACCAAATGGTACATCCTTCACCAACTCCCTCTTGGCCTCATCCATATGAACCACACTACCCATAGTTAGTATACTAAAAGCATCAGCTAAAACATTTGCCTTACTTTGATGATACTTCACATTCATGTCATAATCCTTAAGGAGCTCAAGCCATCTCCTTTGCCTCAAATTTACATCTTTTTCACTGAACACGTAGAGCAAACTCTCGTGGTCAATAAATACATTAGCATGCTCCCCATAGAGATAATGATGTCGAATTATCAAAGCAAATACCATATCCACTAACTAAAGATCATGAGTTGGATAAATCTGATCATGCACTTTTAATTTCCTCAATGCATATGTTATGAACTTACTATTTTACATTAGAACACAACCCAAACCAACACAAGAAGCTTCACAATATACCACAAATCCATCAAATGCTTCTAGTAGATTCAAAAAGGATCCGATGTAAGACAATCCTTCAAAGTCTGAAAACTTTTCTCGAATTCATCCGACCATTGGAAGTTTGCCTTCTTTTGGATAAACTTGATCAAAGGTGCAGAAATAGATGAAAATACCTTTACAAATATTTGGTAATACCATACAAACCCAAGAAACTCCTAATATCTGAAGGGGATGATGGCCTATGCCAATTCGTCATCGCCTCGTTCTTCTTTGGATCAACATTAATACCATCACCGGACACTACATGACCAAGGAAAGCCACCTCTTTCAATTAAAACTCACACTAGTTGAATTTTGCAAATAACGTTTTATCCCTCAATGTTTGAAGTAGAACCCTCAAATGATCCATATGCTCTTTCTCACTATAAGAGTAATTCTAAATATCATTTATGAAGACAACTACAAAAGTATCAAGGTAGATCTTGAACACCAAATTCATAAGGTCCATTAACATCGTCTGAGCATTGGTCAACCCAAATGTTATAGCCACAAATTCCAAGTGAATATACCTTGTTTAGAAAGTTGTTTTGGGATCCCATACTCCCTTACCCTCAACAGATGATAACCGGAATAGTGATCAATTTTAGAGAAATGAGTAGCCCCTTGCAATTGATCAAATAAATCATATCTTCAATAGTAGATACTTGTACTTTTTAGTCACCTTGTTCAAGTAACGATAGTCTATACACATCCGAAGTGACCTATCCTTTTATCACAAGAAAATAGGAGCATTCTATGGTGAAATGTTTGGCTTGATGAAACCCTTTTCAAACAAGTCATTCAATTGACCCTTCAAATCATTTAATACTGTCGGGGCTATTCGTAGGGAGGAATGGATATAGCTTGGGTATTGGGAAGAAGATCTATAAAAAAGTCAACTTACCTTTCGAGAGGAATACTAGGTATATCGTCAGCAAAGATATCAGGAAATTCATTCAAAATGGGAACAGACTCAAGAGCAAGAGACTCGAAAAAATGGGAACAAAATCAAGTGTAGGAGACAAAAAATCAATATCACTAACCCTTACTATATAGTAGATACACCCCTTGAAGTTTGCATTCTTTAAGATAGCAGATGAGTCGACCTTTGAATTCCGAGTCACTACCTACTGATTCAAGAATCGGCTTATTAGGGAATCAAAATTTGACCTTATGGGTTCTGCAACCTGTAGAGGTATAAGAAGCATTTAACCAATCCATCTAGAAAATAACATCGAAATCAACCATCTCAAGCTCAACAAGATCACAAGGAATGACTTTATGCAACACTGACATCGGACAAATTCGAGAGTCTTTAGGCTAAAATTGACTCATCCATGGGAGTATAGACTGAGAGAGGTTCTAAGAAGATTTCAAGACATATTAAACTTAGGAGTTAGGAAAGGAGTGATAAAGATAAATTGGCACCCAGATAAAGCAATGCATACACATCAAAGTCAATGACCTTCAACATACTGGTAACCACATTCAGAGGTTCCTCCACTTCTTGTCTAACATGAAGGGCATAGAATCTATTTTTGCGCTATGCTACCTATTGGACCCTTTGTTTCCCTTGACCAGCAAGAATAACCTACTCTTGGGGACAACCTTCTTCACCTCTATTTGGCATATTTGGACACTCAGGCAGTTTGTCGCTTATCTTTCTACATATATAGCAAGCATAGAGCCTTCTAATCACCTACCTCCATGGTTGTTTCCACAAATAGGCACCTTGGTAAGTCTTGTCTACGATCTCCTTAGATCCTAGGGTACGATACCTTATTCTTGTCAAACATCTCATTTGGGGCATGAAATGACCCTTGGAACCTTTGCCCTTGCTAAGGACGACCATTTCCACTACCAAACCTAGTATTGAAGAACTAAAATTCATATCGAGCCCTCTTAGAATCTGTCAGCCTCCTCTCCTTGAGTTCTTCACCTTTACCTTGCTTGGCATAAGTCACAAGTCGAGAGATATCTATCACGTTCATAAGAAGAATACTCTGGCACTCTTTGACAACCATGTCTGATATTCTTGAAAGGAACATGTTCATCTTGGCATGGGGATCATCAACCAATGATGGAGCATATTTTGAATGCTTCCTGAACTTGAGGGCATACTCCTTCAGACTCATATTCCCTTGCTTGAGATTGATGAATTCAATCATCTTTGCTTCCCTAAGCTCAAGTGGGAAGAAGGGATCAAGAAATGCAAGCTTGAATTCTTCCCAACTAATCGAACCTTCATTTACACTCTCAGACACCCATTAAGTGAACCATACTTAGGCCACTCCATTATGTTGATAAGTAGTCAATTTTTCATTGTCTTCGGAAGTCACTCCCTTGATGGCCAACACCTTATACACCTCATCAATGAACTCTCTGGCATCTTCATCTACCTTTGAACTATAACTCAAGAGGGTTCATCTGAGAAAAATCCCTCACCCTAGATACTAGAGTAGGCACTTGAGGAGAAGGGGCAACCATACCGTGTTCAGCTTGGGTAGTCAATGGCCAAGTCAATATAGCAATAGTGGTTCGAAATTCAGCATTGGTGATTTTCTCTTCGAAAGGGTCATGAGGAGCTTGGCCCTTATTAGCACATACTCCCCTTGACTCAGGTACTCTTCTTAGAGGACTTCTTTAAAAATATAAAGAATAATATTTAGAGTTGGTAAGCCTTAGGCACATTCTACGACATGATATGAATCATGGAAGACATGAAACATTTCCTAAAATACCTCATATCCTCATATTCATAGATATGGCATGCCTTACACCCATGAATAGGACTCTACTTGACCTGGCATGTTGGGCTCCCTGGGATACTTCAAAACCTAGTACTTTAATACTGAGATTGTCATGACCCAAGCTACACCTAGATGTCACACAGCGGATGACATCCCCGAGAGAACCCCAAACTAGCCTTCTTTGCATATCATAAGCATTCAAAATAAACAATGAATATAAATAATAGAAAGCTAAACATAATCATAAGATGGAACATAAATGAACAAGAGGTACATAAGCCAAAGATTCATACATCATGTCCAACAAGTCTCTAAATCATAAACTGGTTGGGGGCTAAGACACGTCCGGAGCTCAACCTCAATGAAAAGAAAAACCAGTATCAACATAACATGTAAGCTAGATGAAAGTAGGATCTCAGAAGCATGAGAACTCAGCCAATCTGACTCTAATAACAATCCAAATCTAGCCACAAGGATGAGGAGGCTAATGACCTACACCTACATTATGATATAATGCAAGCATAAAATATACATTAGTACGTTTAAAGTAGTAAGTATGCAATACAATATTATTATATAATATCAAAATTGCATAATAATGATTCATGAGCAAAGGCACATGTATAAAAACCAGAGTAGAAAAAGAATCAATATACTAATATGCTAGGAGTGTAATGATGCATGATACTATAATACATGAACATATGTGGGATTGTCATCGTAATCGATAATAAGAGCATGAAAAATATAACATGGAATATTACTGTTGCATCTACATTAAAAAAAAAGGGAAGCCCACTTGCCAGGGTTGGACTCTACACATCATATCACAAGCTATGTGGTTCCTCTAGCAACCCATAAAGGGGAACATCATCAGTCCTAAATGGCAGGTGGTTTTAGGAAAATAGAGTATTCCAAGGTCCTTTCAGTGGTATGTCAACATCCATGAAATACATAATACATACATATAGTCAAGCTTTCCATAAATTATCATAAGTCATCATAAATCATCATAATTTGTTCAAATATTGTCATCATAAACTTGATCATAGTCTTATTATTCAAAACATCATGCATTTGAGTAACTCATTTCATTGTAGGGTCCTAGGTGACTTTCAGAATCCTTAATCTCCTCATTGGGACCCAGGATATCCTCAAGGTCCTAAACCCCCTACTGGGATCCTAGGTCATCAATCAGAATCCTGAATCTCCCCGTAGGGACACCAAGTCAACTCAAGGTCCTAAATCCCCTTTTCATAACATATTAGGGTCTTAGGTCACCTTATGGAATCTTCGATCTACCCATTGGGACCCTAAGTCAACCTCAGGGTCCTAAATCCCTTATTTAGCATACTTGGTTCCTAGGTCGCCTTTCGGACTCCTGAATCTCCCCGTCAACACCCCAAATCAACCTTAAGATCTTAAATCCCCTATTCATAATCATAAGCTTGTTTGAAAATCTTGTATATGAATAAACACCTGATGAGATACAGGAGTATAGCATGGGTTCATAATCACCAAGTCTAAAATCATTATTAATGAGTGAAAACATGCATAATCATAAAATTGAACATCATTTGAATCATAATTGAAGTGACTCATACATAATTTACGTAATGAACATAGCATACTTGAATAATTTCTTGAAAATCATACAACTCATGCAAATTAAAGATAATTCATGCATATTTCAATGTATAAATATAATCCATATCATGATAACATCATTTGAAAACAAAGTCATGAAAACCTTAATTTGATCTTACTTGAGCTTAGATAAAATAATGATTAATTAGGTTAGGCTCCATGGGTGAAAGGTACCCATGGATGAAACCCAAACACATTGATGAGAATTGAAGAACTAAAGGTGCATTTGACTTGAAACATGAGGGTTCTTCTATGGATTCTACACTTAATCTTGAGAGTTGACTTGAGAGTAATTTGGAAGAAGACTTTTTGAGTCTAAGCGTTTGAGGAGTGATTGAAAGACTTTGATAGGTTAGAATAGCATTAGTAGGGGGGTATTTTAGTATTAACCATCCAAAATAGTGTTGGTAATCAATGAAAGGAGGTAAATTTTCTATCAAAATCAAATCTTAAAACTGGATAATACACTGCACAAAACCACTACCACGAACCCTGGTGTGTATCACGACCCATGGTGGGGTTCATGGTGGGGATCTTTGTCTGCAAATTAAAGTGTCCAAGGGAGGGTTCACTCCATAAGGCCCTTCATGAGTCATGGTGCACACCTTCACGATTTTTCAAAGATTTTTATTGTTAAGACTCATTTCCATCTTCCAATACCTGGGACCATACAACTTCAAACTCAGTTAAAATCATACTTTGCTCAATAAATGAAAATCATCAAATCTCAATTCAAAATAATGCATAGTAAAACCATGATCATCAACTCACTTAGGGTTCATAAGAACATAGTCATGAACAAACCATATCTAGAATTAAATAATAGGAACAACAATAATACCAATGCATAACTTAGTAGAACGAAGAATTAACACAATTTAGTATTCAACACAATTAGGGCTCAACTCAACTTATGCTCAACAATTAGTGAAATTTAGATGTTAGCCGCATAGACAAACTCAATCTAACTCTATGATCATTCTTATATACATGAAAGATTAAAGTTACAATGACAACTTGAACGACATTGATGAACACTTGACCCTAGCCTTTTCTCCTCTCCAACTTGTTCTCAAAATATTCTAATTCTTTATAAGAGTACATGCCTATTGGGTACTAATAAGGTACTCAAAATAAACCCAATAGGTCAAGGTTTTGATTAGAAAGGGGTTGGAAAAGATTAATTTATCCCTTATTAAAACTATCAACTAGAATTACTAAATTGCATCTATGGGTCATGGTTTGGTCTATGGCTAGTAAACTGCCCCTCGTAGAAGCTAGATTGATTTTCTAGATTTCTAATCTTAGGTTTATGATCATCTTATATCGGTCATAGAACCTTCTATGGGCTCATTCGTTTAATTTATACTAAAATATTAAAGAGTATGTTTTTACTTGAAACAACAAACCAATTTCTACGGGTCGTAAAAAAGATGACGGCTCGTAAACCCCACCTTGTGGAACTCACTAACTCAACTCAGTACTGGACTACAAAACTTGGTCTATAGTCTATAAAACATTCTATGAATCGTGGACTAGTCTTATGAAAAATCAAACATTGTAGAAGTTAGTTCTATTAGCCCATATATGGCCCGTAGATAGTCCTATGAACCGTGGAGTTCGTTTGTAAAACCCAACTACTGCAGAGATAGAACATTGCTCTAACTTTCTGGGCTAGCTAAGTAAGATCATTTTGGGGGGTGTTAGAATATCCAACCCCTTGGGATTATTTATCCTTGAATGATGGCTATGCTAGGAGATACTCAAAGAACCCACATAATCAAGAACTCAAACACTCAAAAACTCAAAGGTAGGAATAAGGAATATTACCATAAAAATCATCATTACAAGGAATGAATAGATGTGGGTGCCTGGATTTCGTATCCTCATCAACATCCCATATAGCTTCCTCAGCAAATTGATTTCTCCATAAATCTTTGACTGGTGCAACCTCTTTGGTCATGAACATGTGAACTTGTTGATCAAGGATTTGGACCAGAATCTCTTCATAGGATAAGCTATCAATGACACTATGCTCTTAATCAAAACAATATGCAAAGTATGTCTCAAACACTTCTTAAGAATCAAAATATTAAAGATAGGATGAACAGTTTCTAACTCTAAAGGTATATCTAACTCATGAACCAAATTACCTACTCTATTCACAATTTGATATGGACCAATGTAAAGAGGATCAACTTTTCTTTCTGCCCAAACCTCATAACACCCTTCATGGGTGAAACCTTTAAATGCACCTAACCATTTATCTCAAACTCAAAATCTCTCCTCCAAACTCTAATGTAGGACTTTGGCGACTCTGAGCTATTTTTAATCTTTTCTAAATAATATTCACATTCTATATCTTGGTGAATCATATCTGGTCCGATCAACTCGGGTTCACAACCTTGAACCAACCAATTGGCGATTTGCATCTGCTCTCACAAAGAGCTTCATAAGGAGCCATTTGAATACTCAAATAGAAGATATTATTATACGCAAACTTACTAAGACAAAATTTTACATCCCAATTACATTTGAAATCAATTACACAGGCTCTCAACATGTCCTCCATGATTTGGATTTTATGCTTCGCTTGGTCATTGATCTAAGGATGAAATGTGGTGCTATAGTTCACCTTTGAATCTAGACCCTTATAAAAGGACATCAAAAACTATACAGTGAATTAGGATCCTCTATTTGAAATGATGGGTAAAGGAACTCCATGAAGTCTGACAATCTTTAGAATGTACAATTTGGCATAGTACTCCACTGCATCCGTCATCTTAACAAGCAAGAAGTGGGCTAATATGATCATTTTATTCACAATCACAAAAATTGAATCATGTTTTCTGGGAGATCATGGTAAGCCTATAATGAAGTCCAATTTGATCTTCTCCTCTTTCCACTCTGTAATCTCTATATTTTGAGCCACACCACATGATCTTTGGTGCTTAACTTTGTTTTTATTTGGCAATTTGTGCATTTGGAGATATAGTTTGCAGTGTCTCTCTTTATACCACTCCACCAATAGATATCCCTTAAACCATGATCCATCATAGTAGAACCTAGATGTATGGAATACCTAGGGCTATAGGTCTCAACGATGATTATGTCTCATAGAACATCCACATTAGGGACACACAATTTACCTTGTTACATCAATACACCATCTCCCCTTTTGCCAAAAGCCAACACCTTCTACTTATGCGCCGCTTTAGCCAAGTCCTTATTCTCCTCCTCAACATGTGTAATACTCATCATAGATAATCTGCTAAGAGCATCATCAACAATATAAGCTTTACCTAAGTGGTAAAGAATGCTCATATCATAATCCTTAAGAAACTATAGCCATCTCTCCTGCCTCAGGTTTATCTCTTTCTGAAAAAAGATATACTAAAAAATCTTGTGATTAGTGGACACATCCACATGCACTATATATAAATATTAATACCAAATCATAAGATCGAACACTAGAGCTTCCAATTCAAGGTCATGAGTTAGGTAGTTTCTCTAAAGAATCTTAAGCTCTTTAGAAGGATAATAAATAACCTTATCCCTATGCATAAACAAATGACCTAATCCAACTCTAGAAGCATAATAATAAATTACAAAACCATTTGTTCCCTTGGGTAGGGAGAATATTGGGGCAATAGTCAATCTGATTTTCAATTCCTAGAAACTTTTCTCACAAGCATCTGACAATTAGAACTTAGCCTTCTTCTGAGTCAGCTTAGCCAATGGGGGTGATATGGAGAAAACCCCTCAACAAACCTTTTATAGTAATAGCTCAAATCTAAAAAACTCCTTATGTCTATTGTGGGTATCAGTCTGGGCCAGTTCTTTACCGCTTTAATTTTCTAAGTATCAACTTGAATATCTTTGCTAGATATGATGTGGCCAAAGAATGCAATAGATGCAAGACAAAATTTTAATTTCAAAAACATAGCATGCAACTTCCTATCCTTGAGGGTCTGAATGATAATCTAAACCTTAATATCCACAAGTCTGAGGACAGGACCTGAATCTAAACCATAAAAAGATATTGCGAAGAGAAAAGTACATGGTTAGTAAGTGGAATATATTTAACATGTAAGGGACACTAAACATGAATGTAACAAGTGGCGATGTTCATAGAGAGTGACACAAGGTATCACAAGTCATATCAAAGTGAAAGAACTGAAAAAAGTATTCTTATATCAATACATAAATATCATTTGAGAAATCATTTCAAATAATTAGAGATGAGTCTACTTGATAGCTAGGTGAGGTTGTATTGAGAATGTATTTACACTTGTAGAGACTTACATTGGTTATATACTATTGATTAGCTTAACTGTTTGCATAGCCAATAAATTGTAGTTGTTAGCTTAGTTAGATAGTAGTTTGTCCGAATCTAATTGTCATAACTGTCACAGTGATATAAATACCCATGTACAGATACGTTTTCGTTTGATAGGTTTTATTCAACAAAGAAATTTACTTTTCTTCCTCTTTATTGCACTGACTTCTCCCTCTCTATTAATTCTATCACTGGTGCTTCTTGCTCCAAAGCTTCGAGTTCGAGCACCCAAGCACCGATCACTGGACTTGAAAGATAGTATACAATAAAATATTCCAAGATAGTCCATAAATATTTAAACACCTAAATAGTAGCAATTGACAGAAAAATAAGTTTTTTTAATTGAAAAAAAAAATTTACTTGGACATTATTGCTAAAGCTAACCAAAATATAAAATTTAAAAGAGAGTAAATTGTTGTGGATGAAAAGGAAAAGAATCGAATGATTTGACACTTTGATATCTTACTTGTATAAATTGTAAATTACAAGCTATATATAAATGTTATTGTAATAATAGAAACTCAAAGGACAATCAAATAAGTATAGAAATCTGAAAGATGATATTACCTTTATTTATGTGTAGCTTACAATTATGGATAATTATTACCTTCATTTTAATATTCGGTGAATGAAACATTAGAGCAATTTGGTCTAGATATAAAAATATCATAAATTATATTATGCATTCTAAATAAATATTCATATAGGTAGTGGTAGAGACTGTCTCCACAATTGATAATGGCTCAACTCGGAAAACTTTTAAAGATAATGAATCGGGACAGGAAACTTTTGATTAATAGAAAAATTAATAGTAAACTTCACCACCAAAGAATGTGGTGAAGCAGATGGGGTTGTTTTTCTCTACAATAGAGGTCTTGAGTTTTAACTCTGGGTATGAAAAATATTCTACATTAAAAATGCTTCCTTCCGAATAAGACCCTACATGTGTTCAATCCAAATTAATCAGGCTCAAATATGGATATCGATCATCAGATGGAAAATCAAAAACAAAAAACTAGGTTAAAGGCCAAAAATTTATACAGAAAAATGAATATGCTCAATTGTCTATATTATTTATGATATAACGTATATATATTATTTTACCTAAGATAAATGATTAATTAAACTAAAGACTAATAATTCAACTTTAAAGCGAAGAGTTTCCCACTTTTAACATAATATAGTATAATATTATATGATATGATTAATTAGGGTGAATTGGCTCACAAAAAAAGATGGTAAATATTCATTGATGTTTATAAAAGAGGGTTCACACCCTAAAAAGGAGACACCTTTAAAAGAATGTCTTAATTACCCCAGCTAATAATGGTCTTTATGCGATGAGACTCAGGTGGTGTGCAGTTTATGTCATTGTTATGATTGTAAGAATAAAAATGTTCTATAAAAATTTATTAACCAATACTATGTGTACCTAAATTTGAGTATTTTTTGAAACTTCACATCTGGTATACCTACTAAAGAGCTAAAGCCCTTCATATCATTAAAAAATTAGAAATTATGTTTACAAATGTTTCTTGTAATGGTTTTGCAAATTCTCTGAAGCAGCATATCTTAGATGTGTAGAACGATTGGATATTCGTGGGAGAATTGAAACAGAAATGTTGTCACCAAAGACAGAATATGGAGCTTATTTGGTGTTCAAGTTGGGAAATATGTCCCGTGGACTTATATCTGCTAAATCAAGTATTAGGTTTGTTAATTATGAAAGTGAAATTGATGCTGAGAATCAGGCCAACACTGTGTACTTTCAAGATCGCAAATAAGTAGGGACTTCCCAAAATTGAGAGGAGATGGATGGATGGAAGTGGAATTGGGATATTTTAATAGCAAGAAAGGAAGTGATGGTCCCATTGAAGAAAGATTGGTTGAGGCGGCAAATAATTACAAAGGTGGACTTATTGTTGAAGGAATTGAGTTTCGTCCCAAATGAATTGAATACACGTAGTCAGAGGAGGATATGTGATTTTATATTTTACAAGATTTGAACTAGAAAACTTTTTGATTACATAGTTTTTAATATATTTAATGCATGTTAACTAAATTTTATAGATTTTGAGTCAAAGTTATTGGGTTATGTCGAACCCCATTACTCTATCATGACTTTCTTGTGTGATCAAGTTGGCTCAAACATTATGGTCATTCAAAACACTTTAGACTTTATAGTGATTGTGTTGCTCTTATAACTAAATTTAGCATTATATTGACTTGTTTAGTTTATAAGTACATATTTAGCTCAATTGATCCCATAATTCTATTACAGCTTTGTCCCTCGCCCCTCTCCAGCCTCTCCCTCCCTAGAAAGTTCTGATATTATATTTAAAGTGCATTCAAGTTTTCTCTGATGAAATATACTTAAGGATAGTATCATAAATTCCTTAATTTTCGAGGTCTTCAACCTCTCTCTAATGACCTTAACCTTTTCCATCGATTGGTGGACAAGATCAGGCCCAATCAACTCCATTTCTCCAACTTCAAACCACCCAATTGGTGACCTACATCTCCTCTCATACAAGGCTTCATAGGGAGCCATCTGAATGCTTGCATGATAACTATTGTTATATGCATATTCAATCAATGGTAAGTGATCATCTAAATTTTCTTTGAAATCAAGGACACAGGCTCTCAACATATCCTCTAATGTCAGAATTGTGCGCTCTATTTGGCTATTCGTTTGTGGGTGAAAGGTTGTACTCAAGTTCACCTCAGCACCCAATCCCTTCTGGAACGAACTCTAAAATTGGGAGGTGAATTGAGCTCCTCTGTCCGAGATGATGGACAAGGGAACCCCATGCAACCTCACAATCTCTTGGATGTACAACTTGACATACTCCTTCGCAGTATTAGTCGTCTTGACTACCAAGAAGTGAGCTGATTTAGTCATCCTATCCATAATCACCCATATCGAATCATGCTGCCTTCGGGATCTTGGTAGGCTGATAATGAAGTCCATGTTAATCATCTCCCACTTCCATTCTGTAATCTGAAATTGGAACCTCATGGGTAAGGATAAGGTAATGGAATTGATAGAGAAATTCATAGATCTAAATAGGATAGGAGAATTGATAAGGGGAATAGAGATGATGATAGAGATCATACTGAGAAACAGAAGAATTCTGTATGGGTACAACTATTATTTGAATGCGCTACAGGGTCGGTTTTTTGGGGGGATAGGCTTGTGAAGAAGCAAGCTTATCCCGCCCCGACCACTATCCGCAAGGCCTTTGATGCTCAACTTTGACTAGTTGGTAATTTGGGCACTTAGAAACAAACTCAGTGATATCCCACTTTATTCCACTCCACCAATAGACTTCCCTCAAATCATGATACATCTTGTTAGAGCCAGGATGAATGGACTACCTAGAGCTATGAGCTTCAACCATGATTCTCTCTCAAACACCATCAATGTCGGGGTCACATAACCTACTCTGGTATCTCAGTACCCCATATCCCCCTTTGGAGAAGACTATCACCTTTTGTTTGTGGACAACCTCCTTCAATTGGAGTATGACAGGATCTCGATCTTGCTTCTCTTTACCTCTACTACTAGGGATGATGCAAACCCGCTCTGAACATTGACTCCTCCCTCGTCATTCTCCTCGAGTTAGACTCCAAATTGATCCAATCTATGCAATTCCTTCACTAGCTCTTTCTTCCCTTCCTCAACATGGGTTGTGCTATCTATTGACAACCCGCTAAGAGCATCAGCAACAATGTTAGCTTTACCTGGGTGGTAGAGGATGCTCATGTCATAATCCTTGAGCAACTCCAACCATCTCCTCTGTCGCAGGTTGAGCTCTCGCTGACTGAAGACATACTGTAAGCTCTTATTGTCAGTGAACACATCTACATGCACTCCAAAGAAGTAGTGGCGCCAGATTTTAAGTGCAAATACCACCGCCGCCAACTCAAGATCATGGGGCAGATAGTTCCTCTCATGAACCTTAAGTTGCCTGGAAGCATAGGTTATCTCCTTCCCCCTCTGCATCAACACACAACCCAACCCAACTCTTGATGCATTGCAATATATTACAAAATCCTCCATCCCATCAGGCAAGGTCAGAACAGGTGCAGTAGTCAACCTAGTCTTCAACTCTTCGAAGCTCTTCTCACATTCCTCAGACCACTGAAACTTGACCTTTTATTTGCGTAAATTTGGTCAATGGTTCAGATAGGGAAGAAAATCTGTCAACGAACCTACGATAGTATCCTACCAATCCCAAGAAACTTCTTATGTCAGTTGGAGAGGTCGGTCTTGGCCAGTTCTTAACTGCTTCAATCTTTAGGGCATCTACTCGAATGCCATCACCCCAAATAACATGGCCTAGGAAAGCCACTGGCTTGAGCCAAAACTCACATTTCGAGAACTTTGCATACAACTCATGGTCTCTAAGAGTTTGAAGGACAACTCTTAAGTAATTGACATACCCCTGGTTGTCCTTCGAATACACCAAAATGTCATCGATGAACATGATTACAAACATGTCAAGATAGAGTCCGAACACTGGATTCATCAAGTCCATGAAGGCTGCAGGTGCGTTCGTCAACCCAAAGGACATGACCAAGAACTCAAAGTGGCGATATCTATTCCTGAAAGCTAATTTTGGAATATCACACTGCCTCACTTTCAACTCCCGATCTGAGGTCTATCTTTGAGAAGCATGAGGCACCCTGAAGCTGGTCAAAATGATCATCTATCCTGGGGAGAGGATACTTATTCTTGATTGTGTCCTTGTTCAACTATCTATAATCTATGCACATTCTAAGAGACCCATCTTTTTTTCGCACGAACAGGATGAGAGCACCCTTAGGAGAAACACTCAGCCTGATAAAGCCCTTTTCTAACAAGTCCCTCAACTGCTCTTTTCACTCTTTTAACTCAGCGAGGGTCATCTTATAAGGTGGAATTGAGATTGGTTGTGTATCGGGAAGGACATCAATCCTGAAGTCGATCTCCCTATCAAGAGGAACTCCAGGTAGATCCTCAGGAAACACTTTTGGAAACTCACTCACAATCGGGACTGACTCAAGAGTAGGAGGCTCAATATCATCAGACGAGACTCGCACAATATGGTAGATGCACCCTTTAGAGATTAACCTTCTAACTCTAAGGTAAGAAATACATTTTCCCTTAGGTTCAACGGAATCTCCCCTCCATTCTATAACAGGCTCATTTGGGAACTGAAACTTGACAGTTCGGGTTCTACAGTCAACAGAGGCATAGCAGGTGTGGAGTCAGTCCATGCCAAGGATTACATTAAAGTCAATCATCTCTAACTCAACTAAATTAGCAAGAGTATCCCTATGATAAACGGACACTACGTAATCTCTATAGACTCTCTTGGCTATGATAAAATCACCAACAAGAGTAGAAATAGGGAAAGACTCAGTAAAAGACACAAGGGGAATCTCAAATTTTCTAGCTACATATGGCGTCACGAAGGACACTGTTGCCCGTGGATCAAGCAAAGCATAACAATCGAAAGTAAAGACTCAAAGCATACTCGTCATGACATCTGATTCAACCTCTTGATCTTGTCGGTTCCCCATTACATAAAGATGATCCGTCCCTCCGCTTGCCCCCGATGTAGTACCTCTCTGGTTACCCTTGGGTGGTAGCATCGTAGTAGAAGACTGTGCCTTATTACCCCAAAGTGGACATTTCTTCAGGAAATGACCTATCTGGCCACACTTGTAGCAAGCATTTCCTCCGTCCTTGCACTCTCCCAAATGCATCCTGCCAAACTTCCCACATGGTGTTTTTCCTCTCGAGCCAAGGGGCACACTGGCTTGCGAACGCTATGCTCTAAAGTTTGACTAACCTTGGGATCTCTGATCATACCTGACATTAGGAGTTGGTGCACTGACTGATAATGGTGCATACCCCGAAATCCTCTTCTGAAAGTAAGACCTATCTCTCTTATCCGGTTTGTGTTGGCTAGTATCACGCCCGGTGGACTTGGCTTTATTACTCAAATGCTATTCTTTTTCTTTCTTCTTGTCCTCCTTATTTTGCTGGGCATAAACCATGATTCTGGAGATATCCATGCCTGGGATCAGTAATGTTGCCTTGCACTCCCTTTTCACCTATTTACCCAACCTGGACACGAACTTTCTCATCCTTATTCTAATGTCCTGGACTATCTCTAGAGCATACCTAGAGAGCTTAATAAACTTGAGGCTATACTCTTTGGCGGTCATTCCCTCTTACTTTAGGTTCACGAACTCCTCAACCCTTGCCTCCCTCAACTCTTGGGGAAAGAAGTGGTCAAGGAAAGCACTCTCAAACTCACTCAACTCATCAGGCTCAGTATCCTCACTCCGACCATCTTCCCATTTGTTATACCAGATGTTCGCCACATCCTTAAGCTGATAGGAGGCAAGCTCAACTCCCTCAAATTCAGTCGCATGCATAGCCCTCAACACGTTGCACATCTCATCGATGAAATATTTTGGGTCTTCCTCAACTTTTGACCCTGTGTAGACCGATGGGTTCATTCTCAAGAAGTCTCGAAGCCTAGTTGCAGCAGTGGGTTCTTGAGAGCTGGTGTTAGGGGCTTGGGGACCTCGGTTGCCATTTTGGGAGGCCACTAGATGGGTGAGCATCGAAATGGCTCCCATAAACTTAGCCTCTGAGGTGGAGGTTGTCTCTTTGTTCCTGCTCCAGTAGGGACCTCTGGTAGGGGATTCTTGGTATTTGGGGCTGAGAATCTCTTTGGGCAGCAGTACGTTTAGAAGGCATGATCTGCAAACGCGCAATGCACGAATTAGACAGGAATTTTATATAGTTAAACGCTATCACACGAACTCAGAATATCAAAGAAGTGTAACTATTCTGAATGCCCAATAGCCTCCTTCTTATGAAGTGTAGTGCACAATACACACATAAACAAGACTCTACTGGACACGACTTCATAGACTCCCTAGGACAGTTGAACTCTATGCTCTATTACCATGTTTGTCACACCTTGGGAGGGTACCCTAGACGTGGTTGGCATTCAGAGACTATTGATATTCCCCAAGCAAACCACTCGGTCTCAAGGTAGTCATTCAATCATCAGATACAGTGGAAAATATTAGAATGAGGAGAGTAAGATAGTGGGAAACTCAGATACTTCTACATCAATGAAAGAGGTTGTAGGCCAACGACATTAGTCTCAACATCTATGACATAATAAATGGTTTAAAGAACTCAATTTTAAAAAAGGGAAAGACCCCAACATCAAATCCTTATCTCTAGTCTATGAAGCCTCTACTTCTACAGTCTAAAAAGGTACCACGATAGGCCATGGCTACCCAACTCAAAGAGATATAAAACAACGAGTAAAATAAAATAAAGGCTATTCCGAATGGCAAGGAGCGCTCACCAAACTCTAGAATGAAGGAACTCTAAACCTCAACGTTGTGTCTGCCGAAGTCCTTTATCTCCTCTATCTGCATTATAAAACTATGCAGCGCCGAATGGTATCAAAATGTGGAATGTACGGTATGTAAGATGGCTCAAGAAAAGAGATAAAGCTCAATCAATTAACTCAACTCAAGACTCAACTCCTTATCTCATAACTCAACTCAGGTAAATAATGCAAGTTTAAGGTTTGAAATCATACTTATAGAATTAGACTCAGTATTTGATGCAACTCAATTAAAAGACTCATGACATGCTCAACTCAAGTATGTACTTGGAAGTTTCTCTAACCGACAACTCTCCACCCCATCATTAGTTTTGGTGATGTACAACGAAAAGACGTCATTGTCACGTCCGCTTTAAACTTGCCAAGGAATAGGATGTCAAACTCTACCTCTCTCTCTTGGATCAAAAGAGAACGCCCATCTATTGGTATATGGGCCACCAGAATTATCCTGTGCGACCATCCTACACTGGCAACATAGTTCTGGGTGCTCCTAAATCATCCACTAGGTGTTCAATATTCCTTCAAAGACTAAAATGTGCTCATAGAAATTAACTCAAACTCATTTCTTTGACTCATCTCAACAAGTCAGCTCAGTTATCGATAACTCAACTCAATTTCTCAACAACTCAATAACTTGGGACCATCATTCAAGCAATGCAATTCAAGACTCTAACTCACGCCACACAAGACTCCATAACGCCCGTTGAAATATTTTGAAAAAAATATAAGTGTGGGTCCGCTACAGAGGCGTGACGCGCCTCCATCGCGCACTGACACTGTCTCGATTTTCAGATCAAAAAATTATCTTTTGATCTGATCACTCTAAAAATCGACCGAGATCATTTTCCCACTCAATGTTTCATGCTGATCACTACTCTGGTCTCAGATTTTTCATACAAGATTCGGAAGATGCGTTACGTGCATAACCCTCCTCTAGGAGTATTTTGGTAATTTTACCGGGTATTACACTTTTGGAGACCCTAGATTAGGCTTGTAGTTGTATTATGCCTCGGTATAGACTGACTTTTCCTATTTAGGGATCATATGGAGACCTTAGATTACGTTTGAGACTTTCTTTCTTTTTATAGGATCAAATGCCTTTTTCTACCTAGTTGTGAATGCCAGTAGAGCTTATTGGTGATGATATGCCTTGAGACAGTGCCCGAGACCTTAGAGGCCCATTGTGGCCAATGATTTGATTTATTTGTACTCTATTTTGGATTGGAGATTACAGTTTTGGGGTAATACTTTTTGTTAGGTGATGTACCTTGTGTTAGATTCTGATATTCGAGAGGCTTGTTAAGGCTATAGATTTTTTTGTTGGCTCACTAGTGGACTTGAGTTATGGACATGGTATAGGAAATGATTATCGAGATAGATCCCACCTCCTTGCTTATTTTTTAACCGTATAACTTCTTAGCTATATACTTAGTGATGGCTCAGGATGTTTTCATGGGATTCTTAGAGAGACATACACACACACACACACACACATATATATATAGTACACTATGGGCATCTCTTTCAAAATTTCTTATTAATTTGACATATAAATTGTCGCAAATGGTTAATCGAATTTGTAAGTAACTTATTGAGCCGGATCAACAATTTGGAGTCTTATTTATGTGTGTCTTGCAAATCATGTTACCTTTAACAGTAGCAATAAAATTGTCACATAATTTTTAATAATTAATTCTACATGAGATAGTAGCATACAGTTAAGTCTCGTGTAGCATCATTTTGGCTCCTATGTTAATGTCATTTGTTTTTGTTATATTTATACAGAAATATACTCATTACGAGTTTTAAAGTTGATATGTAAGATGAAATGTAGTTGGGATAATCAAAACTGTAACTATGATATCAAATTATATGTTTAACAACTAGAATATTAGACGTGCAATTCATGGCTAACTCCATGATGGATGACACACATTGCAGCTTTTAATTTAAGTTTTGTTCATCTACTGCTCATAAGGTAGCATTTATGATTTGGCCCAGCTCATCAGGAAGCACATTACGCACGAAGCTTCTCAAATTCAAATTACCAGTGAACATTTCATTATTTGGTTTCTTCTTCTAAAAGTTTCTAGCATCATGATACCGTAACAATAAATATCAAGACCTTTGGGATATAAGGTGTTCCAATCCATACTTTGGAAAAAAAATTGAAATTGAACTATGTTAATGGAAAGGCTTATAATGATTTAATCTATTACCTTGTTACAAGGTAAAAGAAGTATTCACCTGGAGCAATGTAACCAATTGTAGCTATAGTTGTAGTGTAAGCAATTGATTCTTCCTTATGTAGAACTTTGGCAATGCCAATTTCAGTCAAGTGTCCTGCCATGTCTTTGTCAAGAAACACGTTGCTAGGCTTCAGGTCACAGTGAATAACCGGTATAGAGTAACCATGATGGAGACATTCCAGAGCAGATTCAACATCGAGTATGATATTCAATCTTTGCATTATAGTTAAACAATAATCTCGAGAATATAGCAACTTGTCTAAACTCTTGTTTGGCATGTGCTCAAGTATCAATGCTTTAGAATCCCAGTCACAACAACTGCTAATGATCTTGGTGAGATTCTGTGATGAAGATTCCAACAGATTTCACATTCTCTCCAAAGGTTTGAAATGTACCTTCCATCTGCACATTGAAAACTTTCATAGCTATAATTATCCCATCTGCTAATGTCCCTTTGTAAACAAAACCAAAACTTCCACTACCTAGCAAGTTATTTACATCAAAGCCATGAGTTGCTCTTTGAAGTTCATAGTAAGAAATTCTTGTGGTGCTACTTCAGGTGCCCACTCATCTTCAGCACTGATTGTTTCACCTTGACGTCTCATTAACACGAAAACTATTATTGAGACAATCCTCATCACAGAGATAACTGAAGAGGCAACTATAATCCATATCAGCCTTCTTTTCTTTGACTTAGACTGATTCTTTGAATTAGAAGGACAAGTGGAGACATGCTTTTGAGGTTTACCACACAATCCTTCATTCGATATAAAAGATTGGTAAGAGAGATTAACAAAAGGCCCCCCATTAAGAATTTTTCCATGTAACCAGTTGAATGAGACATTACAGGAGTTTAGTTGCTTAAGTGCCTCTAATGACTTTAGTAGCTAAGCATAATAGTAGCTAATGACATACAAAATAAACCAACAACAACCTATCCCAGATAGCAACCGACATATACAAGTAATCAAGTCAACATATATATAAAGCCAGTGTATGAATACAAAAGACGGTCGTCAAAATAGGAGGAGACTATAGAATATCCAGAGCTGTTATTGCTCACCAATGTCTCCTGGATCATCTGTGAACCGCTAACTCAGCCACTTCAGCTAGTATTTGTGCCTGCACTGTGGGAAGATGCAAAAATGTAGGGGTGAGTACTGGTAACCAGAACCTCATAGGCATCATTGGCCAACTGAGTAAAGTATTGTATGTATAGAAGGCTCAAATATAGAGAACTGTGGTAAATGTAGCAAATGAGAATTCTGATCAAGGGTAAGCATGTCTGGAGAATCACCGAACCCTAATTGAACCAACCCATATGGTGTGCAATGATACTAACTAGTGAAACATGAGTAGGCCCAAACTACAACTGTCACTGTACTAAGACATACTGTTGTACGTGGCTGCAAGGCCCTAATATCTATGCATGTATGCCGACTGGGCCCCCAAAAGCCCCGAAGATACACTCACGCACAATTTGATCAACTGAATCACAATAGAACCCAATTCCCAATATCACATGATAACAGGTCAGTTATACGTGGGTGTAAGACCCTAATATCTAAGTGTGAATGCCTCCAAAAGCCCAGAAGGTACAGCCACTCACAATCAGAGTGTGAATAGGTGTATGGATACACGAGTAATCAATTACTGGCATTGCCCTATCAATCACATGACAATCGGGTCCCCGACCCTGCGCCGGCATATGGCACCCGATCCAAAATATACATGTGTAACGGTGGGATGTATCCCCCACGGGAGAAAGAATCCCTCTTGCATAACAAATATGTCACAACTCGGAATATCAATCATGGGGCCTCGCCCCAAAGTGGAATCAGTAGGGTCCTTGACCCAAAATATCAATCAACGGGGCCTAGCCCCCCAAAATATAGTCAACGGGGCCTCATGCCTAAAGTAATGGCAAATGCTCGAACCCTTTAGAATCGCCACCCCAGACTTGGACACTAGAACGTGACCACCGAAGAATGGGATGATGGGGCACTTCACCAGGGATCTCAAACACTTTGATATGGCCACCGTAGACTTGAACTACATGGTGCATCATCTAGTTTTCAGAGCATAAAAATAGTTAGTCTCTCTCTAGCCTATCCAAATCTGGATCCCCTAAACATACTATCAGCAGTACATCAGAGTGTATATGTATCACAAATCACCGTGGGGTCATGCCCAACAAAGGCCAAGTATACCATAACCTCGTCAATAACTAGTGCCAGGAGTAAACATAGAAATTCAAATATCCAGGACAACCAAGCCTAGCAAAGTCATCTATACTAGAATCAGGCCATAGTACAGCGTGTAATCAACAAACAACCTCACAACCAGCATATCTCAATAGAATTAGGCTACACATTCTTACAGATAGGAGTTAAGCTGGAATACATACCTATCACAGGGCATTAGCCCATACTTAGCCTTTACCAGGCCTTTTCATAGTCCAAAAATGCCAGAACTCAGCTGCTATAGTGAGCACAACTCATAGAGTCTAGAATAACCACAAGTATTCCAAAATAATTGTAGTTTCCCCATATACTAAGTAAAATGACTATCTAGGAAAACAAGTATTAAAAAATCATGACAACGGTGGTTACACGAATAGCAGAAAATATAACTAAAATCAGCCCTACGACATATATACGTATCTTACTAAGGACTTCCAACCATAACCAAGCACCCAAGGTCACTCAGCTGTCAAAATATGAGTCACAATATTAATACGGTTGTTTTGGCTATAATATCTCAAGAAATGGTTGAGAATAGGTCAATTGCAATTAAAATGGAGAAAATAGGGACCACACCCAAAATGCCAAACTAACCCCCATGAAATGATCTCTAAGTCACATCGAGTCTATAGCCAATAATTGATCTCAAAACGAGTCTCGAAACAATAAGTAACAACCCAAAACCCACATGGCATCTTTTATCAGAAATGTGTAGTACAACATCTTCCCAACTGTATTTCTAAAAAATATGGTTAAACTAACAGAATTTGAGCATACCACAGCATAAGTATCAAAAAGTAGTACAATTTAAATTCAAATTTCACTCCATATCTAATAAGAAACGGTCGAGATATCATATTTGAAATTTTTCTAAAAAATATAATGTGACCAACAGCTAAAATTTTATTTTTACACAAAATGGAGCTCTATCAATTAATTTTGACATTATCACAACGTGTGCCTCCCAAAAACACACATAATACATCCAAGTTTTACCAAAATTTGACTTAAAATAGAAAAGAAATCACATGCCGAAGTTTTCCAAAAACACACTCAATATACAGAAATAAAACAGCTAAATTTACCTCAAACGATGTGCCAAAATCGATTTCCAACACTTCCATGATGTTCCTCTCAGAAACATTTACAAGTTAGCCTTTTGAATCACCTAAATCGAATAAAAAATGAGGAAGGAATTGTTGTACAAAGTTTCGTTCTTCCTTTTCCGCGATCTGTTGAATTTTTGGATATATATGGACCCTGACCGCCTTTGCCATGTGGCAAGCTCCTAGTTGGCCATGTCGGCATTGCCATTATTTATTCAGCAACTTCTCAAACTTAATTTTGATGCTCCAGCCTCATTCAGAGTCAGAAAAATATAATCCATATATTAAATCCGATTAGAAATAGCATTTGGGACTCAACGGTGTAGTCGAAATTCCAATCGGAGGTCATTTTATTCCAATATGGATCCCATTTCTCAATATCAAAATTCTATCAAAGGAATCAAAATACACCCGGAAGCCTCAGGAACCGAATGAAAGGTCCTCCTAAACTAAACTCAACGTTCTGGATCCAACGATGTGATCAAAATTTTCATCCAGGGCACGCTTTTCAAGGACATTGGCTAAAGTCAACTACTGACCCATTTTGGAGGCTAAATTTGCGAAACTCAATATAATTGCACCGAACATTCTCCTAGCCTAATTTGGTTGTTCCTGAGCTGATGGAACCGTTAGAGTTTTGCTCCAAGGCCACATACTAGGACTTTACCTGAAAATTCATTTTATGGTTATAATCTTTCATTTAACTCGAAAAGTCGTATAATTGTTAAATGATTCACCTAACGACCGAACAATTACTTTCAATAAGTCACAAAGAACTCGCGGTCACTATGCAAATGCTCAAATTGATAAGAAAATTTGCAGAACCACAGAAATGACCTGAAGGATCACTACAACATCCCCCAATAATAATACTTTCGTCTACGAAAGTAAGACCTGAAGAGTCCAATCCAAACCACATAGCAATCCTAACCCCGATCTTATAGTAGATCGTGAATGCAACAGTCATAAGCATGCTCAGCATAAAACAATAGTTCGGGCCGCCCCAGCTAATCAGAAATATAATAACTCGTCAGTATGCAATCAAGAATCAGCATAACAATCTATAAGGGATCCTCAGAAGATCAACCCCTCAGCGCATCAACTCAATCCTCTAGCACATAATAGGACATCCATACACTAAATCTATGAGTCGTCGGCATACTAGGCGATACCCAACCAATCACAAAAATAATCAATTGTAGCCACATTCCACATATACAGACCTTACCTTGTTTTTCATTCCCTTATGCAAGCAATCCTTACAACTTAACCCCACACGGATTCCCGAATCTATGGGCTCAAACCAACCAACTAAGTATAACATCAGCAATTGCATAATAATAACAAGTCAACCCGCCCCCAAGGAAATATTAAAACCAAGCCCATCCAACAATATCGCTAGACCTTCCTATCATATTCCTGAGGAATCACCATACCAAATCCTCCACTAATAAGAAGGACCTTCCCTTACCTCGATACCTAATCTAGGATAAAAAAAAAGCTTGAAACCTATACTCAAGTAGGAGATAAGCTAAGCAATGCAGCTAATAATGTAAAACCATAGCTAAAGTACAAGGCAACCCGGCAAAATGATCAACATCCCACGCTGGCAAGCATAGTCAGGAATCTGGACAACACAATCCCAGCCAGCTAATGATTACAACAAGTCCCCAGGGCGGAGTGTCTGACAACTTAGCTGATAATGCAATAATATCCCTTCCCACAATAAATAACTAACTAAGCTCTGGGCATAATATTTATCTGACAATCCAATCACCCCAGAATTCGGGGAATTGCATATCAACAGAATCATCACAAAAGAATCATAATCATAAAGGCATAATGTGTAGCCAGGGGTATAATTGACAACTGGCCTCTCAAATACAGTGTACACCAGTATCAGACTACCCACTCCCGTAATAAAGTATCAAAATGTCATATGTATAAATCACAGGGTTTTGGCTTACATTTAGCCCCTAGAAGGGTACAATCATAACATAAGTGATAGTTACTCAAAATCGTACTAAGTATAGCATACTCATCCGCATCAAGAAGCCTATGGGTCAGACCAGCGGTCATATAATCAAATACGAATATACAGAGAACATCAATGCTCGGTATTACCTCAGTCACAACCTTTCCCGCCTGTATAATCAATATCAGGAGTATTCACAGCCCATAAAACCTTTAAACAACAACTAATGTACAAGTATCGGTGATACAGTGTCCCAACCTCATCAACATATCCAATAGTTCCATACACAATCACCGCCAAACAAGTAACTAATTACGAAGCCTATCTTTGAGGCTGCCACAATCCTAATGCTCGCAGTCTTACTATCCAGCTACCAAAACTCAAAGGTATCTAGTCTCTACTCAATGGCTTTTAGGGGCTACTCCCTATCTGGGATTGATGATACAGCACTACCCCTACCTGGAGTTTTCCCTCTATGCAGCATATGCGCAAAAGGGTGAATCAAATTAAATTTCAAGAATTCAACAGACTATTGGCGATATCACATGACAAGAATCAATAACACAACAATTTTCCTAAGAATCTCGTAGCCTCCTGAAGATAAGTAACGGATGTCGTCGCACCCATCCACAGGACTTTACTCGACGGTAGCTCTGTACAGATGAGTGATGTGCTGTCAAAATACAGTACTTTTGATGCTTAAAACTTAGAATTATGTGTGTTCTCAAAGCGATGTTATTGGGTTTGATGTGTTTTTATGCTTGTTTCTAAGGATTACAAGATTTGGCATGATTTTGGGTAATGTATTGCAGATGCTGAGTTTTTGAAGAAGTATGAAGCACTCTACGGGCTGTGGATACTTTCACAAGCTGTAGAGTGGTTTCATGGTTAAGATCCAGTGAAGGTCCTATTTTCTAAAGTTACATCCATGAACTGTCAGATGAGTCATAGAATATTATACGAGTTGTGGATTAGGTTTCATGCCTTGAGGATCAGAATTGGAGGAGTTTCTGGAAAGCTGTCAGACGAAACCCTATATTGGTCGTAAGTCTGAACATTCCCCATAGAAAGGTCTCATAGAAGTGGCATAAGATTTTGAAGGATGAAGTCTACGAAGCCCAGGTACAAGGCCTAGAACTTTGTATGGCCCGTAACCCCGATCGTAAAGCCTACCGAATCCAGTTTTCCTATTTTATTTTGGACTTGTATTTTACTTATTATAAATAGGTTTTAGATAGAGAAGGACAGAGAGATGCATGAGATACTTGAGAAACAACTTTGTGACTTCATACTTTGTGATTTTTACATCAAAACATTACTATATGATTTCAAGTGAAGAATTTGGAATTTCTTGTTCTTAACTTTATCACTATAAATGCTTAATTATGTTATTCTATATCATAATTCTTTCATCTACAAAGATTATGCATAGCTAAATCCACAACTTGGATTGTGAGAAACATAAGAACTAACAACGTAAAATCAGATAATCTATAATTCTTGGGAAGTGTTCATGCATGTATTAATTAATTCTCTTTGTTTTGATTGTTTTTTAATGGTGGCCAATATTAAAACTTGCCTAGTTGTTACTGACTGGATCAAGGTAGTAATGAATGGGAAAAGAATTAACAGGATTAGATGTGATCCCTCTCGTCCAATCAACCAAACAGGATCACAGGGATGTTGTACTTAAACAATGGGTATAGGTTAGCAATGTCACACTGCAGGGATGGATCAAATCACTTAGTGGAATTTATCTTTCTCCTAAATCAAATGATTTGGTAAACTTAACTTACCGTTTTGCATGCTACAAACTAGAAAAGATTACATTATCTGGTAATATCAAGTTAGGGAATCATGCGGAACATAATACTCTAGTTACTTCTCTCACTAGTTTCACAACAATTGTTCTAGTTTAGGTTTACTTTCTTGCAACTACAAACCCTTCCCTTTGGAAGATAAGTAGGTTAATTCATTCGACTTTCTTGCAATTATTTCGATTATGACCATATTCCCTGTAGGTTTGACCCTAACCTTGGTTAGGTTATATATCTTGACAACGAACGCTTAAACCTTCAAAAAGAAGGTGTAGCTTGAGCAACATCAAGATTTTGGTGCCGTTGCCGGGGAATGTGGCTTAGATTGGTTTAATTTAAGTAATTCTAGAATTAATCCTTATTTCCCTCATTTTACATTTTTATTGTTTTTATTTTGTTTTAGTGTCCATGTATAGTGTATGCACAACACTCCTAGTCGAGGCAGACTCTTGACTCCGTTTCGCCCTGAGATCCAGAATACACTGAGAAGAATTGTTCAGAACTATATGAACAATGCTGCAAATGAAGCAGTGAACGCAACACTGAACCAGAAAAATAATAATAATAACCCACCTCTACTTGAGGATATTAATCCACCACCACGGGATCTTCAAGACATGGCCACATATATGGAATTGATATTGGCTTGATCCTATGGCGATGGATATCACTAGAGCTATTGTGTTACCTTCATTACCGGATGATACAAAGTTTGTCATTTCAAGTGGGCTACTTCAAATGCTACAAAATTGTGGGTTGTTCATGGGCCTACTATTAGAGAATCTTCATAACTATCTACATAATGTTATCCTTATCTGCAAGAGCATGATGGAAAGTTAGAATCTGTCCATGGATATCGTTGGTCTCTTTGTCTTCCCATTGTCTCTGATAGGTGATGCAACCCTATGGTTATCCAGCTCTCATAGACTTCAATTACCATTTGGGCAGAAATGCAGAAGGCCATGGGACCAGATCAACAACTTCCAAGGTGAAGTTGAAGGACCAGATCAACAACTTTGAGCAATTTCCTGTTGATTCAATCATCACTATGTGGGAGAGGGTCATAAAGTACCTGAGAAGTGTCCCTAACTACAAGATCGTGGATAATGCCTTGGTGGAGATCTTCTATCGAGCCCTGGATAAAAATAGCCAAGTTGTTGCTAACACTATCATTGGGGGATCATTTTTAGATCGTCCATTTCTGGTGATTGCTGAAAGGTTGGAGAAAGTGGTCAAGACAAATCGTGCATGGGGGATGAGAGACAAGTTAATAACAAAGAGCACATTCTCAGTCAGTACTAGTTTGGCGCAGGCAAAGATAAATGAGTATATGATGCAAAAGCTTGCTCAGATAAGTACCAATGTGGAGTTGTTGATAAAGTAGAGCCAAGAACATGTGAATGCAGTAGTTTATCAGCCTTCACAAGCACCCATGTACGAGGAGCCTTACTATGAGGAGGACACTTGCTTCTTCACTGATCAGATAGTGGGTTTCTGAACTAACGCCCTGGGTCCAAACAGGACTATTAGTGCCAAGGTAGGAACTTTAACTGGGATGGTGCTTTCATAGACAACGATTGAGGAGGCTACTATGATAGGAACAAGGGCCAGGAACAAGGGCCAGGACAGATATGATGATTGGGGATGCAAAAATGGTTACAGGAATGGTCCATATATGCCACCACATAATTGAGACTCGAGTACTAATAGCTCTCGAATTGAGGAGATGTTTGACTAACTGTTGAAAAGGCTGACATTGAGGATGAGACTTTGAAGAGGATGAAAGCTGCCATCTCTAGCATTACAAAAATTGAGTCTCCTTCTATTGCTATCAAGCTGCTGGAACAGCAGTTTGGTCAGATATCGACTTAATTAAACCTGTATCAGAAAGGTACATTTCCCAGCAACACAGCTCAGAACCCAAAGAATGAGGGCCAATATATGGAAGTGACTACACGTGGTGGCAAACAAGCTATTGACCCTCCGATGTTAGTTGATGATGATGATGTTCATGAGGAGATAGTTAAGAGCAAGGATGTAGAGATCATAGATACTCGTGCCAAGGATGGGACGAGTGGTGTAGTAGTGATACTAAAGAAGTTGAAACCCCTTCCTAGACCTATCCCTCCTTTCCCTTAGAGACTCAAAAAGAAGGAAGAGGAAGGTAAATTTTAGACGCTTATGACCTCCCCCTCTATGCCTTGCGGTAATGATTCCTCTGGCATTCAACACTTCATCTCCATGCTGAAGCAACTCTCCATCAATATCCGTCTCATTGAGGCATTGGAGAAGATGTTTGGTTATACAAAGTTCAGGAAGGACTTGGTCATAAAGAAGCGGACAATGAGCAAAGATCTCGCTCAAGAGCTCCAGCATTGCAGTACAATAGCAACAAGGTCCTTAGTGCAGAAGGGAGAAGATACTGGAGCATTCACCATACCCTGCACCATTGGTGATGTTGAGTTCGTGAAGGCATTATGTGATCTAGGTGACAGCATTAATCTAATGCCTCTTGTGATATTGAAGAAGCTAGGCTCGGGAGCCCCTACTCCTACAAACATGTGGTTATTGATGGTTGACAAGATGGTGAAGAAACCTGTGGGGATATTATATGATGTCTTTGTCAAAGTGAAAAAATTCATATTCCCCGCTGACTTTGTGATCCTTGATTGCAAAGTCGACTTCAAAGTCCCAATCATCTTGGGAAGTCCCTTCCTAGCCACTGGCGAGCTTTGGTGGAGATGGAATTAGGCCAACTCAAGTTTCAATTGAATGATGAAGAAGTCATCTTCAATATCTATCAGTCAATGAAGAGGATCGATGATTTGAAGATGGATGTTTGGGCACTTGGTGAAGTCTGAGTAACTAAGTTGTCCAAGTCATGCCACGACAATAAGTTAGGCGATACTTAGGAGGCAACCAAAGATTTCTTATGTAATAGTAGTATTTTTGTTTTGTTTTTGGCTTTTTGGACTTGAAGGTAGCTTAATTTTAGTGCTCTGGTTGTAATTTTTGGACTTTGGACTGGTGACATATAGGGTACAGTTTGTTGTACGAAGGATATGTAGGTGCAAGGCTAAGCCAGCCATCTTGAGATGAAAAGGAAACAAAAAGTGGTTCTACGATAAGTTTTACAAGCCGTGGTTCGCACCATGATTCGTATCCTTACTCGTGGAAAACTTCCAATGAGCAAATAATTGTGCACTCTAGTCCACGAGCCAACTTTACAGCTTATAGATAAAACTAAAGGTCATGAATGTAGCTCATGGATCCCATGTAAGATTCCTAAAACTGTCTAAGTGCTGGGGGCTTCCACGACCCAATCTACGAGCCTTATGTCCATGTATGGCCCATAGACATGTCCGTGAAGCTAATCTCTCAAACTAAGATTTTGACGCACTATGAGACCATGTTCTACGGACTATAGAACTCTCTATAGCCCATAGTCGGGGTTTTGTAGGGCCTAAGCCCAATTATTAGCCAAATCGGTCAACAATATAAAAGTTTACCCCTCATTCATGCCTGAATTCCTGAAAATACCCTAAGACCTTCTCCTACCCTGCAACTTTTACCACCAACTGGCCATCCCTTATTTTTTCCCATAACCTTTCGGCGACCTCCGGCCACCTAGGGTCCCACCACTTTAGAATTCCTCCTTCAATTTTTTGACTTGTCGATCAAATCCTGGTAAGATTTTTACTTTAATTCTTTTGTTTCACCAAAAAATAGGTCATTGAGTTGGGGTGTTGATGGGAATGGTATTCGGAGGTTTTATTCATTGTAATATGTGTGGCCATTTAGTGGGAAGTCATGTTTTGTTGAAACTAGTTGTATATGTTGCCTATGAATTGAACCATGTGATGTGCTGTCAAAATACAACACTTTTGATGCTTAAAACTTGGAATTTTGTGTGTTCTTCATGCGATGTTAGTTGGTTTTATGTGTTTTTGTGTTATATTTGCAAGATTCAAGGGTTGGCCTTGATTTTGGGAAGAAATACAGAAGTTGTTGATTTTTATGTAGCACGAGACCCTTCACAGGTAGTAGGCCATTCTACGGGTCATAGAGTGGTTTCGTGGATAATTCCAGTGAGGGGATGATTTTCTGAAGTTGGTTCTATGAACATGCAGATGAGTCATGGAATGATTTACGAGTCGTAGAATATGGTTGTACCCTGAGGATCAGAGATCGGGACTTTCTAAAGATTCATCAAATGAAACCACCCTACGAGTCGTAAAACCACATTATAAGTCATATAGGGTGTGTCAGAGACTTGAAATCCAAAATTCCAGCAGCTCTATACGAGACCCGAATTATGGGTCGTGGAATACAATACGGCCCGTAAATCAGTTCGTGAGGTGTGCCGACCCAGCAATCCTATTTTGTTTAGGACATGTATTTTAAATATTATAAATAAGTTTTTAAGGTTATTTTCAGTAGTTTTTAGATAGTACACAGAAAACTCAATAATTACAAAGAGAAAATCATGAGATTACATTGGAGAGTATTGAGAACACTTGTACTTTGATTTTATCTTTAATCTTGTGATTCTCTTTGAAGTTGGATTTGCTTGTTCTTAATTTAATTGTGTAATGTTCTATTATCTTTTTTCAATTCAAAAGTCTTGCATCTACGCAAAGTATGAGTAGCTAAATCCACAACTAGGGTTGTGGAAACTATGAAGAACTAACAAGATAAAACCGGATAATTCATAATTCTTGAAAAGTGTGGATGCATGTATTTAATTAACTTTCTTCATTTTGCATACTTGTGGTGGCCAACATTAGAACCCACCTAGTGTTACTGATTGGACCAAGGTAGTAATGCATAAACAAAGAGATTAATTAACAGAATTTGTTTGATGTGTTCCCGTCTAATCAACCAATCTGAGCCAAGGGAGGTTGTACTGGGACTAATAGGTAAGGGCTAGTAATGCACACTATGGAGATGGGCCAAGTCACATAGGGAAATTCACCTCTCACCTTTGACCAAAGGGCTTGGTGAACTTAACTTACTGTCATGCATGCTACATACTAGAAGAGAATTAGGTTATCCAGTGATACTAAGTTAGGGAATCATGGGTAACACAATGCTCTAGTGTCTCTCCATATTTATTGTACTCTTATGTGTGTTGGTTTTATTTCTCCATTGATTATTGCAACCCCCTCCCATTTGGGAAGTAAGTCATACCTATTTAAATTGCTATCATTGAATTCTTTTGAGTCTACGTATTCCCTTGGGTTCGGCCCTAACCTTGGTTAGGTTCTATTTCATGACAATGACTGCTTTATCCTCAAAAAGGAGGTGTAACTTGGACGATATCACCATGTAATGCCAAAAAATCATGTTGTCGTGACGTGTTTGAATGTCATTGCATGAAATCACGTAGTCTCATGTCATTGAAAGTATGCTGAAATAATTGTTTGAAATAAATGACATATAGTTACGTGTTTGTGAATAGTAGCATGAATTTTAGTTATCAAATGGTGGTCGGAATGTATTTTTAATACTTAGATTGATGTTTGATAGGGTAGTTCATAATTGTCACATGTGGCGTATTGGGGAACTTGTTGGGATCATTTGAGTGCATTAAATTGATGCTTCGATGCTGGATATGATCATTTTGCCTTGATTATTGAGTCTGTTTTTGGACCTATTTGATGGGCCTAGAAAACCCAAGCCGCTGAAAGTTTTACAGTACGAGGGTCTTCTACGGCTCGTGGATTAGTTTCCCCTCAAGAGAAAAACCATTAGCTTGGGAATTTCTGAGATTCCATCGGATGAAACCTTCTACAGGTTGTGTTTAGTCTATGGTCGTGGACTGGTTTCAAAGGGTAATGCCTACAAAATGTTATGTCTGGAACAACATCTACGACTCAGTCTATAGCTTGTAGAATCTTCTACAAGTCGTACCTGGTGTCGTAGGTGTTTTTCTAGTAACTAATTTTATTGTACCCTGCCACCTACGAAGGCTTTCTATGGCCCGTAGTTTTCCTTATAGCCTGTAGACAAGCCTTCGTAGGTTTTTCTGTCACCTTTCCTGATATCTTTTTGCTTTTCATTCCTATACTTGTGGGGCTAATAAATGTGTTAAATGTGTGCATTTTAGGTACCATGGCCCCAAAACCCAGTCAGAGTGAGATCCAGGCCATGCTGCGACGTTTGAGCGATGAGCCCTCGAACGCCTAAGCCAGTCTCAAGGACCTCAGTGTCCAGCAAGATGTAAGCACCACGAGACCATAGACATGGGTGGTTGTCAGACAGTCAGCCCAGCCTCAGACTCAGGCCATCATGGTCTGCCCTCCCCAGTATGACAAGTGAGATGGCAGGGATAGCAACTTTATACGTATAACTTCCTCTAGAGAGGGATCAGAGTCTGGATCTGGAGAAAAGTCAGATTCTATGTATTCTTCAGCACCTCAAGCCCGACCCTCACCTCCAGATACATTATCTAACTAGTGGTGCATGCGCGGCATGCAGGGGATATACTGGAACGTCATCCAGCAGGGAGAGGGGGGTCGACAGGCCCATACTATATTTGAGAAGCCCCGGATTATCACTTTAAGGCTAGACAGTATCCCCAGACTCCAGGACACCATCGTTTGATATAGGTTAAAATGGTTGGTAGCGCCGTCTGGGAAGTGCTCCCTGACGATTTTTAGTGAGTTCTTTGTATCATATGCTGCAACCGTTATCGAATCGACCCCTAAGGGGAAGAGACCCCTCATTCAGCCTCGCTTGACACACATGAGGGTGAGGGGAGTACAGTTCGACATCTCAGAGGCCTCCATCGGCCGTATGCTTTTTGGTCCCGAGTACCAAGCCCCCAAGACCACAACTGAGTTCGACACAGACCAGGGCAGACTTGGGATAAGGTCTTGACGAGAGATATGGCCCACAAGGCCGCATTGATGAGATAAGTCACCGAACATATTGTTGAGCAGGTCCAAGACTCTGAGTCGGTATCTGCATCATCGGCGTCCATAGTGAAGGCATTATGTTTTGGTGGGTTTTTGTGAGATCGCAGATCCGGCCGATATATGTAGATAACACCATGACACCAAATCATGATGTACTGGTTTCCAGTATGTTGGCTAGCTATAACGTTGATTGGGCTCGTCTAATTACGGAGTAGATTCATAAGGAGGCCCTAAAGAGGTCCACCTCCATCCCCTTCTCGTACTTGATATATCACTCTATATGGTGGTGGGGGTGGAGATTCTTCACCACTTGGACACTTTAATCGAGGTTCAGAGGATATTGGATGTCAGCCTGATAAAGAATTATGAGAATTCGGTGGCCCTCCGGCGAGCACCACACCCTCCCGTCTATATGCCGGAGATGGTCGCTGCAATGCCACCGTCTGAGCCTCCATCTTCTTCAACCACTATTTCTCCCACTGTTGAGGGGTCCCTATGGACTGAGATTGATGGAGAACAGGGCCCACTACTACCATTACTACACCAGAGATCGTGCCCACACAGTCCCCACCTGTTGGCAAGGTATACGTGCAAACAGCATCTATTCAAGCCCTGACGTAAAGGCGAGCACGCACTGAGTCTCAGTTGACTCAGTTGCTACAACAGATTTAGCCTTTTGTTCGCTAGGCCATGATAAAGGATGAGGTGTGTATGTAGACGCATTGTGTGGCTACTATTCAGGAGAGACTTGCACAAGTACATAGCCACATTGATGTGTTTGAGAGGCGAGTATAGTAGAAACTCCGTTTAGCCAAGCTTGTGGACTTGACAGCCACTCGGATAGAGATCCAGCAGCTCTAATCTGAGATAAGGGCAGTAGTATCACCACTGTTTGTGCTAGCACTGTCTGATCCTAGTAAGGCGGTCATTGATCTGTTTAGACCTAAGGATAAACTACTCCGCTCCCTCGAAAGTGGCCTTGCATTGATGATCTAGATACTGTAAGGTGAGAGACGGGGATGACAGAGGAGGAGCATCTTGGGCTTGCGAGAATTTACTCTTTATAGGATGAGGAGGCACGATAGACATGGGAGTTATAGAGGATGACGGTGCTAGACCCTGGAACTGCTGCTACTGAGGAGACCACCAGGAAGGTTGAGAGTGGTTAGTGACATCCAGAGACCGGCGTTTAGGCATCTAAGTATGCTTCTTTTGACCCCTATGCTTTGATATTATTATTTTTTGTGCATTAAGGACAATTCAAACTTTTTTCGCTGGGGTATGGGAAGTTATAGGCCTCAGTGAAGTCTGAGTAACTATGACATATAACTTTCCCAAATTTTGAGTCTGAGGGGTTTTCTTGCTTGTGTTCTTTCCCTAAGGACATTTATATTCTGTTGAACCAGCACGCTTAGGATTTGTAGTTCTGAAAATTGATACCCATCAAATTTTTGTTAGGTAGCCTTCATAACAACCATGTGATATTGATGATTGACAGTGCTTGTTCTGATAAGTGAGGTTGAATTTTGATGAAAAGCATGATCTGAGAGTCTATGTTGATAGTGTAATCAGTGCCATATGTGTGCGAGCTTCTTTGCTTAATTTTTATACAGTATTGTAATTCAGAACTTTTCCTATTACTCTGACTTAGACTACAGGTTAGTTGGTTAGGAAAGGATCTTAGGTCATTGTTCATATTAGTCCACTTAGCCTAAATGACCAACCAAATGCTTGATGTATCCCTTGATCCCAATGTTTGAGCTTTGTGCATGTGCCCTTTTCTTTGTAAAAACTTAAGTAACCTAGCCTTGTTAAATGTGAAATCCTGAATTTGGCCCTGGTCCTTCCTTGAATATTATGCACCTTGACTGAGGAAAAAGGCTTAATGTGAGGGTGGCTACCAAAGTGGCCTTGGTTCATAGGTTGGATATTATGCACCTCAACTCAGGCCAAAAGCCTAAGTTGAGGGTGGCTTGTGTAAGAAAAATCACACTAAATGGGGTAGAAGCTAGTAATACGTGAAAAGAGGGGGGAAATATGCTATGGGTACAATAAAAATGAGTAGATGCCTAAATAATGAGCTAAAAATAAAAAGAATTTGAAAATAAAAGGCAATGAGCTAAAACTGAGAGTAAGGCACTCAAAAAAGTTTGAAATAGGAGAATGGGAGAATGAGTTGAAAAATGACAGTGTTGGTTGGGCAATAGTGTAGAATAACACAGTGTCGAGGAGGGCCACTAGTTATTATGTTCCCAAAACATCATACTAAGCCCCTTGAGCCTACGTTACAAGGCAAGAAAGTCATATAATGACCCTAGTCCAAAAAGGCAAACGTTATAGTTGTGAGAACAGGGGCAAGCATATGGTATTGAGCACAATGTTTGAATATCTATTGTGTGTGTGAGTGATCTTGTTTAGTCCCATGCATTGAATCTGAAAATACTATCAAGAGTGGGGTATGGGACTTTTTTTTATGACGGCACTAACATTGGACTATTAATTCTAGGCTATTTCAGTGATTGTTGCTTATCTTGGATCACCTTGCTTGTCATTGTTGCACTGTCACATGTACTGATCTGCATTAGTTTGTCTGATGACTATCTGATATGCATTAATGAGTAGTGTGGGTACTTGTGCTTGATTTGGAAATGATATATGCCATTAGATTGAGGTTTGTGTGTTACTCGACTGCTAATGTAGATTAATTCTGTCGCTTAAGGACAAGCAACAATTTTAAGTTGAGGGTGTTGATGTGTTGTAAGAATACAACATTTTTTATGCTAAAAACTTAGAATTTTGTGTGTTCTCAAAGCGATGTTAGTGGATTTGATTAATGTTTTTTTTTCAGGATTACAGGTTTTGTCATGATTTTGGGCAAAATGTAGCAGGTGCTGAGATTTTTAGGAAGTACGAAGCACTCTATGGGCCGTGGATACTTCCACGAGCCATAAAGTGGTTTCGTGGTTGAGATCCAGTGAGGGACTTATTTTTTGAAGTTGCATCCATGAACTACCAGATGAGCCATAAAATATTATATGAGTCATGGATTAGGTTTCATACCTTGAGGATTAGAATTGGAGGAGTTTGTGGAAAGTTGTCAAACGAAATCCTATACGGGCCATACGTCTGAATATGGCCCGTTGAAAGGTCTCGTAGTAGTGGCATCAAATTTTGAATAATAAAGACTACGCAGCCCTGGTACGGGCCATAAAACTTTGTACGGCCTGTAACCCCGATTGTAAAGCCTGACGAATCCAATTTTCCTATTTTGTTTTGGACTTATATTTTTCTTATTATAAATAGGTTTTTTGACAGAGAAGGACAGAGAGACGCACGAGATACTTGAGAAACAACTTTGTGACTTCATACCTTGTGATTTTTACATCAAAACATTACTTTGTGATTTCTAGTGAAAAATTTGGGACTTCTTGTTCTTAATTTTATCATTGTAAGTGCTTAATTATATTATGCTATATCATAATTCTTTCATCTATAATGATTATGCATAGCTAAATCCACAACTAGGGTTGTGGGAACCATAAAGAACTAACAAGGTAAAATCGGAAAATCTGTAATTCTTGAAAAGTGTGCATGCATGTATTAATTAATTCTCCTTGTTTTGATTGCTTTTTAATGGTGGCCAATGTTAGAACTCGCCTAGTTGTTACTGACTCGATCAAGGTAGTAATGATTGGGAAAAGAGATTAATTAATAGGATTTGATGTGATCCCTCTCGTCTAACTAACCGAACTGGATCAAGGGGAGGTTGTACTAGAACAATGGGTAAGGATTAGTAATGTCACATTGTGGGGGATGGATCGAATCACTTAGTGAAATTTACCTCTTGCCTGGAGTAAAGGGTTTGGTAAACTTAACCTATCGTTCTGCATGCCACACACTAGAAAAGATAACGATTATCCGGTAATATCAAGTTAGGGAATCATGGGGAACATAATACCCTAGTTACTTCTCTCAGTGGTTTCACAACACATGTTCTAGTTTGGGTTTACTTTCTTGCAATTGCAACCCCCCCTCTTTTGGGAGATAAGTAGGTTAATTCACTCGACTTGCTTTTAATTATTCAAAGTCTGACCATATTCCCTGCAGGTTCGACCCTAACCTTGGTTAGGTTATATATCTTTACAATGACCGTTTAAACCTTCAAAAAGGAGGTGTAGCTTGGGTGACATCAATGAGACTAGTGAACCTTAAGCACTGATACCATGTTATCACGACCCGACTTTTCAGGTCATGATGGTGTCTGTTAGATCCCATCTACAAGCAAGCGAACCCAACACCTGTCCTAATAGCTAAGCATAATAATAGATAACGACATATAAAATAAGCCAACAAAGACCTATCTTAGGACCTGGAAGTCACCTATATAGAGCAACTATATATATATATATATATATATATATATATAAATATAAATATATATATATATATATATATATATATATATATATATATATATATATATATATATATATATATATATGTATGTGTGTGTGTGTGTATATATATGTATGTATGTATGTATGTATGTATGTATTATGTGTGTATGTATGTATGTATGTACACACATACATATATAGACAGAATAGCAACTGACACATACAAGTAATCAAGTTTATATGTGTACAAAGCCAGTGTTTGAATACAAAAGACGGTCATCAAAATAGAAGGAGACTACTGACTGACCAGAGTAGTTGATGCTCACCAATGTCTCTTGAATCATCTATGAACCCCTAACTCAGCGACTGCGGCCAGTATCTATGCCTACACTATGAGAAAATGGAGAAATATAGAGGTGCGTACCAGCAACAGGCACCTAGTAGGCATCATCGGCGGACTGAGTGAAATACTATAAATATATAAGGCACAAATATAGAAAAATGTGGTAAATTTAGCAAATCGGAATTCTGGTCAAAGAGTAAGCATTTATGGAGAATCGCTGAAACCCAACTGAACCAACCCAAGTGGTGTGCAATGATACTAACTGATAAAACACAAGTAGGCCTAAACCACAACTATCACCGAACTGAGACATAGTGTTGTACACGAATCCAAGGCCCTAATATCTATGCATGTATACTGACTAGGCCACCTTAAGCCTTGAAGGTACACCCGCGCACAATCTGATCAACTGAATCACAATAGAACCCAACTCTTAATATCACATGATCATTGGTCGATTGTACGTGGTGTAAGGCCCTAGTGTTTAAGCCTGAATGCCTCCTTATCCCCTATAATCCCAAAAGGTACACCCATGCACAATCAGGGTGTGAATAGATGTATGGATCCACGGGTAATCAATCACGAGCCTCACCCCATTAATCACATGACAATCGGTTTCCCGACCTTGTGCCAGCACGTGGCACCTGATCCAAAATATACATGCATAACGGTGGAATGTATCCTCCATGGGAGAAAAAATCCCCCTCGCATTTGAAATGTGTCATAACTCAGAATATCAATCATGGGGCCTTGCCCCAAAGTTGAATTAGCGGGGTCCTTGACCCAAAATATCAATCAATGGGGCCTACCCCTCAAAGTATAGTCAACGGGGCCTCAGACCCAAAGTAACGACAAATGCTCGGACCTCTTTAGAATCAGCACCCTAATCTCAGACACTCGTACATGACCATCGGAGGATGAGACCATAGGGAGCGTCCCCCGGGACCTCAAACACTAGGATGTAGCCACCGAAGGCTTGAACTATAAGGTGCGTCATCTAGGTCTCGGAGCATAGAACCATTCAGTCTCTCTCTAGCCTATCCTGATCTGGATCCCCCAAACATACCATCTCTCTTGATAGAATCACCCCCATCAAACCATACAACCACCATCTCACTTAGATAAAGATAGATAACTAAGCATCAAATTGAAAGAACCAGCGTACGACAACTATCAGCAATACATCAGAGTGTATATGTATCACAAATCATGCGGAGCCAGGCCAAGAAAAGACCAAGTATACCATAACCTCGTCAGTCACAAGTGCGCAGAGTAAACATAGACAATCAAAGTATCCAGGACAACGAAACCCAACAAAGTCATATCTAAGTATTGCGTGTGATCAACAAACAGCCTTACAGCCAGCATATCTCAGTAGTATTAGGCTACACATTCTTAAAGATAGGAGTTAATCTAGAATACATACCTGTCATAGGGCATTAGCCTATATCCAGCCTTTACTAGGACTTTTTATAGTTCAACATAGCCAGAACTCAGCTATTATAATGACCACAGCTAGTACAGTCCAAAACAACCATAAGTATTCCAAAATAATTATAGTTACCCCATATGATAAGTACAACGACTATCAAGGAAAATAGGTATTAACAAATCATGATAACATTGGTTAAATTCATAACAAGAAATATAACTAACAATCGGCCTCACAACATATATACATATTTTATTCAGGACTTTCAACCACAAACAAGCTCCCAATATACATGTATTTCAGCTCAGTCTTGAGGTAAGGAAAGCCTAGCCTAACTGAAAGTCGAATCCATGTGCTCCAAATTAGTCCACATGAGTTTTTTCCCCCTGATGACCTCCCAAGGTCGCTCAGCTATCAAAATATGAGTCACAATATCAATACGGCTGTTTTAGCTACAATATCTCAAGAAACGGGGGAGAATAGGTCAATTGCAACTAAGACGGAGAAAATGGGGCCCATGCCAAAAATCCCAAACCAACATCCATAAAATGTTCTCTACATCAACCCGAGTCTATAGCCAATACTTGAGCTCAAAACAAGGCTTGTAACAATGAGAAATCACCAAAAACGCACATGACATCTTTTATCAAAAATGTGTACTACAGTAGCTTCCTAGCTATATTTCTCAAAAATATGGTTAAATTAATAGAATCCAAGCATACCACTGCGTAGGTCTCGAAATGTAGTACAATTTAGACCCGAATTTCACTAAAATTCCAATAAAAAAGGGCCAAGATTTCATATTTTGAATTTTTCCAAAAAAATCACAACCTGCCTAGAAGCTAAAATTGTATTTTTCATGCCAAACGGAAGTCTGTCAATTAATTCTAGCATTATCACAATGTGCGCCTCAGAAAAACACATCAAATAGACCTAAATTTCACCAAAATTTGACTTTAAACGGATAAGAAATTGCATGTTGAAGTTTTCCGAAAACACACTCAATATACAAAAGCAAAATGTCTTAATTTACCTCGAACGACTTGCCAAAATCAATTTCTGACACTTCCACGATGTTCCTCTCAGAAAGATATACAAGTTAGCCTTTTGAATCACCTAAATCGGATAAACAACGAGGAAGAAATCATTGTACAAAGTTTTGTTCTTCCTTTTCCATGATCTGTTGAGTTTCTGGATGTATATGCACCTTGATCGCCTTTTCCACGTGGCATGCTCCCAGTGGGCTAGATCGGCGCCGCCTTTAATTCATTCAGCAACTACTTAAACTTAATTTTGATGCTTCGGCCTCATTCGGAGTCGGAAAAATACAATACATATATGAAATCTATTCGGAAATGGCATTTAGGAATCAACAATATAGCCGAAATTCTCATCAAAAGTCATTTTATTCCAATATGGGTCCCATTTCTCTATATCAAAATCTACCAAAGGGACCAAAATACACCCGAAAGCCCCGGAAATCAAACGAAAGGCCCCCTAGACCAAGCTCAATATTCTGGATCCAACGGTGCAATCAAAATTTTCATCTGGGGCACGCTTCTCAAGGACGTTAACTAAATTAACTATTGACCCATTTCGGAGGCCAAACTTACAAAACTCGATATGATTACACCCAACATTCTCCTAGCCTAATTTGGCCATATATATATATATATATATTGTTGTTTGTTGTTGGGCCCAAGGCCTTAATTTGGAGCAACTAGATCCTTGGCTAATTTTCTCAGCTTTCACCTCTATAGTGGTAGTGGTTCGCTTCCATAGTTTTGTGTGACATGTTTGGATACTAGGATGAAATGTATTGCATTGTTCATTTGTAATGGTTTTATGGAACAATCCCAATCATGCATTGACTCATCAGTATGCACGAAGAGATAGAATGTGGGAAAATTGCATTCTATATTATTGATTTGGCGTTGATTAGGGTTAGCTTTACATGGTAGATATCTAATGGATTTTTTAACTTAATTTCTTTTATTAGGATTTCTACCTCATGGGTCATCTGTTTTTCTAGACTTGATATTTTTAAGGCATTGCGGATGTTCTCTTTTCTACCTGTGATTATGGGAGATATTTGGGATGAAGTCTATTTTTATGATTTGACTAGCCGGTGCAGTGACACCCTTTTTATATTATGGCTACTACTATTGCTTCAGTGTCACCGGTGGAGTCCTTGAATATGATAAGTCTTGGTGTGGGCCTAGGCAGTGCGTACGGGTTTCTTGAGCCCCCATGGGACTCCTAGTTGTGGACACATTATATTAGATGGAGGGAACTATGGGTCCTACCTTGCTAGCTGGGCAGTGGTAGGTCGTAAGATGCCTGTGGTTATTCGGTAGAGAGGTATCATGCATTGTATTGACAAGCATTGCCATCACTAGTATACTATTTATTACTTGGTCCCCTAGTAGTGTGGCATGCTCATCAGAGTTCTGCTTGCTGATTGCACCATAAATGGTATAGAATGCCAGTTGGATTTTGATTTCTTGTACTTGTAATTGCATGTGTTATTTAATTAAGTGATGACTTGTTCTCTTATTGACTAAGCATGTATTCTCTTAGGCTAGGTTGGTTTAGTTCCTATGTTCTAGGTTGTTATTAGACATGTGGTGTTTGTGGTCATTTTTTCCCATGCTTAATAGATTCTTTAGATTTTCCTTCTTTTTAGCGGATGGTAGACCTGATTCTCCCCGGTACGCTTCCTCCCCGCCCCTCCCCCCCCTCTCTTTCTTTAGGTATCTCTTGTTTGTTGCTTATTTTGTATATTATCCTATTACTTATATCTTTCTTATTTTTATGTTGTTTATACTTGATTTATTTGTGGAACTCCGTTGGCCTATACTTTTTGGGTACCATTTGTTTGGTATTCATACTATACTTTTGCCCTGTAGATCATGGTGCGAGTCCCCGCTATTGGTTTCCTTTCGTGTAGAGCAGGTTGAGGATTGCGGAGATTATGGTGAGATTTTGGCATCTAGAATTGCCAATTTCCATCTTATTGTATTTGGATTCATCTTCATTTTGTATTTAGAGATAGTTTGTACTATTATTTTTATTTTGAAGAAGCCTTGTACTCTTGTTTTGTTTATTAGAAGCTCAAATACTTACAACTGCCAGGTCTCGGGGTGGGCTTTGGCATGTTATTTTCTTTGGTATTTTGTATCTCTTATCCTTATTGCAGTAGCTTCTATTTATTATGGTTGTCTTCCACCAGATAGTCCATTGTCTATGGTTTCAGGCTATGGGATAAACTTACCCACCCGTTGGTTGGGTCGGTGCCATCACCGCCTAAAAAATTAAGTCGTGATAAATAATTAATTACAGCTGAAAATAAAAATGGCAAATCTGAATAAAAAGTACATATTGGCTGGGACACAGATATCTCACTCTATTTTAGGAGACTAAAGCCTACTATGACATAATCTACACCATTGGAGTAGTATTCACTTGACTTGTCCCCTCTAGAATACAACAACCGAACAATATCGTATAACTCAATGAACATCGGATTAGTTGAAAGTGCAAAGCTCCATCACAAAATAGCTTCCTTCAAAATATAATTACTACTCTTTTTATAGTGAATTAGTTAAATGTTTAAGGAAAAAAAATCTTAACTCTCTTTCACTGCACTAATCTGAATATATAAACAGAATATAAACTTCTCATTTTTTTCTACTCTATTTCTCTTACATATTTCTTCTTCTTTTTTCTCTTATTCCCAAAATAAAGTAAGACAACACTATTTATAGGTGATGAATTCTTCCTTATCTTGAACAAGAAGATAATGCATAGTAAATTCGGTAAATAAATGACCCAAAAAGTTACATGACTTACAAGAATAAAGAGATAAAATAATGGGTTGAATGAAGAGTTGGTGGTTACAAAAGTTTCTTAACAACAAATGACTACTAAAATACCTCAACTATTTCTAAGCTAAGAACTATATTATTCTTCATATGTATATAGGATCGTACCTGGTGATTCTAAAGTGTAGATGGTAAGGTCAATTCTTTAGCGTGGGAGTAGATTTGAAGATAAATTAAGATCACAAGAATCCTATAGCAAAATGTTGAGTTGAAATCTTACTTACCAATTGTGTTTCGATGTAACATTTTATAAAAGTTACATAATTTAATAACTTCTAAGTTGTGAGTATATTTTAAGTCACTTTTGTAAGTTTTCAAGTGTGTTGTAATTCTCCCTAAGTTATAAAGTCGGGATATGGAAAGTTTTCAAAAGAATCTGATTTGAGATTTGCCATGTATGACACCATCTACGGCTCATGGTTTGGATATGGGTCGTTGATAGGCTTCATGGTTGGGACAGTGACTTGGTGAAAATTGAAAAGGTTTTTTTGATTGTTCAAGGGTCCTTTTGGACTATAAATAGATGTATGAGCCATAATATATTTGGGGTTGAGATTTAGAGAAGTGTAAAATGAAGGTCAATAGGATGAAGCCTATTGACGGGTCTTGCTCTAGACTATAAGCCATAGACCAAGTTTGTAGAAGGTCTTCAGTGATTGGGAATATATTTCTAAATGTTGGTGGTAAGGTGAGGGATACCTATGACCCGTAAAAAGAACTATGGACCATAGATAGGGTTCATAGTTTGGGGTCCCAAGATTTAGGTTTTTGAAATTTTGGAATGCTACCGGGATGAAACCCCTTCAAAGAGTCATAGATAGTTCTATGACCCATGGACTTTTCTCGAGGTTTTCCTCCAACTAGTTTTGATGGAGGGTGTTTTTGACTTCGCCTCCTACCCTAAGCCCTAAAATACATCGTCTTAAGCCTAAATACGACCATATTTGTGCCATTCAATTCCTCTTCGCCCTAATCTCATTCCAACTCCCAAATCACTCAAAATCCCTCGTGTCAATCAACTCTCAAGGCTCCCATTGAAGGTTTTAACTAGGGTTTCAAGTTTCCCTCCTCTAATCTTGGATTTCTTCCATAAATTTCATAGAAGGTATGTGGGTTTCATCCATGGGTACTTTCCACCCATTGACTCCAAGTATTTTCAATTACATCATTCAATTTCAAATCATGAAATTTCATAGGTTTTTATGATTTTGTCAAAATTTACATATATTATCATTTATTCTATGCCAATTTACTTATTTTGCCATAGATTGGTATCCAGTTATATGATATTGATGATTTACAAGGTATTTATATAGTAAGCTATCTAGGGTTTTGAAACTCTATGATGGGTTGCTTATATTACTATTCTAACTGGCAAATTTCGATGTGTTCCCACATAATCTCCTTGAATCGCATGTTTTGAACTCACTGAGTGTACCTAAGTTTTTCAATGAATCCTGACTTGATGATGAGGTTTCAACTAAATGTTTATGAAAGTTATTAATTTGATAATGAAAGTGTAATGACTCGACCTAGGGCCTAATAGTTACACAGAATGAGATACCTGAAGGCACCTCACCCAAGCTATCTTTAATATCTTAAGCATTCATAGGCATAAATTAAACATTTGCGGAAGTAAGATAGAAAAGGGTCTATGGGACCATAATATGACGATGAAGCAACATTAAAAGAGAAACATCAACATTTGTCCATAAAGCATACCGACTAGAACATAGATAAACGAAATCGATATCGATCAACTTTCATCAAATAGAAAAGACTCCAATGTTTAACAACATAGAAAGTAAAAGCCTCAAAAGTACAACATATTCATCAGTGTCTCAAGTACAAAGCAAGAATGAAAATGGTAGAGACCTGAACTAAGGTCTCACTACTAAAAAAACACTACTCTTGAACGTTGTAAAACTAGATGTGAGCTGATAGAGGAAAAACATACTTTTGTAATGTACTAAATATGTATGATGCAATGCAAGCATGAAATTGTAATATTGCCATTCATAAGTAAAACATATATGTATAAGGTAGTAAAACACTTATTATAAGCTTAAGCATGAACAAGGAATATCACTCAATATGAATAAGAGTAAATGCATAAAAGCCACATGTAATAGAATCACATCATAGAATCAAAAACCTGTGGGAGTGGACCTTAACTGATATATAAGATTATCTGAGCTACTACATGGAATCCAACATAACCACCTGCATTGGTACAGGGTGACCACTTGCAAGGTGAAACTCTGTCACTTTGCATGCATCTTTATATAACATAAATGGCCTACATGGATCCACCAGCCTAGCCTACAAGAGCTCCTACGGTGGCACATAGTTAGGGACAATGAGATTCACCTCTAATGAGTCATGCATGAACTAAAGAGCTGATCTCAAAGTCAGTGCTACGTCATCCCATAGAATCTTTAAAATATATACTTAGTCAATTCATGACACTTAGAAACATAAGTAGCAAATCATAAGAGTAGCTCAAACATAGGAACCTGTCACTCCCCCGGAGGGTACCCTTGGCGTGGCAGGCACTCGAAGACTATTGCTAACCCCCAAGCGAACCACTCGGCCTCATCACATTCGTTCAATCACATTCTAATAGCGAAAGACATGAGCATTTAAGAATATGTAAAGACAGGAAATGTCAAATGATAAATAAAGGCCAAAGGCCAAACATCTCATCCTAAAATAAGCAAGACTAGTACAAAAAGAAACTAGTCAACATAACATCCAATCACAACTCAACAATCTGGTCTATGAAGCCTCTAAAACATCTGAATAATGGTGTCAATGATAGACCTATGGCTACCTCTAACTAGAATAAAATGTGTTTGAAAGTCAAAGCTAGAACAGAAATATGATATTCTCCGAAAGTAGGGGAGGGCTCATCAATCAGCTGAAAACAAATAGGTCCTAAATGGGGCACCTACTGATAACCACTGGTACCTGTCTCTGCATCATAAAAAGATGAAGGCCCAAATGGACGTCAGTACGTGGAATGTACGAGCATGTAAAATGACAGAAAGAAACATGCAAAGGAAGAATAACATCAACTCAAATAGCTCAAATCAATAAGATGGGAACTCAATCATCATGTCAAGAGTTTAAAGTAAGAATGCAAATTAGACAATGACTACTCATCCATCATCTATGTATCATCCACTCAGATTACTACCAAGGCTTGATTGGGAGTTTCTCTAAATGACAACCATCACCTATGAGCCGGTGATCATAGAATAAAGCGATATCATTGCCACATCCATCCAATACCCTGTCTGGGGTATAGGAAATCCCATCAATAGATCCAAAATCAGTAACATCAAGTCCTCATTTTGGGACAATAGGAAATATCTGATTTTATGGTTCAATCCTCTCCTACGCCGGTTACGTAGTTATTGAGTTTGAGTTGGACTTACAATTACTCAATTTGGTGCTCAATGCTCCTCCCAAGACTCAATATGCTCATAAGACATCAACCCTTTGGTTAACTTATTCACTTAGACTCATTGGACATTCATCAACTCAACTCATCATATTAACTATCAACCCTTTGTTTACATCGTTTTTAGGTTCAGTTCTTGAATCATAAAGACTCAATCATGCATCGTTCCAACTCATGGCATTTAGGAGAACAAATGCAGAATTAAAGCATTTAGGGATTCCATAGACTCTTTAGGGTCAAATTATGCTCATGCATGCTTACGTAAGTAAAATATGTGAAAATAATAAGAAATCATGCTAGGGTTCATATAGTATGGCAAAATAATCTAATTCAAGCATTTAACTCATAAAATAGTAATTCATACAAAATGATATATATATATATACACACATATGCATTAGAATTTATGAAAAACCTTCGAGAACCATTCATGAGAGACTCAATTTTACTACACAACCTCATCAAATTCGGGTTATGGGGCACATGGAAAACAGAATACATGTTTTGGTACATACCTGGGAATAGAAGAAATAATCAATCTCCGGTCGATCCTCATGTTTGAATTGAAACCCTCGCCCTTCTCCCTCTTCTGGTCCTCAAGAAATCCCTAAGTGTGAAGAATGGTGAAAATATCCTTTGGGTTTTTTTAGGACTTTAATTAAGTCTAAAACATCGTAGGGTTTAATTAAACAGGATAGAAATAGACAACAATACCCCTCTTAAAACTGCCGACTAGGTCTATCAAACCCCATCTACGGGCCATAAACTACTCATAAAAAAGGGGTCCTGAAATTTGAGTTACTGGAACTTAAACGAAACTTTTCTACAAGTTGTAAAATGATTTATGAGCCGTTTGATAACTCGTAACTCAAGATACTGAAAAGTGGATTTTTGGACCATCAATTCACAGAACCACTTTACAGGCCATGGAACACTTTACGGGCCATAGGTGGTCTCGTATATGGGCCTCAGACTTAGAAAATCCCCAAGTCATTTGGGGGGGTTTACAGGACCTCCTCTACGGGCCATAGATGGCTCTCATGGACTTTCTTCAGCAGCTTTTTGTTAGTAATTCTCTCAGTTTTCTCTATACATCTTCTCATACTAGGTGAAAGGTTTAGGGGTTGTTACATTATATCCCCCTTGGGATTATTCGTCCACGAATGATAAGCAACTAGGAAATCTATCAATAAGGAACTCAAATACTTAGATACTCATACTTCAAAAATCAACTGCAACTCGAGATTTAGAATCAAAAGGATACTTCTAACGTCATCATTCACCACAAATATAGTTAAAGACATGCATACTCAAATACTCATAGACTCAAGCGAAACATCAATTCAGAGACAAGAACTCAACTCAACAGTGGAAAAGTAACTCAGAAGGTAGAAATGAATTGTCACCATCAATTTCATCATTAGAAGGCACAAATAGGTGAGGGTATCTAGCCTTTATATCCTCTTCAGTTTCCCATGTAGCCTCTTTAACAGATTGACTTCTCCACAACACCTTTACAGATGTAACCTTTTTGGTTCTCAACTTGCAAACATGACGCTCAAGGATTTGGACTGGGACCTCTTCATAACTCAAACTATCCTTCATTCTAATACTTTTAACAGGCACAACCAAGGATGGATCTCCCAAAAAATTCTTAAGCATAGACATATGAAAGACCAGATGAATGGCTGCCAGCTCTTTAGGTAGCTCCAACTCATAAGCTATGTTTCCCACTCTCTTCACAATTTGGAAGGGACCAATGTATTGAGGACTCAACTTCCCTTTCATCCCGAACCTTATCACACCTTTTATGGGTGACACTTTCAGATACACCCATTCGTTGACCTTAAACTCCAGGTTTCTTCTTCTAGCATCAGTTTAGGACTTCTGATGACTCTGTGCTGTTCTCAATCTCTCTTGGATAATATTTACCTTATCCATAGCCTGATGTACAAAGTATGGTCTAATTAACTCTGCTTCACCCACCTCGAACTACCTGATTGGTGATCTATATCTCCTACCATAGAGGGCCTCATAAGGAGCAATTTGGATGCTCGAATAGAAGTTGTTGCTGTAGGCAAACTCAATCAAAGGCAAGTGGACATCCCTATGACCTTTGAAGTCAATGACGCAAGCCCTTGACATATCCTCCAAATTTTGTATCATCCTCTCTGCCTAACCATTAGTCTTAGGGTGGAAAGCAGTACTAAGGTTCACCTTTGAACCTAGCCCTTTCCTGAAAGGACTTCCAGAATTAGGCAGTAAACTGAGCCCCACTATCTGATATGATGGACAAAGTAATCCATGCAATCTAATAATCTCCCTTAGGTATAACTGTGCATAATCCTCTGCAGCGTCTATCGTTATCATCCGATCAACTATCACCCAAATTGAATCATGCTGTTTGTGGGACCTTGGTAAGCCTGTGACGAAGTCTATGTTAATCTCCTCCCATTTCCACTCTAGAATCTCAAAATTCTGAGCTACTCCACATGGCCTTTGATGCTCAACTTTAACTTGTTGGCAATTCAGGCACTTGGAAACGAACTCAGCAATGTCTTTCTTCATTCCACTCCACCAGTAGACTTTCCTCAAGTGATAGTACATCTTTATAGACCCTGGATGGATGGAATATCTGGAATTATAGGCCTCTGCCATGATCCTCTCTCAAACACCATCAATGTCTAGAACACACAATCTACTTTGGTATCTCAATACCCTATCTCCCCCTTTGAAGAATGACATCACTTTCTACTTACGCACATCTTCCTTCAATTGAAGTAAGATGGGATCTCGATGTTGCTTCTCCTTTACCTCCACTACAAGGGATGATGTAGACCCATTATGCATAAGTATTCCACCTTCCCTAGATTCATCTAGTTGAACTCCCAATCGTGCCAGTGGGTGAACTTCCATGGCCAACTTCTTTTTCTCTTCCTCCACATGGGCGGTGCTTACCATGGATAACCTGCTAAGAGCATCAGCAACCATATTAGCTTTACCTGGATGGTAAATAATGCTCATGTCGTAGACTTTGAGTAACTCAAGCCATCTCCTCTGCCTCAATTTAAGCTCATTATCTCCCCCTTTGATGAATGCCATCACTTTCCACATGGTGGTTTCCCCCTCGAACCTTGAGTCACACTATATTGGGATTGAGAACCCTGAGCTCTGAAATTCTGATAGCATTGAGACTTCTGATTATACCTGTTAATGAGAGCTGGTGCACTCGCTGAGGATGGTGCATAGTTTGAAGACCTCTTATGAAAATAGGGCTTGTCCCCCTTACCTTGCTTATCTTGGCTAGGCTCGTGCCCTGCTGACTTACCCTTTTTGCTCAAGTGCTCCTTTCTATCTCTCTTTTTGTCCTCCTCAAGTTGTTGTGTATAGACCATAAGCCTAGAGATGTCTATGTCCTGAATCAACAATGTCGCTTTGCACTCTTTTTTCACATGCTTGCCCAAGCCGGACATGAACTTTCTCATCTTAGACCTCACATCAGGGACCATCTTGGGAGCATACCCGGATAGTTGTATGACCTTAAGGTTGTATTCTTTGACATTCATCCCCTCCTGCTCCAAGTTGACAAACTCTTCCACCTTTTCTTCCCTCAACTCTTATGGAAAGAAGCCATCAAGTAAGGTACTCTCAAAGTCATACCAAATGGCATGCTCAACATCCTTACCTCAGCTTTCATCCCATTGATTGTACCAGACATTCACGACATCCTTGAGTTGATAGGAAGCAAGTTCAACTCTCTCTGTCTCAGTCGCATGCATAGCTTTCAACAATTTCCACATCGTATCAATAAAGTTTTGGGGGTCTTTCACAACATTAGACCCTGTGAAGACTATCGGGTTCATTCTCAAAAAATCTCTAAGTCTCTTCCCAACAGTCGACTCTTAGGAGTTAGAGTTAGGAGCTTGTAACCTTCGATTCCCACTCTGGACAGCTACCAGCTAGGTGAGCATAGTGATAGCTCCCCTGAAGTCAACCTCTACAATAGGATTAGGTGAAGTGGTAGGTTCCTAGGGTGCCTCCGTAACTCTAGCTCGTCGACCTCGGCCTCTTGTCTCCATCTGAGAAGGCACTTCTAATGGGGGATTCTCAGTGTTGCAAAATGAAGTGTCTCTTTGGTGGTCGTATGCTTAGGAGGCATGATCTGTAGGTATGTAACGCATGAATTAGATAGATACTTTAATAGAGTTAAACTATATTGCATGAACTCAGAATACAAGAAAGTGAAATAATTCCTAATGTCCTATAGCCTCTTGCTTATGAAGTGTGGTGCACAACATACCCATAAACAAGACTCTACCAGAAATGGCTTCATAGACTACCTGGGACTCTTGAACTCTGTGCTCTGATACCAAGTTTGTCACGCCCCAAAAGGGTACCCTTGGCGTGGCCGGCACTTAAAGACTATTGCTAGCCCCCCAGCGAACCACTCGGTCTCATCACATTCGTTCAATCACATTCTAATAGTGGAAGACATCAGTGTATAAGAATACGTATGGAAAGGAAATGTCAAATGATAGGCCAAAGGCCAGACATCTCATCCATAAACTAAGCAAGACTAGTATGAAAGGAAACCGATCAATATAACATCCAATCATAACTCAACAGTCTAGTCTATGAAGCCTCTAAAACATATGAATAATGGTGCCAATGATAGACCTATGGCTACATCTAACTAGAGTAAAATGTGTCTAAAACTCAAAGCTAGAACATAAATATAATATCCTCTAAAAGTAGGGGAGGGCTCACCAATCAGCTGAAAACAAATAGGTCATCAACAGGGCGCCTGTTGATGACCACTAGTACTTGTCTCTACATCATGAAAAGATGCACACCCAAATGGACATCAGTACGTGGAATGTACGAGCATGTAAAATAGCAGAAAGAAACAAGCAAAGGAAGAATAACATCAACTCAAATAGCTCAACTCAAGAAGAAGGAAACTCAATCATCATGTCAATAGTCTAAAGTAAGAACGTAATTTAGACAATTATTACTCATCCTTCATCTATGTGTCATCCATTCAAGCAAAACATCAAAGTAGAAAGAATTTCGTTTGGCCATGATATACCAAGTGGTTGAATCAACAATAATAATACCAAGTGGTTGAATAATTCAAATTGAGAAACAGAAGATAGCAAGAAGAGAAAATAATTCAAATTGAGAACTAATACCAAGTGGTTGAGTCAACAATAATAAAAGCACAGAAGCCATGATATAAAAACAGTTAACATACTTCAAATAGGGGAGAGTCATGTTCTTCAGCAATGATGGGCATCGAATAACGAACTCTTTCCAGTCCTTCTTATCAAGCTTACTATCCCCATCATCATCGGCATCAGCAAATGTTTATGAGAAACAATGAGACATAAAGATTATGATATGCAGACATGGGTACGAAGAGAAGATTCACTTTGACAAAAGCATACCTTGTCAATAATTTCCTACCAATTCATCAGATAGCCTCATTTTCATCCATTCAAAGTACTATCAAGTCCTAATAGGGAGCTTCTCTAACCAACAACCATCACCTATGAGCCGATAATGATACAACAAAATGATGTTGTTGAAACATCCATCCAATACCCTGTCGGGAATATAGGAAATACCATCAATGGATCCAAAATCAGTAACATCAAATCCTCATTTTGAGACAATAGGAAACATCCACTTTTACAGTTCAATCCTCTCCTGTGCCGGCTACGTAGTTATTGAGTTCGCGTTGGGCTTACTCTTACTCAATTCGGTGCACAATACTCCGGTCAAGACACAATATGCTCATAAGACATCAACCCAATGGTTAACTCATTCATCTAATCTCATTGGATATTCATCAACTCAACTCATCACATCAACTATCAACCCTTTGGTTACATCAACTCATCAATGTTGTGGTCGATACTCTCAGATAGCTATCTATGGGAAGTGTGGCACATGTTGGGGAAGAAAGGAATGAGTGAGCAAGGGATGTCCACTGGTTAGCTAGGTTGGGTGTCAGGTTAGCCGATTCGAGCGATGGCGGTATCCATGTTTAAAGCAGGGCTGAATCTTCCATGGTGAGTGATGTAAAAGCTAAGCAAGATTTAGACCCGTCGGTACATGAGTTGTGGTTGCCGAGAAGGAGATCGAGGTATTATTCCAAGAGGGAGATTGCGGATGTGGATGATCTTAGAAGGGTGATTATGAGTAAGGCTCACAAATCTCATTATTCTATTCACCGGGGGTCTACCAAAATGTACCGGGATTTGAAAGAGGTATATTGGTGGCATGGTATGAAGAAAGACATCGCTAAGTTCGTATCCGAATGCCCGAGTTGTTAACTAGTGAAGGTAGAGCATCAAAGGCCAAGTGGCTTGGCCCAAGACATTGAGATTCCCACATGGAAATGGGAAGATGTAAACATGGATTTTGTGGTTGGTTTGCCACGGACCCAAAGGCAATTTGATTCCATTTGGGTTGTCATTGTTCGGATGACGAAGTCGGCTCATTTCCTACTGGTCAAGACTACCTTTGGCGCCAAGGATTATGCAAGGTTGTATATCCAAGAGTTGGTAAGGTTGCATGGTGTGCCTAGGTCCATTATATTGGGTTGTGGTACCCAATTCATTTTCAGCTTTTGGAGGTCTTTTAAGAAGGGGCTTGGAACTAAGATCAAGTTGAGCACCGGTTTTCATCCTCAAACTGATGGGCAAGCTGAGAGGACTATTCAAACCTTGGAGGATATGTTGACGGCTTGTGTGTTTGAGTTTAAGGGCAACTGGTATGACCATCTTCTACTCATTGAGTTCGCGTATAATAATAGTTTTCATGCTAGCATTGGTATGGCTTCGTTTGAGGCCTTATATGGGAGAAGGTGCAGGTCACCGATGGGGTGGTTTGAGTTGGGGGAGATGGCACTAGTTGGCCCTAATCTACTGATGGAGGCCATGGAAAAGGTGAAAGTATTTAGGGAAAGGTTGAAAACGGCCCAAAGTCGTCAAAAGTCTTATTCGAATGTTAGGAGGAGGGAAGTTTTGTGTCGGTTATTGGGTATATGTGAAGGTTTCGCCTATGAAGGGTGTGATGTATTTTGGTAAGAAGGGAAAGCTAAGCCCCTGGTATGTTGGCCTTTATGAGATCGTTGAGGGGATTGGAAGTGTGGCTTATAGGTTGGAGTTGCCTCCGGACTTGAGTTCCATTCACCCAGTCTTCTATGTGTCTATGTTGAGGAAGCTAGTTGGTGATCCTAGCATCATTGTTCCCTTGGAAGGGATTGAGGTTGAGGAATACTTGTCTTATAAGGAAATCCTGGTGGAAATCTTGGATAGGCAAGTAAAGCGGCTTCATAACAAGGACGTGGCTTCAATGAAGGTGCTTTGGAGAAATCAACACGTGGAGAGTGCTACTTGGGAGGCGGAGCTGGACATGGTGAAGCGATACCCTCGTCTTTTCCAATCTACTCAAGCCTAAGGTACTAGGATTCTCCCTTTTCGAATGGTTCCATTTCTTTCCCTCTTGAGTCTCATGACATGACATGCATACATGTGCACGAAAAAGGGTTTTTATAATGTTTTGAATCACTTGAATACGATTTTGATATGAGTTTAAAGGCTTTATGATGTTTCTAATAATGAACTATGCATTGTACCGTATGTTGAGTGTTTCATGCTCTAAGTCAAGCCTTGTTCTTGTACATTCAGGGACGAATGTTCCCAAGGGGGAGATGATGTAAGGACTCAGACTTTTCGAGCGGCTTTAATGGATCAATTGGTATTTTCCTGAGCAAACTGCCAGGCATCGTTCCACGGAAGGCCCACATGGGTCGTATGAAGCCACAAGGACCGTGTGGTCTCTCGTGGAGGGACACTTGGTCCAGTTCACGGTATGGGCAATCTGGGACAGATGAGATTTTGGACTAAGTGAGGGCACACGGTCAGTGTGATGTGTCACGGGCCGTGTGACCCTCCGTGCAACTCACTACGTAAAATTTTTCTAAGTATGAAAGTACCGTCTCATAATTTTGTCATGCGGAAATTATTTCAAGTATTATCACATAGTTGATGTCACGGCCCGTGTGGAGTCACACGGACCATGTAATCATTCATGTGGTACCCTTTAGCTTCGAATAAATTCCCTCTATGAAATTTCTAAGTGACGGTTCACGGTCACTATTCACGGTCTGTGTGACGTCTCACGGACCGTGTAGTGGACCGTGTGGACCTGACGGTTCTAATTTTTGCTTGTTTCATTAATGGCGTTTACATAATTCTAGTTTATTTTAATTATGAATTATGACCTTTTACCTATCTTAAATCCCTAATTCAGCTGATATCCCTCCCCTCCTAATTCATTGTCCTAAAAACCTTCTACCCCTCATAAGATCACCTCCAAAATACTCTCTACTCTCCCCTCTCAAGGTTCAAGGCTAGGGTTTAATTGAGGTCCAATTCAAGCTAAGTCCTTCCCCAAATCAGCTCATCAATCAAGGTATGTGGGATTGATTTTTGGTCTCTTTCAACCAAGAAGACCCGAAAAATCTTTCAGTGGATTTCATGAATTTGGATTACTTTAAATATAAATTTTCATTACTTGATTTACTTAAATCCAATTGATATATGGGTTGTATTCTACCTATGATTTCAAATCACTTTGATCACTATTATGATGATTTACACTGAGTTATGAAGTTATGAACATGCATGTCCCTTTTTAAGTTGATTTATCCATAGGTAACCTATATTACGATTTACATGTGGATTTAATTATGGATTTCCTCAACTTCATTTATATGACTGATTTTAACTTGAATCTACATTACCCATGCTAATCTCATATCATGCATTGCATTTGCATTCATGAACATTGGTTTATATGGATTATGAAGTGAGTTGAGCCCAATTATGTTTTATGAAACTATTATGATATGATTTTGGTAAGGCATTGGTTATGACAAGGATGTGATCACATATGTGTCTTATGATTATGGTTTATTGAGAATCTCGGGTGCTTGCACCATTTCGTATATGTGCATGAGTTATTCCTTACATGAGCATCATAATTATGATTTATGATTTAGCATTTGAACCCAAATGTGCATTGAACGGATTTGTAATGAAGATTGAATCTCTTGAAAGCATATATATGTATAAGAATTCATGTGGGATGTTGTTGACTTAGCATCGATGGATTGGGGGCGTTAGGGCTATCCCCAAGGGCCCTCTCCCTTTCCTTGGACTATGTGCCAACATAGGAACGTTAAACCATTACCAAAATGACCGGGTCGTAAGGAATGGTTAATCATTTATGATTATGATATGTTATGTATGATTATGGAAAATCCTTCCGAAATGGTGAGTCCCGTAAGGAAGGTGACCATCTACAGAAATGGTGTATTCCATAAGGTGTGATGTAGATTACCTTTGACAAGTAATCTTCTCCTACCGATGGGAGGTCTTTATCGGACTAATTCATGTAATAGCTCACATGGATTTGATTTGTCGGTTATAGTCCATCCCCACTATATATGAGCATTGTAGCATTTCATGCATCATGAATTTCATGGCATCTTGTATATATTTCCTTTGGATATATGATTCTTTCTATATTATGTGTCATTACCATCTAACATTGAAATGCATGTTTGGTAAGTCATATGCATTGCATGCCCGCATACTTAGTACATTCAAACGTACTAACACATACTCTATGCCTACATGATTTTACCATGTAGGGGTCGAGCACTTTGATTACCGACCGTTTGACGAATAGTACCAATCTGGAAGCATACTGTGGTGAGTCCAATCTTCCAAGGATGAGCCAACTGTCTCTCCTTTATGTTATTTTAGAATGTTCTGCCTTATTTGAGGGTGAGCCCGAAACTTGTCCTGGCCCCCGTTCCGTTTGACTAGATACATTTGTTGGACATCATGTAGACTTCTTAAAGTCTTATGCTATGTGAAATATTTGGTTTATGTGCCCCTATGAATAGATTTATGGAAATCTCATATTTTGGTTATATGCTTTTGGGTGGTAGTGTGGAAAGTCCCAAGCCCCGTTTTGCCCCTAATGTGAGTCATATTCTCCCGCCCCTTAGAATCATGTGTTGCTATTTGTATGTCCTTCGTGAACCGATGATGTGAATTTAGATACTTGAGGCTTATTTGGGGACCGTCGTGTTCCCATTCGCCGTGTCACATCTAGGCTCTTGTCCCGGGTCGTGAAAATTATTTTCTCACAGATTAAGATATAGCATGTGGAATATCTCACTATAGTCTATTGCTCTCTCTATTTGGTGTATTTGAATTCCATGCATAAAGCTCCTATATATAGGAAGCATGTTATGGCCTCTTCTAACTTGTTGTGATAACTTGTTATGGCAACTTCTCATGGGAACTTGTTTCCAATTATACTCTTTATTTATTTTATCAATCTCACATTGTTGTGAGTTAAAATTAGCTAATGTACCACATGAACCACAGGCATATTTATATATTATAAAGAAAAGTAGTCTTGCATGTGATTAAGCCAAGTGGCAAGCTATTGAAAAGCCACTTGGCAGTTTTAAGACAACATAATTAATAAATATGGTAATAAAATTTTTTAATTAAGAGATTAAAAATAATTGAAGTAGCAAATACATTCAACTTTTTAAAAAATAAAAGAAGAAGATAAATTATATATATATATATATATATAGAGAGAGAGAGAGAGAGAGAGAGAGAGAACTATGTGTAAAAGATATAATTTGCATGTAATTCTTTTAAAATAGAGCTATAAATTAATATATAATCTGCACGGATACGTATGCATATAAATTTAAATAATAATAAACAGACCAAAAAAATTATATACATGTGTGATTTGTGTTTAGCCATTGCAAGAAATTATAATATTTTCCTATAAGTGCTACCATGTAATATGTATATAAATATATAAATATTACCATGAATATATATGGTAAAAATCAGAAATATTTTAAACTTCTTATTAGCTATAAGTATCTAAGAATCAACTTTTATGGTAAACTTCTTGCTATCACATTTCTTTGAAATCAATTCAACTAACAATTTATACAAGCAACTATTTCATATGGCAAATATTTATGAATTAGAATCGTGACTATATATATTATAAAGGAGAATAGTCTTGCATGTGGTTAAGCCAAGTGGAAAGCTATTGAAAAGTCACTTGGCAATTTAAGACAACAAAATTAATAAATATGGTAATAAATCTTTTAATTAAGAGATTAAAAATAATTGAAGTAGCAAATACATTACACTTTTAAAAAAATAAAAGAAGAAAAAAGAAATTATATATAAAAAACGAGGAACATATGAAAATCATTTAAACTACTATGTATATAAATGATAAACGTCATATATATATATATATAATTACGTGTAAAAGATATAATTTGCATGTAATTCTTTTAAAATAGAGCTATAAATGAATATACATAATCCACACGGAAACATATGCATATAAATTTAAATAATAATAGACAAACAAAAAAAAATTATATACACGTGTGATTTGGTTATTTGCCGTGGTAAGAAATTATAATATTTTCCTATATGTTCTACCATGTAATATGTATATAAATATATAAATATTACCACAAATATATATGGTAAAAATCATAAATATTTTAAACTTCTTATTAGCTATAAGTATCTAAGAATCAACTTTTATGGTAAACGTATTACTATCACATTTCTTTGAAATCAATTCAACTAACAATTTACACAAGCAAATATTTCATATGGCAAATATATATGAATCAGAATCTTGGCTATATATATTATAAAGGAGAATAGTCTTGCATGTGGTTAAGTCAAGTGGCAAGCTATTGAAAAGCAACTTGGCAATTTTAAGACAACAAAATTAATAAATATGGTAATAAAATCTTTTAATTAAGAGATTAAAAATAATTAAAGTAGCAAATACATTAAACGTTTAAAAAAATAAAAGAAGAAAAGATAAATTATATATCGAAAACGAGGAACATATGAAAATTATTTAAACTACTATGTATATAAATGATAAACGTCAGAATATAATTCTAAATTAAATATTACCATATATATATAATATAAATTAAATTTAAATATTACCGTATTTTGATGTGGTAACTATATATATATAAAACTACGTGTAAAAGATATAATTTTCATGTAATTCTTTTGAAATAGAGCTATAAATAAATATATATAATCCGCACGGACACGTATGCATATAAATTTAAATAATAATAAACAAACCAAAAAAAATTATACACACGTGTTTTGTGTTTAGCCATGGAAGAAATTATAATTTTTTCCTATAAGTTCTACCATGTAATATGTATATAAATATATAAATATTACCATGAATATAAATGATAAAAATTTATACTTCTTATTATCTATAAGTATCTAAGAATCAACTTTTATGGTAAACGTCTTACTATCACATTTTTTTTAAATCAATTCAACTAACAATATATACAAGCAAATATTTCATATGGCAAATATTTATGAATCAAAGTCGTGACAATTTTGTGTATAAGAGTGAAAACACGTGTATAATTGGACTTTTACTCTTACATATGATAAAAATTAAAATATAATTTGCAACATTACATATTATCGTGTATATACATGGTAAAAATAATATTACATATTGCCTCGAGATTTGAAGCGATAATATAAAAAAACTCTTGGTAAAGTTATATTTATGATTTCAGAAAAAGTAATTGTAGAATATATGATTTAAATTATATTCTTGGATGTTTTTCTTAATCTGTGTGCACAGCTTCATAGATTTAATTAATATGGAATAAAAAAGGAGCACCAAATTATTATATAGTTAGACAATAGTCACTCCTCGGGAGGGTTCCCTTTGTCGTGGCCGACACTCAAAGACTATTGTCAGTCCCCAAGCGAACCACTTAGCCTCATCACATCATTAAATCAATAAACTCTACTGAACAGCAGAGAGTATAAGTAAGTAAATGGGCATATCTCATCTAAAGTTTCAAAATAAATATAAAATTAAAGGCAAGTAGAAAGAACTAGCTCACAAGTCTCAACATCAATGCTCAACCATCGTCTATGAAGCCTCTATTACTACTCATTTGGTGCCAATGTGTAACGCCCGCAAAATTACCAAAATACCCCTCAAGGAGAGGTGTGCGAGAAACGTGCCTTCCGATGCTCGGATCGGAAATTCGAGAGCGGATTCATGATCAGCACTGAAAATGGAGTGGGGGAAAGGTCTCGGTCGAATTTGAGAGCAACCGAGTCAAAAGATAATTTTTCGTTCCAAAACGAAAAACAGTGAGCCTCCGCGACGGAACCGCGACGCGGACTGGTCGCGGAGACACACTTACCTTTTCCTGAAAATTTCGACGGAGTTGAGTTTCCGAAAATACACTTTCCGCGACCAGTCCGCGTCGCGGACTGTGTTATTTTAGGACGGGATTTAATTTCTTAAAATTTCCAAGGGCATTATGGTCCAATCCCACCTATCCTAAACGTACCCCTATGACCTATATAGGTCGGTTTTCACGAAAAAGGGTTGAAAAACCCCATTGAAGAAGTCTTCCTAAGGTCCTTAAGGCTAGGGCTTGAAGGAGGTTGAAGAGAGCAAGAGGAAAGAAGGTGCTTTAGTGTGACTATCTTCTTTCAGGTATGTAAGGCTAAACTTAAAGCATGGGAATGTCCTCCCATGTGCCCCGTGAGTAATGTATTAAAGTTTAATGATGAATGATGTTAGGGTAATGAAGTGAAACATGTTAATTCATGTAATGTAATGAATAAATGCCATTATTTTATGTGTAAACCTACATATTTTCCTGCATTGATGATGACCCTCATAAAAACCCTCATGCATCCTTTTTAAACTATTTTCTTGAAAAGCATTTAGTTAAAAACCCTATATCTATTGTATATGTATCCTAGAAAGCATGCATGATGAACATGGGTGTGTGTGTGTAGAGTCTAGAGTAATGATAAAATAATGAATGATGAACGTTGAGCATGTGAATGTGGGATTGTCTCTAAGTTGAGAGTCAAAGTTCCTAAACTAGTGTCCCTAAAGTCCATGATGTTAATGTTAATGGAATGGAATGACAATGATGTTAATGTTAATGTAAAGGAGATGTCAATGATAAAGTGTTATGCCCCTATGGGGACTAATGATAATGTAATGTGTCCCTATGGGACAAATGAATTTTAATGTTTTATGAGCAATGCCGAGTCCTGGGAGGAGTATTGAGCACCGAAATGGATAAAAGTGAGTCCCACTTGAGTCCATTAACTACGTGGCCCGCGTAGGAAGAGAGGATTGAACCGCAATGCGGATGGCTCCTATCTTGTCCCAAATGAGGACTAATGTTATGTTTTATGGATCCACTAATGAAATGTCCTTTACCCTGGGCAGGGTAATGGATGGATGTGGCAACGGCATCGCTTCGTTGTATCATCACTGGCTCATAAGTGATAGTTGTCGGTTAAAGAAACTCCCAGTTAGGCCTCTCAGAAAAGGTTTCCCTAATAGTACTCTAATGTAAAGGCCAATGTTAATGCAAAGGTCAATGTTAATGTAAAGGTCAATGTTAATGCAAAGGTCAATGTTATTGTAAAGGTCAATGTTAAGTAAAGGTCAATGTTCATGTTTCCCTGATATAAATGTTAAAGTCTCATTATGATGTACGTTATGTTCGGATGATTCTAATGATGTGATTCAGCTATTTTACATGCCAGTACATTCCACGTACTGACGCCATTTGGCACTGCATCGTTTCATGATGCAGATACAGGAGCTAGAGGACTTCAGCAGCCGCCCCGTTGAGGTCAAGTGTTTCCAAGTTCTGACGGTGGTGAGCCTCCTTGTTTCCGGAGGAAACCTTTATTTATGAATGTTATCCTGTTCTTTTGAGTCGGGTAGCCATGGTTTGTCATGGTCCTCTTCTTAGACGTTTTAAGGAATGTTCCTTTGCTTGGTGAAATGAACAGTTTTGATGTTTGGCCACTGGCCCACTGTGTTTAGGTATTATTTCCTATCTCCTTCCGCAATGTTTATAATGAATGATGTGATGAATGCTAAGTGGTTCGCTTGGGGGCTAGCAATAGCCTCTGAGTGTCGGCCACGCCTAGGGTACCCTCCCGGGGCGTGACAAACTTGGTATCAGAGCACAGTGTTCAAGAGTCCTAGGGAGTCTACGAAGCCGTGTCTAGTAGAGTCTCGTTTATGCGTGTGTTGTGCACCACACTTCATAAACAGGATGCTAAAGGGCATTAGGAAATGGTTCCACTTCTTTGATGTTCTGAGTCGTGCGCTAGAGCTTGACTTTAAGCAAACCTCTTTAACTCGTGCATTACGCGTTTGCAGATAATGCCTCCAAAACGCACTGCTGCCCAAAGAGATGGTTCTGTCCCAAGTACTGAGAACCCCTTGCCAGAACGTGAGGTAAGGAGACGGGGACGACCAGCTAGAGTTGCTGAGGCTCCACCAGCACAGTCAGCCCCCACTTCAGAGGCAGACTTCAGGGGAGCCATTGCCATGCTCACCCAGTTGGTGGCCTCGCAAAGTAGCAGTCGTGGTCCCTGGCCCCAAGCTCTAGTTCCCAAGAGCTAACTGCTGCGTCCAGGCTCAGAGATTTTTTGAGGATGAATCCGTCAGTCTATACGGGTTCTAAGGTTGAGGAGGATCCGCAAAACTTTATTGATGAAATGCGCAAGATCCTAAGGGCAATGCATGCAAGTGAGAGTGAAGGAGTGGAGTTGGTCTCATATCAACTTAAGGATGTGGCCAACATTTGGTACAACCAATGGGAGGATGTCAGAGGTGAAAGTGCTGAACCAGCCGAGTGGGAAGAGTTCGAGAGTGCTTTTCTCGATCATTTCTTTCCCCAAGAGTTAAGGGAAGCCAAGGTTGAAGAGTTTGTAAACTTAAAACAGGAGGGTATGACCGCCAAAGAGTATAGCCTAAAGTTCACCCAGCTGTCGAGGTATGCTCCGGAGATGGTTCTTGATATGAGGGCCAGGATGAGAAATTTTGTGTCTGGACTGGGCAGACATGTGAAGAGGGAGTGCAAGGCAGCACTGCTGATCCCAGATATGGATATTTCCAGGCTGATGGTTTACGCTCAACAGACCGAAGAGGACAAGAAGAGGGACAGGGAGGAACAGCAAAGCAAGAAAGCCAAGGCTGCGGGCCAGGAACAAAACCAGCAAAAAGGGGACAAGGGCAGCAAGAACTTCTTTCAGAGGAAACCTCCTCGCCATGCAACACCGATGGTGAATGCACCTGTTCAGCAGCACAGGTATGACCAAAGGACCCAGGGCCATCAGAATTTCATAGCACAGATATCTCAGTCCCAGGCCAGTGTCGCCCAGGGCCCCAGAGAAAAAGCAACTTGTGGCAGATGTGGCAAACAACATCTTGGTGCGTGCCGGGAAGGCACCAATTTATGCTATACGTGTGGACAGCCTGGCCATATCCAGATTGAATGTCCTATGAGGAGCCAGAGGGGAAACGACAGAGGTAATAGAGCCCAGTCATCTACAGCGCCCCCTGCGGGCAGTCAACAGAGGGCTACTGCTACAAATGCTGGAGGCGAAGCGAACCGCCTGTATGCTATGGGAAATCGGCAGGACAGAGAGGCTGCCCCAGATGTTGTAACGGGTATGCTTCAAATCTTCTCTTATAACTGTTACGCATTACTTGATCCGGGTGCCACCTTATCCTTTGTGACACCCTATGTGGCTAATAAGTTCGAAGTTGCCCCAGAATGTCTACGTGAGTCATATTCCGTTTCAACTCCTACTGGAGAGTCTATTCTTGCTAAAAGGGTCTATAGAAACTGTGTAGTATTCATTTATTATAGGGATACACTGGCTGATTTGGTAAAATTAGAGATGGTGGATTTTGATGTGATCCTTCGGATGGATTGGCTTCACGCTTGCCATGCATCCATAGACTGTAGAACCCGAGTGGTTAAGTTTCAATTCCCACTTGAACCGATTTTAGAATGGAAGGGAGGTTATGTTGCACCCAAGGGTATAATTATTTCTTACCTGAGGGCAAGGAAGTTGATCTCTAAGGGGTGTATCTACCACCTAGTAAGAGTTAAAACTGATAATGTTGAGACCCCCACTCTTGAGTCGGTCTCAGTTGTTAATGAGTTTCCTGAGGTGTTCCCGGAGGATTTACCTGGAGTCCCTCCTGATAGGGAGATTGACTTCGGTATTGAACCTCCCCGATACGCAGCCTATTTCAATTCCGCCATATAGGATGGTCCCCGCTGAACTGAAGGAGCTGAAAGAACAGTTGAAAGACCTGTTAGAGAAGGGTTTTATTAGACACAGTGTTTCTCCGTGGGGTGCTCCAGTTATGTTTGTGCGAAAGAAAGATGGGACGCTTTGAATGTATATAGATTATAGGCGACTGAACAAGGTCACAGTCAAGAACAAATATCCTCTTCCTAGGATTGACGACTTGTTCGACCAACTTCAGGGTGCCTCATGTTTTTCAAAAATAGACCTCAGATCGGGTTACCATCAGTTAAAGGTGAGGGAGTGTGATATCCCAAAGACAGCTTTCAGGACAAGATATGGTCATTTTGAATTTTTAGTGATGTCCTTTGGGTTGACCAATGCACCAGCAGCCTTTATGGACTTGATGAACAGGGTATTTAGACCCTACTTGGATATGTTTGTAATCGTCTTCATTGATGATATTTTGATATATTCGAAGGGTGAGGAAGAGCATACTAAACATCTCAGAGTTGTCCTTCAAACTCTTAAGGACCACGAGTTATATGCTAAGTTCTCCAAGTGCGAATTTTGGCTTAAGTCAGTGGCTTTCCTAGGCCATGTGGTTTCCGGTGACGGTATTCGAGTGGATAACCAGAAGATTGAGGCGGTGGCAAGCTGGCCAAGGCCAACCTCTCCAACTGACATAAGAAGCTTCTTGGGGTTGGCAGGCTACTACCGGAGGTTTGTGGAGGGGTTTTCTTCCCTATCTGCACCATTGACCAAACTGACCCAGAAAAGGGCTAAGTTCCAATGGTCTGACGAATGTGAGAAAAGTTTCCAAGAGCTGAAGACCAGGTTAACCACTGCACCTGTTTTGACATTGCCTGACGGAACAGATGACTTCGTGGTATACTGTGACGCATCTAGAGTTGGGTAGGGGTGCGTGTTAATGCAAAGAGGAAGGGTGGTAGCCTATGCTTCCAGACAGCTTAAGGTTCATGAACGAAACTATCCTACCCATGATCTTGAGTTGGCAGCCGTTGTGTTCGCACTTAAAATCTGGCGCCACTACTTGTATGGAGTACATGTGGATGTGTTCACAGACCATAAGAGCTTGCAGTATGTATTCAGCCAAAGGGAGCTCAATCTGCGAAAGAGGAGATGGTTAGAGTTGCTCAAGGACTATGATATGAGCGTCATGTACCACCCAGGTAAAGCTAACGTTGTTGCTAATGCTCTTAGCAGGTTGTCTATGGGTAGCACGGCCCATGTTGAGGAAGAAAAGAAAGAACTGGTGAAAGAGGTACACAGGTTGGCCCGATTGGGGGTCCAACTTGAAGAGAATGATGAAGGAGGAGTTAGTGTTCAAAATGGGTCTCCATCGTCCCTGGTGACTGAAGTTAAAGAGAAGCAGGATCGAGATCCCGTTATACTCCAACTAAAAGAAGATGTTCATAAGCAAAAAGTGATGGTCTTCTCCAAAGGGGGAGATGGGGTACTGAGGTACCAGAACAGATTATGTGTCTCTAATGTTGATGGTGTTCGAGAAAGGATTTTAGCTGAGGCCCATAATGCTAAGTACTCCATCCATCCAGGTTCCACCAAGATGTATCACGACTTGAGAGAAGTCTATTGGTGGAGTGGAATGAAGAGGGACATCGCAGAATTCGTTTCCAGATGCCCCAACTGCCAGCAAGTCAAGGTTGAGCACCAAAGGCCAAGTGGTCTGGCTCAGAATTTTGAAATTCCAGAATGGAAGTGGGAGATGGTGAACATGGACTTTGTCACGGGCTTACCGAAATCCCGGAGGCAACATGACTCCATATGGGTGATTGTAGACAGAATGACGAAATCAGCACATTTCTTAGTAGTCAAGACGACTAACACTGTCGAAGATTATGCCAAAATATATATTCAGGAGATAGCGAGATTGCACGGAGTTCCCTTGTCTATTATTTCAGACAGAGGAGCCCAATTTACCTCTCACTTCTGGAAGTCGTTCCAGAAAGGGCTGGGTACTAAGGTGAACTTGAGCACGGCCTTTCATCCACAGACGGATGGCCAGGCAGAACGCACTATCCAGACGTTGGAAGACATATTGAGAGCATGCGTTCTTGACTTCAAAGGAAATTGGGACGACCATTTACCCTTGATTGAATTCGCATACAACAACAGTTATCATGCGAGTATCCAAATGGCCCTTATGAGGCCTTGTATGGGAGAAGATGTAGATCGCCCATTGGGTGGTTCGAGGTTGGAGAGGCCGAGCTGATTGGGCCAGACCTTGTCCACCAGTCCATGGAAAAGGTGAAGACTATACGAGAAAGGTTAAAGGCAGCCCAGAGCCGCCAAAAGTCGTACACAGATGTAAGGAGAAGGGATTTAGAGTTTGAGGTGAATGACTGGGTTTATCTGAAGGTATCACCTATGAAAGGTGTCACGAGGTTTGGGAAGAAAGGGAAGTTGGGTCCTCGCTACATTGGTCCCTACCAAATTGTGCGAAGGATTGGAAAGGTTGCTTATGAGCTGGAACTACCCTTTGAATTAGATGGGATTCATCCAGTGTTCCACGTCTCAATGTTGAAGAGATGTTTAGGGGATCCTGCCTTGGTAGTGCCTGTAGAGAGCACAGGAATCAAGGACAGCCTGTCCTATGAGGAAACCCCAGTCCAAATCCTTGATCGGCAAGTTCGCAGACTAAGGAACAAGGAGATAGCTTCTGTTAAGGTACTATGGAGAAATCAATTCGTTGAAGGATCCACATGGGAAGCTGAGGAGATGAAAGCAAAGTACCCGCACTTGTTCGTGCCCGAGGTCGATGGAAGCATCGAAGGTAATGACCCTACTTAATGTAAATTAATGTATATTACATGAATTCCATGTGAAATTGTAAATGTTGAATAAATGAGCTTAAAGACCAATGAAAGATGAAGGTAGTAGGTTATCAAAGTAATATTGAGGTGAGTCGTGAGCCTATTCGTGCTAAAATACTTCCCTACTTATCATTCGAGGACGAATGATCCCAAGGGGGAGATAATGTAACGCCCGCGAAATTACCGAAATACCCCTCAAGGAGAGGTGTGCGAGAAACGTGCCTTCCGATGCTCGGATCAGAAATCCGAGAGCGGATTCATGATCAGCACTGAAAATGGAGTGGGGGAAAGGTCTCGGTCTAATTTGAGAGCAACCGAGTCAAAAGATAATTTTTCGTTCCAAAACGAAAAACAGTGAGCCTCCGCGACGGAACCGCGACGCGGACTGGTCGCGGAGACACACTTACCTTTTCCTGAAAATTTCGACGGAGTTGAGTTTCCGAAAATACACTGTCCGCGACCAGTCCGCGTCGCGGACTGTGTTATTTCAGGACGGGATTTAATTTCTTAAAATTTCCAAGGGCATTATGGTCCAATCCCACCTATCCTAAACGTACCCCTATGACCTATATAGGTCAGTTTTCACGAAAAAAGGTTGAAAAACCCTATTGAAGAAGTCTTCCTAAGGTCCTTAAGGCTAGGGCTTGAAGGAGGTTGAAGAGAGCAAGAGGAAAGAAGGTGCTTTAGTGTGACTATCTTCTTTCAGGTATGTAAGGCTAAACTTAAAGCATGGGAATGTCCTCCCATCTGCCCCATGAGTAATGTATTAAAGTTTAATGATGAATGATGTTAGGGTAATGAAGTGAAACATGTTAATTCATGTAATGTAATGAATAAATGCCATTATTTTATGCGTAAACCTACATATTTTCCTGCATTGATGATGACCCTCATAAAAACCCTCATGCATCCTTTTTAAACTATTTTCTTGAAAAGCATTTAGTTAAAAACCCTATATCTATTGTATAAAAATAGTGAAATTTAAAAACTACCCATAACGGTAACTTTCTTTCTGTAAAAATTAGCTCTCAAAGAAACGTTCACTGCCAGCCCACCGGAATGGCGCGTGAGCCGCCGGCGGAGGGCAAAAGACCGCCGGACAAGGAACACCAGGAGCGCCTGGATGAGGGGCTTCTTCTACAACAAGAGACGCGCTCAGATTCATCCCACAGCTCTGGGAAAACGCAAAGCAGTCCGACGATTATTTTGGCTATATCCGAAGAAGAATTGTCTAGGGCTCGCGAAATTATGTCCTTACTTAATATGGGTCAAATTCGAGTAATTCCAAAGAGTGGAGATGAATCTACACATTCTGATCCACCTGTGGTCCAAAAATTAGATCATTCTATCGCGCCAATTGGGAGAACTGATCCGGAGATTATGGCGCGAATCACCTCAAAATCGCATGATGTGAGTCTTGATATTCGACCAACTTCTGAGGAAATTCAAGATAGGGATGCTACTGGAGAAGCCCCCCCCCCCCCCCCCCCCCCACGAACTCAGCTACAATCTGAACAATATTTGGTCAATTCCACCGCTGGAATCGACGGCGGGGACTTAACAGTCGACGACGACGGAGCTCCGGCGAGAATTAAGGGTCGTAAAATATGTCACAATGTTCCTGTGGGATAGGAGAGGCTCCCAGACCAAAAAACCCCAAATCTTAATGTCACAATTGACTCGAATTTGGAAACTAGGATTTTGAGGACTCAAGAAAATTTCGACTATGGCATTGATTGTCCAAACACTAATGCTACTATGAGTAAAATGCAGAATTCTGAACAAATTAGGGGTAATCTAGAAGCTAAAGATGATAATAGAGACCCCCTAGTACTGAATTCTGATCAAATTAGAAGTGACCAAGTTCATCAGGAGATAACTAAGGATTCAGCATCCTTAGGAGGTAAGTTGTTGGAGCTAACTAATATTTCTGGTAGTTGTACTAATGATGTTAGGTCGGATGCTGTGTTGAATCAAGAAAGAGGACAATGTGACCATTCTAAGGCTAAGCATGTTGACACTAATAATCAAAATATCAACCAGATTAATTCTGATTTGATTAATGGTGATAAGGGTGCTGGCAAGGGTAATGATCTCAGAGTTGATAAGGAAAGTGGGAAAAGCAACAACCACCATGATTCTCAAACTCATATCTTCCACCCTCCCAAACCTCATGATCTAACCAAGCTTACATCCAATTTCCAGAAGCAAAATCCTCCTCATTTTCATCCTAATCTGAGTACTAACTCTGATCAGCTCATTAAGAGTACCACTACCCCTCTTATAACCAGCAAATTCCCTAAAATCAATCAGGTCCCTGAGCCGGCTCCTTTTACTATTGTTCACTCCTATGCTACCAAGCTAAGGACCAACCAAGCCAAAGTTGAAGTTCCAGTGGATATAAGCCCCCCCATTTTCACTACCAGACAAGGCCTGCCAGCTGTTATCTTCAAGAAGCAGGATTACATGGTTAAACTGGCTGAGAAGTGTAAATATACATTTATTGGGAAATTCTCTAACACCATGCCTAAGATTGACCTTATCAGGAAGAGTTTCATACAACAAACTCAACTTATAGGTGGTGTGAAAATTGCCCATTTCAATGCTAAGAGCAGAAGACCATGTTACTATATGGAACAAACAAAGGATGTTTATTGAAGGTCAGCCTATGAGGTTACAAATCTGGACACCTTCTTTCACTCCAGACAAAGAGACCCCTATTGTTCCTGTGTGGGTAACTCTACCAGAGTTACCATGGCATTGCTATGATAAGGAATTCATTTCGGCTTTATTAGCCCCTATTGGAAAAACTTTGCATTTAGATGTTGCTTCTATTCAAAAAACAAGGGGAGTGTTGCTAAAGTTAGGGTCCAGATGGATCTTACTAAAGAAAGGCCACCTCATGTTTGGATGGGTACTGATGAAGATGATCATACCATAGGAAGGTGGCAAGCTATTCAATATGAAGGGCTTCCTGACTACTGTATGTATTGTAAGCATCAAGGGCATAGAGAACAGGTGTGCACTGTCAAAAAGAAAGATGAAGCTGAAAAGAAGACAAGAGAACCAGAGAAGGATGTCTACAAAACAGATCAGGTTCACTCCTTACCTAATTCTTCCTTTACTTTTAACACTAATGTTTGCTTAAGTGATGCAGGTGTAGCAGGAGGTCACCAGAATGGAAAAGAGCATCAGAAGGAAATAAATAATGAGGAATGGCAGGTCCAAAAAAGAAAACAGAATCAGAAAAATAAACAAACCAATGTGCAATGGAAACCAACTGGTAATATCATCAGTGGCATTAATGATCAAGACAATGAGAAACAAACAAGGAATCACAACTCTGGACCAAGTGAAATGGGGAAGAGTTGTGAGGCAAATGTAAAAGGACAGGAGGATGCACCTAGAGGCTTAGGTATTGACTTATCTCCCCATGGGAGTATTGATCTTGCTCATCAAGATCAGACCCCCATCCCCCATAATATTGCTGAGCATGTTGATACTGTTACATCCCCACTCCCAATCCCCTCTGGGTTAGCTGATATTGTAGTCTGTGGTGGTGAGGAAGAATTGAAGGAGACACCTACTAACCTGCAGGATGGGGAACCAATGGGTGGGTATTACAAATCTCCTGCTACCCCTATTGACCAAAGTCAGATGCTGCAGCAAAATGTTAGTAGTCTTAATCAGTCCAGGGAAGGTCTTCCAGGTCAGAGTAACAATATGGGTTCTATGGCTAAGGATTTGGGCTCATTTGCTAGCACTAGTACTATGGGGACCAAAGGTAAGAAGAACAAGCTGAGCAAGAAAAGAAGGGATGCCCTTAAAAAGAAAATTGGTAACCAGACTGAGCAAGTTGAAGGCAATCAGTTCCAATCTCCTACAAGAAGTGATAGAGTGAATGGCAGAAAATTCATTATTACTGATGGTCAGAATGAGGTTTCTATTTCACCCTTTCAGGTTGACTATAACCATGCTCATACAGACATGGTGGCAGAGGTGACTACTGCAGACTGTGCTTTCAATACTGATCCGGCTTTACCTAGAGGAGATACAGATGAGTATGAAGTCATTAACTCTGAAGATGAGCTTGATAAGGATAATTTTTCCAATGAGGAGGAGGAAGATGGTGGAACCAGACAGACAAGAGTCTATAAACCAAGCTTTAAGCAAGAAGAGTGGATCCAAGAGGAGATACAACAAGTGTCTGACCAACAAGGCCTATCTCCCAGGGGTCTGCATCAGAACAGCTTCAAGGCCAAAAATTTCAAAGATACAGTTCCTACCACTATTGGTAGACCTAACACCAGACTTTATGCATCCAAATCTTCTCAATAATCAGCACCTTCATTTGGAATGCTAGGGGCATTAGTACTAAGGGTGCCCTAGAAAGAATTAAGAATCTCAAGCAGCTCCATCATCTGTCCATGATCTCTGTTTTGGAACCTTTTTCTGATAACTCTCATTTGACTCAGTTCAGAATTCATCTAGGTATGGATAAGGCCACCTGCAATAATAATGGTAAGATTTGGATTTTTTGGAATGAAGAGATTGATTGCTCAATCTTAGATTCTGATGACCAGCAGATTACTTGTGAGGTGAAACATGTTCAGCATCTTCATTCCTTCATTGTTACAGTTGTCTATGCCAAGTGTAGGGACCATCTCAGACATCCTTTGTGGGAGAAAATGATTCACACTGCCAATACCAAATCTGATGTGCCTTGGTGTGCTGTGGGAGATTTTAATGTCATTACTTCCACTGAGGAGAAGCTTGGGGGGGTTCGCTATAACATCAAAAAGAGTTTTGAGTTTATTAGTGTGATTGAGGCTTGTGGGCTTATTGACTTAGGATTTACTGGCCAAAATTATACATGGTGCAATAACAGAGATGTCAATTCCAGGATTTGGAAGAGACTTGATAGAGCCATGGTTAATGACAAATGGTTGGAGTGCATGCCCACCACTACCATTACTCATCTGCCTTCTGTAGGATCTGATCATTGCCCTCTCTTGATGGATATGTCTCTAAGTCAAGATAAAGGTGTCAAGTACTTTAAATTTTTGAACTGGTGGACTGATCAGCCCACATTTATGGATACTGTGAAGGACAGTTGGTCTAGAAAGGTGTCTGGAGACCCCATGTGGATATTTCATCAAAAGCTGAAGGTTCTTTCTTCTTCTCTCAGTAGTTGGTCTAGGAGTCACTTTGGTGATGTCTTTGCTAAGGTCAAGGAGTTTGAGGAGAAAGTCAAACTTGCAGAAGAAGACCTCATCAATGACACCACTGAGGATAAAAGGAGTCAATTACATGGGGTAAATGCTGAATATATAAAATTCTTGAAAATGGAAGAGTCTATGCTCAAGCAGAAATCCCAGCTGCATTGGTTTAAAGATGGTGATGCCAATACCTCCTACTTTCATGCACTTATAAGAGGTAGAAGGAGGAAGTTATATATGCATAGAGTTCAAGATGATAATGGGGAGTGGATCCAAGGGGATGAACAGATTGCAGGGGCTGCCTGTGATTACTTCCAGAGCACCTTTTTAGGGGATGATAAGTACATTGATGAAGAGGTGATTAATTGTATACCTAATATGCTGAATCAAGATCATAATGCCAATCTCCAAGCCATGCCTACCATGGAAGAATTGCATCAGGTTGTAATGGCCCTTAATCCACACTCAGCTGCAGGACCAGATGGTTATAATGGCAAATTCTATCAAGTTGGCTGGGATATCATCAAGTATGATCTTCTGAAGACTGTTCAGGCTTTCTTTTGTGGGCAAAGTATCCTAAATACTTCTCTCACACTTGCCTTGTGCTTCTCCCTAAGTCCAAGAATCCTAATCAGTTTACTGAGTACAGGCCTATTAGTTTGAGCAATTGTATCAACAAGATCTTCTCCAAGCTTTTGAGTATGAGACTAGCTCCTATTCTGCCTCTGCTGATCTCCAAGAATCAGTCTGGTTTTGTAAAAGGGAGAAATATTTCTGAGAACATCATGCTTGCCCAAGAAATCATCCACCAAATTAAAAAACCTGTGGAAGGGGATAATATTGTTATCAAGCTGGACATGGCCAAGGCTTATGATAGAGTGTCATGGGCTTTCATTTGTGTTGTCTTGAGAAAGATGGGTTTTGGTGAGTTGTTTATTGACATGGTTTGGAGATTAATGTCTAATAATTGGTATTCTATCATTGTGAATGGTACCAGACATGGCTTCCTCCACTCCTCTAGGGGCCTTAAACAAGGTGACCCCCTGTCTCCGGCCTTGTTTATCCTGGGTGCTGAGGTGTTATCTAGACTTCTTAACAGGTTACATCAGTCGTCTGGGTTCCAAGGCTTCTATATGCAACAAAGAGGGCCTCAAATCAATCATCTCAGTTTTGCAAATGATGTGATCATCTTCTCATCTGGTACCAGAAAGTCTTTAGAGCTTATCATGCAGACTTTAGCTACCTATGAAAGTGTGTCTGGTCAAAAAGTTAATAGCAACAAAAGCCACTTCTTGGTATCTCCTACAGCCCCCCAGAGTACCTGTGAAAGGGTCTATAGGATTACTGGTTTTACTCATAAACCAGATCCTATAACTTACCTTGGGTGCCCTTTGTATATTGGAAGACAAAAGGTAATTTATTTTTCAGATATGGTTTCAAAAATTGCTGCAAGGATATTAGGTTGGCATTCTAAGATCCTCAGCTGTGGTGGTAGAGCTACACTTATCAAACATGTTCTTCAGTCCATTCCTATTCATACTTTGTCAGCGGTATCTCCTCCATCCACTACCCTCAAACAAATACAAAGTCTTACTGCAGACTTTTTCTGGGGTTGGTGGAAAGGTAAAAAGAAGTACCATTGGTCTTCCTGGAAGAATTTGAGCTACCCATATGAAGAGGGGGGGTATTGGTGTCAGATTGATTAAAGATGTGTGTAGATCTCTCCAATTCAAACATTGGTGGACCTTCAGAACCAAAAATACCTTATGGGGTGAGTTCCTTAAAGCTAAATACTGTCAAAGGTCAAATCCAGTAAGTAAAAAAAGGAGCACTTGTGACTCTTTGGCCTGGAAGCATATGATGATGAATAAACAAGAGATGGAACCTCACATGCAATGGAAGATCAACTCGGGGAACTGTTACTTCTGGTGGGATGATTGGCTAGGTGTTGGCCCCTTGGCACACCTCAGGGAAACCAGTAGCAGGTTCAACAACTCCAAGGTCTCAGATTTTATTCATAATGGGCAATGGAATCAAGATCTGATCAATACCATTGCCCCTCCTCAGGTTGTTGATAAAATTTTAAACACTCAGCTGCGTATTTTGAATGAAATGCATGACAGGGCCATCTGGAGCCTCAACTCTAATGGAGAGTTCACCATCTCATCTGCATGGAATTTGATAAGGGACAAAAGAGTGAAGACCAAGCTCAACACTTGTATTTGGCACAAGAATATACCCTTTAAGTGTTCCTTTTTACTTTGGAGGGCATTAAAAGGGAAGCTTCCTACTAATGAGAGTTTGATCAGATTTGGGTATGAGCCTAGTAAATGTTGTTGTTGTTATAATCAGGGGTGGGATACCATTGATCATATTTTCATCACTGGCCACTTTGCTCAAAATGTGTGGAATGTTTTTGGTAACTCTTGTGGTGTTACTACTGATTGCAGTCCATTGAAGAATACTATGATGAGATGGTGGACTATGAAATATAAGAGTGATGTACAGAAGCTCATTTTTCAAGCAGTGCCTATCTTTATTTGCTGGAACTTATGGAAAAATAGATGTGCTAGTAAGTATGCTGCTAGCAAGTCCAACCATGTAAGGGTGAAATACCTTGTGGCTAAAGAAGTCTCTTATATGCTGAAAATAGCATACCCATATGTGGATTGGCCCAGTAGCTGGATGGATATTATGAGCATTACAGCTAATTGGGTGCATGATATCAAAGTCACCCCTGTCAAGTGGAATAAACCACCTGATCAGTGGGTGAAACTAAATTCAGATGGTAGTGCTCTTTCTAATCCAGGTAGGCTAGGTGGTGGTGGGATCATCAGGAATACTGCAGGCCTATTCTTATTTGTTTATGCTACCCCTATGGGGGTAGGGACCAACAACAAGGCTGAATTGGAAGCAGCCATCTTCGGCATTAGCTGGTGCCTTCAGATGGGTTTCAGGAGAGTCATATTAGAGGTTGATTCGGAATTGCTACAAAAATGGTTAACTGGTCAGCAAGCCAACTATCCTACCATTGACATGGCTTATGGCCTAAACAAGTGTCATCAGTATATATCTTAGTTGGAGGATTTTAGATGTTACCATACTCTCCGAGAAGCTAATTTCGTGGCTAACTCACTTGCTAAATATAGTCACCAATTCAGCAGCCCTCAGTTATACTTTAATGTTCAACAAATGCCAAAGGAAGCCAAAGCCTATTTCTATCTAGACAAAGATGACATGGTCACGTTCAGAAGAAAGAAATTGAAGAGAATCAAGAAACCGCCTTGAGTTGGTATACTTTGGGTTACCAGGAGCCCTCCTGAGCCTTCTTTTAATCCCTGGTTTGTTTTTTGGTTTCTTTAGGATTAGCAGTAGGTTTATTTTCCTTTTACTTATGTAAAGGGAGAGTCTCCCTCGTTTATTGCTTTCTTAGATGATATGTAAGGAGAGTAGTACTCTCTTAGGCATTGTCTAGGCTTGCTTTTCACTTTTAGAAATGGGGACTAATTGGCCGACCTTAGTAGGTTAGCCGATTGGTGAACCATCTTAAGCCGGAGGTAAGGTTTATGCGCCCCTCCTTTGTATTTGTCTGTTTTATATTTATGTTAAGGCTTGGGGGTGTGCGGCTCAACCCCTGACCGCCACGAGGGGTGAAATCCTTGGGTAAGGTCTGTTAATTAAAAAAAAAATATCTATTGTATATGTATCCTAGAAAGCATGCATGATGAACATGGGTGTGTGTGTAGAGTCTAGAGTAATGATAAAATAATGAATGATGAACGTTGAGCATGTGAATGTGGGATTGTCTCTAAGTTGAGAGTCAAAGTTCCTAAACTAGTGTCCCTAAAGTCCATGATGTTAATGTTAATGGAATGGAATGACAATGATGTTAATGTTAATGTAAAGGAGATGTCAATGATAAAGTGTTATGCCCCTATGGGGACTAATGATAATGTAATGTGTCCCTATGGGACAAATGAATGTTAATGTTTTATGAGCAATGCCGAGTCCTGGGAGGAGTATTGAGCACCGAAATGGATAAAAGTGAGTCCCACTTGAGTCCATTAACTACGTGGCCCGCGTAGGAAGAGAGGATTGAACCGCAATGCGGATGGCTCCTATCTTGTCCCAAATGAGGACTAATGTTATGTTTTATGGATCCACTAATGAAATGTCCTTTACCCTGGGCAGGGTAATGGATGGATGTGGCAACGGCATCGCTTCGTTGTATCATCACTGGCTCATAAGTGATGGTTGTCGGTTAAAGAAACTCCCAGTTAGGCCTCTCAGAAAAGGTTTCCCTAATAGTAATCTAATGTAAAGGCCAATGTTAATGCAAAGGTCAATGTTAATGTAAAGGCCAATGTTAATGCAAAGGTCAATGTTAATGTAAAGGTCAATGTTAATGTAAAGGTCAATGTTCATGTTTCCCTGATATAAATGTTAAAGTCTCATGATGATGTACGTTATGTTCGGATGATTCTAATGATGTGATTCAGCTATTTTACATGCCAGTACATTCCACGTACTGACGCCATTTGGCGCTGCATCATTTCATGATGCAGATACAAGAGCTAGAGGACTTCAGCAGCCGCCCCGTTGAGGTCAAGTGTTTCCAAGTTCTGACTGTGGTGAGCCTCCTTGTTTCCGGAGGAAACCTTTATTTATGAATGTTATCCTGTTCTTTTGAGTCGGGTAGTCATGGTTTGTCATGGTCCTCTTCTTAGACGTTTTAAGGAATGTTAGAGGCTTTGTAGACATAATGGTGTAGTCAAGGTGAATGTTATGATACCTGAGCAATATTCCTTTGCTTGGTGAAATGAACAGTTTTGATGTTTGGCCACTGGCCCACTGTGTTTAGGTATTATTTCCTATCTCCTTCCGCAATGTTTATAATGAATGATGTGATGAATGCTAAGTGGTTCGCTTGGGGGCTAGCAATAGCCTCTGAGTGCCGGCCACGCCTAGAGTACCCTCCCGGGGCGTGACACAATGACAGACTCATGGCTAACCAAACTCAAAATAAATAAATAGTCCAAACTCTAACTCTAATGCAAGATGAATAAATCATGGTGGATCCTCCGAAGTAGGAGAGGCTCACCAAATCAGCTACAAATCTCATATCTTCAACGGAGCGTCTGTTGACGATCTCTAGTACCTGTCTTTGCATCATAAAACGATGCAGTCCAGAGTGGATATCAGTACTAGGAATGTACTGGTATGTAAAACAGCTGAATGAAACATAAACCGGTAGAATAGTATGGAAACAACATCGACTCAAAATAAACACCAAACCACATCAAATCGTCAAATGTCCATCTATGAAAAAATAAAGAGTAGACAGGTGACACATCAATAACTCAAACTCATCAATAGTCTCAAACTCATCTCAAAGGAGCTCGCCTTCTCTCATCTTATCTCAAAACTCATCTCAGAGGAGCTCACCTCCTCTCATCTCATCTCAAAACTCATCTCGGACTCGGATTACTCAAGGTAGGAAATTTATGGGAGTTTCTCTTATCCGAGAACACTCACTTATGAGCCAGTGAATGTACAACAATCACCCTGATGTTTTCACAGTGGTTCCAAACTTGCCAGGTAGGGAACGCTCAAAAACCATATCAGCTCACCCAATATGGAGTCAAACTCAATAGGTCTTCTATTGCTTTTAGGGACCGTTACTCTCGAGGGGACCATAATATATGTGATGGTTCTATGCCTCTCCTACGTTTGGTGACGTAGTTTGACGAGTTCGAGTTGGACTAACTCTCACTCTTTCGGTGCTCAACACTCCTCCCATGACTCAATGCTCATAAAACCTCCATCTCAGCCAATGTCATAGGGACTCACTCCCCATCAATGACCGGTATCTCATAGGGGCTTTAACCCTCTCATCAATCAATCTTATCAATGACTCAAGATTTATAACAATCATTAGAAAGCAATTGAATAGACACATTGGTAGAGTTCATTTATAGAGACTCATAAAACAATCAAATGCTATCAACTCATCATCATTCTCTCTTCATGCTTAACAATCTCAACTCAAGGCTCTAGACTCAATTCTCAAGTTCATTCTGCATACTTTTCCAATTACTCATGTAGGGTTATGCAACTTCTTATGAAAATATTTAATTCAAGAAAACAAATAGTATGATGATCATCTACACAGAAAATATGTAATTTCAAATCAAATTTTCAAGAAAAACCCTCAAGTATTCATGCATGTAGACTATTCAATCATCTACTCATCTATGACCTCTATGGGGCACATGGAAGAATAATCTCGTGTTTTTAGTTTAGCCTTATAGATCTGGGATGCAGTTATCAATCAAGCACATCAAGAATTTCTTCTCGAATCTCTCAAACTCAAGCTCTAATCTTCTCTTCTCAAGCCCTAGCCTTGTTAGATTATGGAATAGGACTTGGAATGGAGGTTTTAGGCCTTTTTTACATCAGATCATGTGGAGAGTTTAGGAGGGGTGGGAAATTGACCAAAATGCCCCTCGTAACAATTTAGAAATTCTCAACTCGGAGAGACACAGTACGTGACGCGGACTGGTCGCGCACAATGTATTTTCAGAAAACGTTTTTGAACGAGTTTTCTCAATCCCGTTGAAAATTTTCAAAAGAATATAAGTGTTGGTCCGCGATGGGTGCGCAACGCGCTCCTATCATGTACTAACACTGTTTTGTGCTTCGGATCATAAAATTATCTTTTGATCAAGTCGCTCTAAAAATTGATCGAGACCATGTTCCCACTCAATTTTGCGTGTTGATCACAAACCAGCCTCAGATTTTTCATACGAGCATTAGAAGATGCGTTACGCGCATACCCTCTCTCTAAAGGTATTTTGGTAATTTTACCGGGCGTTACAATATAATAATTTTAAATTATAGAGTGATCAATATATATGGAAGAATGTTTGTGTAATTAGATAATATTTTCTAAAATGATTATTGATTTTCTTACTTAATTATGAAGATTAGCCACAATATCTTGTGATATGATGATTTAGTTAAAATTCTTCTTCGAGCTTAAAATTAATAAAATCCTGATATTTTAAATGAATTTTTGAAAGCTTAAATATATATATATATATATTAATTATTTTTATTTAAAAAAAATATCTTTTAAATGAATTTTTAACACTATCTCTAACTTTTAGAAGAATTTGTGGTGAAGTTAATTCCCAACTGGTAGAATCTCATGTCAAAGATTACATTCTTTTATATTATCGCTTCAGATCTTGAGGTAATATTAAAAGATTACATTCTTTTTATTTTAGACATTACATATTACCGCATATATATGGGGTAAAAATCAAAATATAATTTAAAATTAAATATTATTGTGTTTATACATGGTCAAAATTAGAATATAGAAATAAATAAAATATTAATGTGTATATTTGACAGAAGGTAAACTTCTTATTATATATAGATATCTAAGAATCATCTTAATGTACTTCAATTTGGATTATAATAATTCAATTTATACTTTAGAAATATGTCTACTAAAATTGACTATACTCGTGAAATAGTATAGTGCGATTATGGCAGAATTCAGAATATGAAAATCCCAATAACCTATTGTCGTTAGAAATTCTCTTGCGGGATGAGAAGGCACATATACTCGATGTATGTTTTGCTATATTATTTCTATCGATAATTCCGTCATAATCTAAACTATAAATTGTTTGTTTTTAGGGATATCATATTCAAGCATCCGTTGGAAGGAATATTATCATCAAGTTCAAATTGGAACTTCAGGGGTTGGGGTTATATTACATAAAAAAAATTGTTGTTTGACCAAATAAATATATGTTCAAAACCAACGATCATAAACTGAAATTATTGTTTACTCATAGAACTATCGTCCAAAAAACAAATGATCCATGCTTTGATATGACTATTTTCAAATTTGGACCATTTGAACACTTGATAAATCAAGTTGATATTGATGACAGTAAACTCTTCGGCAATTATTATTTTCATATTTCATTTAATTTGAATGTTTTACCAATTTTATCTCATACTATCTTTTCATCATTATGATAGATATTATAGGAGAAATTGTTGCTTATAGACCTATACAAGAATACAAATAAGGTTATAAATCCAATGCTTTTATGAATGTGGAACTGCAGGATCATGAGTAAGATTTTGATCGTTATTATAAGTTGATATATTATTGGTTGCCTCATTTTTTAAATGATTATGCTGTACACATGTAGGAGTAATAGTATTGACGCTACTTTTTGGGGAGAATTCGTAGAACAAATTCGTCCACATCATAACGTTCATGCTTAAGACTACAAAATTGTAGGTGAAAAAACTAATTACGAACCGATTTTAATAATTAAGGTGCTATAAGTTCACAAATTGTTTCAAATAAAATTTTATGATTATTCAAATATTATATTTATGTGATAGAATATTTTCTGCTATCACAGTTTTTTAAAATTAATTCAACTAATAATATTATTTTCAAAATATTCATTTATTTTTAAACTATAAATACGATAATCATAAAAATTGAGTTGCATGCTATTCTCTTAGACGATACATACACTATAAATAAATAAATATATATATATATATATATATATATTATATATATATAAAATCTGCGCATCCCGCGAATACGTATACTAATTTACTAATAATATAAACAACTTTACTAATAATATAAACAACTCAGAGGACGTTAACTCAAACGGTTCCCTTCTAAGAAGGTGAAATAAAAGAACTGAGTAGGAGTAACAAAAATAAAAGTAAAGAATGAATTATAGAATTCTTGAGAGCGTGAAAAAAAAAAATACGTATAAATAACTAAAAATTTCTTGAGCGGAGTAACTACTTATGCTAGATAAGGCATTATGATGAAGTAATCGAAATATGCATAAATTATCTTTAAATGTTATTTAAATATATTCTCACATTGTTTAAAATATATATTATATTTTTCATTATGTAATTATACTTTTACTGAGTTAATCACTTAACTATTAGTTATTCTTACATAAAGTCACTCAACTATTAGTTCTTTATACACAAAGTCATTCAATTTTCTTTTTAACCTCAAAGCACTTAACTAAGGATATATTTCACAGAAAATTACTTAACTATGAGTTATTTTTATAAAAAGCCACACTTAACCTTCTTTTATAACTCAAAAGTCACTTAACTATTAGTATATCACTTAGAAGTTACTCAATAATTGATATTTCACTTAGAAAGTCATCCGACCATTTTAAATCATTTTTTTCATTAAATTTTTCATTGAAATACAATTTTTATTTTAGTAAGATGCTCATTTTTATTATTTTATTTGAATCTTGTTGAAACATACTTTTTATTTTAAATTAATTTTCTTAAAATAATAAGATGCACATTTTAATTATTTTATTAAATTTTATTGAAATATATTTTTATTTTGCAAAATAATTATAAATATGAGTATTTTTAAAAGAATTAAATGAGTATTTATAAAATTTAATAAATAGTCTAAAGTAAAATTTCTTTTGGGATTCCACTGGGTATGTTGTTGTTGTTGTTGTTGTTGTTGTTGTTGTTGTTGTTGTTGTTGTTGTTGTTGTTGTTGTCGTTGTCTAAAATAAAATTTATGTTTCAACAAAATTAAATAAAATAATTAAAAAGTGCATCAAATTATTTAAAAAAATCATTTAAAATAAAAAATGTATTTCAACAAAATTTAATGAAAAAATCACTTAAATTGGTCGAAGGACTTTTTAAGTGAAATAACAATAATTTAGTGATTTTCTAAGTGAAATACTAATAGTTGAGTGACTTTTGAGTTATAAAAAAAGTTGAGTGACTTTTTGTGAAAAAACACTCAATTGAGTGACTTTTTGTGAAAAGAATCTTTAGTTGGATGACTTTGAAAGTAAAAAAAAAAGTTGATTGACTTTTTATAAAAAAAAACTAATAATTGAGTGACTATAGAAGATATTAACTCTATTTTTACTTTACCCTTAGTTGGGAAGTAAATTCTTTTTTTCATGAACGTAATATATGAATTTAATTTTTTGAATAATGAATGGTAATAAACTTCAAACTCAAAACCATTATTTGGTCAAATATCATTTTTTTTTGAGAAAAATGTAATTGTCTCATCTTAAATAAGCCTAGAGCCAAAGTCTAAACTCCCAAAGTAGGTGAAATTGGACCGAGAAGGATAAGATCAAAATTGAACATCATCATCAGCCAAGTTGGAAATCTCCCACATTATATAGTATGACACAACATTTATCTTTACAAAATAGAACTTACCTAGATACTACAATTTATATAGGAAAAATTATCAAAATATACACTTTAAGAGGTTAAATTATAGACTATGTCAATATTCAAAAATACTTATATTCTAGGTTTTTTATTTACATTGTTGTCATGTTCTATTTTTTTTATTATTATTATTTTTATATGTTGTTGTTCCTCTTCTTTTTGTGTGATGTGTACTAAAGTACACAATTTCTCTTTTCAAAAAATAATATAACTATGAACTGACATTGACAACACATGACACACTTTTTACTTTCCCTATTTTCGGTTGTTATATATATTTTTTTTTTTCCAAATTTTGGTATTAACTTTTTGAACATCCCAATGGAAGAATAAACCTTTCATATTCTTTCACAAATTTACTCTTTTGTCTTCATCGTCTCTTTTGCCTAGTTTTTTTAGGCTATTTCTCTGTGCATTTTGGCTAATCTAGTTTAATTATATTTGTAATTCGCTATTCTTGTATACTCCATCACTATTTTTTGACATGAGAGAAAAAACTCCTATTAGAAAAAGCCCTTGCTTAAATGTCGAGGCTATTTGTTTGGATAGCACACCTTCGTGATGTTCAAGGCCGAACATTAATCTATTAACTTCTTCACCAGTTCAGAAAAAGCCGGATGATGGCTGCAGCGTGAAGGTTATTGTTGTTGAGTTTTCCAAGAAAAGGGATTCTGTCGAGGGTCCTTCGTAATCTTTGAAGAGAAAAGAGAAACAGGAGGTTGGTTTACCGCATGACGGCGAATTTGAAGATGAAATGTCGATTTTGAAAAGATATCATTTGAATTTTGAAAAGATATCGTTTGAATCAGGAATCAAAATTCGAAAATGTTAAATGCAAGGTATCAATTTCTTTTTTTCATAGATTTTATGTTTCGACATATAACCATTAAGTTTCACCTTTTATAATATCATGTATAAATTTATTTTATTTTTTCGTAGTCTCGAGGTGTTGCTTCTTCTAAAGACGATAATCGACAACATGTGAAGCCTAAGAAGGGCAGGGGAAAAGGTTTGAAGAGAAGCACAAAAATATGTAATAATACATTTCCCATATTTTTTATATTTTACAAACACTGTGTTCCTTTTTTGTATGTTGATTTAGTGTGTTCAAATTTCTGTATGTTTGTATTTTTGGTGATATTTTGTTGGTTATGCATTTGATGGTTTTGAATGGCACGGTTTCAACATTCAAAGCACAGATTTGGTGTTATGTTTTTTTTTTTTTGAATATTTTGGAAATTTGTTTTTGACATTTGTTGGTTTTATTTTGCATCAAATTATGTGATTAGGATAGTTGGGTTCATTTTGCTCCAAATTTTGGTGATGGTATTAGGTTCAAAGCACAGATTTGGTGTTATTTTTTTTTTAGAATATTTTTATGAACTTGTTTTTTTAAATGGTTTAATTTTTGTTTAAGAAGTCTTTCCGCAAGTGGTTATAATGTTGGCTAATCATTTCTTTTGATTGAATTATTGGCTTTCAATAATTGGAGTACTAAATATTGTTGTTAGTCGTGATATAAACTTTTGATAAATGGGTTTTTTATGTTTGATATTTTTTGAGATATTTTATGCTAATAAGTTGTTCTAAAGTTAACTTCTTGGTATTTGTTGTTTTTTGTATTTTTTCTTATATTATGTGAAGAAGTATGTTGCACTTTTGGTGATAATGTTGTGTAACTTTATCATTTTTTTGAATGTCATGCTTTCAAGATTTGAAAGTTGTTGTTTTTTATGTTATAGATTATCATAGGTTATGACTTTTTTATTTGAATGCTTGTAATTGTTTTATACTTTTTTGTACTTAAACCATGTCATTAAGTTTTGTTTTGTATTTGGTGATGTAGTAATTTTTGGTGTTATAGGTGATATAAACTTTTGGTAATTGTTTTTTAGAATTGTTTGTTTCTTTTTTTTGGGGTTTAATACATGTTAGTAAGTTTGTCATGGAATGATGAATCTGTTGGTTAAATGTTCACAATCAACCAAAAATGTAAATAAATTTGTTTTAAGTTTTGTGATTTTGCTGGTGTAACCCTTCTCATGGGTTTGAATGTCATTTTTTCAACATTCAAAGTAGTATTCTTGGTGTTAAAGGCTAGTTATATTTTTGAATTTGACCTTTGTGTGTTTGATTTTTTTTTTTTTTGGGGGGGGGGGGGGGGGGTGGGAGGGGGGGGGGTTATTTCATGCTAGTAAGTTGTTCTACATTTAACTCTTTGGTATTTGTTTGAGAATTATTTGTTTCTTTTTTTTTTTTGGTTTTAACAATTAACCAACAATGTAAACGAGTTTGTTTTAAGTTTGGTCATTTAGTTGGTTAACCTTTTCTCATGGGTTTGAATGTCATTTTTTCAAAATTCAAAGTAGTATTTTCTTGGTGTTAAAGGGTAGTTATATTTTTGAATTTTTGGGTTTGACCTTTGTGTGTGTGTGTGTGTGTGTGTTTGGTTATTTTATTGTAACACCCGGTAAATTACCAAAATACCCCTAAAGTAAGGTACGTGCATAACGCATCTTCCAAAACTCGTATGACAAATCTGAGGTTGGATTTGTGATCAGTATATAAAATTGAGTGGAAAAGTGGTCTTGGTCGATTTTTAGAACGACCCGATCAAAAGATAATTTTTCGATCCGAAGTGCAAAATAGTCGCGCACCGCACTGGAAATTTTTGACGAGATTGAAAAAACTCGTTCAGAAATTTTTTCTGAAAATACATAGTGCGCGATCAGTCTGCGTCGCGGACTGGATCTTTTTCGAGTTGAAAATTTCTAATTCTTATGAGGGGCATTCTGGTCAATTTTCAACCCCTCCTAAATCCTATACACCATCTACCAAGGTCGTTTTGACGTAAAAATGGTGTAAAACCCCTATTCTAAGTCCTATTCCATATTCTAACAAGGCTAGGGCTTGAGGAAAGAGGAGAAGAGCTTGAGTTGAGAGATTCGAGAAGAGATCCTTGACGTGCTTGATTGATAGCTTCATCCCAGGTATGTAAGGCTAAACTAAAAGTATGGGATTGTTCTCTCATGTGCCCCATAGATAGTCATAGATGAGTTGATGGTTCCAAGAGTCTACATGCATGAATCCTTGATGGTCTTTTCTTAAAATTCTATTTGAATTCACATGTTTTTCTATGTTGACGATCATCATAAACTTGTTTTTCTTGAATTAAATATTTTCATAAGAACTTGCATAACTTTACATGATAATTTGAAAAGCATGCATAATGAACTTGAGAATTGAGTCAAGAGCCTTGAGTTGAGATTCTTGCTTGTGATGAGAGAATGATGATGAGTTGATAGAATTTGATTGTCTTATGAAACTCTATAAATGAATTCTACCGATGTGTCGATTCGATTGATTCCTAATAATTGTTCTAATCTTGAGTCATTGATAAGATTGATTGATGAAAGGTTAAAGTCCCTATGAGTTGAATGATGATGGGGTTTGAGTCCCTATGAGATATCAATCGTTGACGGGGTTCAAGTCCCTATGATATTGATTGAGATAGAGGTTTTATGAGCATTAAGTCATGAAAGGAGTATCCAGCACCGAAATGGGTAAGAGTGAGTCCCAATCGAACTCATTAACTACATCGTCAAACGCAGGTGAGGCATACAACCATCACATATATTATGATTCCCTCGAGAGTAATAGTTCCTGAAAGCAATAGCGGACCTGTTGAGTATTGACTCCATATCGGGTGAGCTGATATGGTTTCGGAGCGTTCCCTACCTGGCAAGTTTGGAATGACTGTGGAAACATCAGTGAGATTGTTGTACATTCATTGGCTCATAAGTGATTGTTGTCGGATAAGAGAAACTCCCATAAATTTCCTATTTGAGTACTCCGAGTTGAGATGAGATGAGAAGAGAGGAGGCGAGTTCCTCTGAGATGAGATGAGATGAGACGAGCTCCTCTAAGATGAGATGAGATGAGATGAGAGGAGGTGAGCTCCTTTGAGATGAGTTTGAGATGATTGATGACTTTGAGTTGTTGATGGGTCACTTGTCTACTCTTTATTCTTGCATAAATAGACATTTGACGACTTGATGTTATTTGATGATTACTTTGAGTTGATGTTGTTTCCATATTATTCTACCTGTTTTTATTTCACTCAATTATATTTTACATACCAATACATTCCAAGTACTAATGTCCCTTTTGGATTGCATCATTTTATGATGCAGAGGCAGGTATTAGAGATCGTCAACAGGCACTCCATTGAAGATCTGAGATTCGCAGCTGATTTGGTGAGCCTCCCCTACTCTAAAGGACCCACCATGATTATTTCATCTTGCTTTAGAGTTGGATTTTGGACTATTCTTTTATTTTGATTTGGGTAGCCATGGGTCTGTCATTGGCACCACATGATTAATGATAGAGGCTTCATAGACGATGGTTGAGCGTTGATGTTGAGATTGTGAGCTAGTTTATTTCTACTAGCCTTTATTATTATCTATATCATTATGAGACTTTAGATGAGATGTGCCCATTTAATTACTTTTATTTTCGTTGTTCAGTAGAGTTATGTGATTGAATGATGTGATGAGGCTAAGTGGTTCGCTTGGGGACTAGCAATAGTCTCTAGGTGCCGGCCATGCCAAGGGTACCCTCCCAGGGCATGATATTTATGCTAGTAAGTTATTCTACATCTAACTCTTTGGTTTTGTTTGAGAATTATTTGTTTCTATTTTTTGGTTTTAACTTATGTTACTAAGTTTGTCATGGAATGGGTTAATCTGTTGGTTAAATGTTCATAAATAACCAACAATGTAAATAGGTTTGTTTTAAGTTTGGTCATTTGGCGGGTTAACTTTTCTCATGGGTTTGAATACCATTTTTTCAACATTCAAAGTAGTACTTTCTTTGACCTTTGTTTTTCTGGGGGTTATTTTATGCTAGTAAGTTGTTTCTACATTTAACTGCTTGGTATTTGTTTGATAATTAGTTGTTTCTATTTTTTGGTTTAATATATGTTACTAAGTTTATCAAGGAATTGGTTTTTTGTAATTTGTTTCTGTTTTTTGGTTTAACATATGTTACTATGTTTGTCACGGAATTGGTTTTTTGTTTGAGAATTATTTGTTTTTGTTTTTTTTTTAACCTATGTTACTAAGTTTGTTATGGAATTGGTTAATCTATTGGTTAAATGTTCACAAATAACCTAGAATGTAAATAGATTTGTTTTAATTTTGGTCACTAGGCTGGTTAACCCTTTCTCATGGGTTTGAATTTCAATTTTTCAACATTCAAAGTAGTATTTTATTTGGTTTAAACTATGCTACTAAGTTTGTCATGAAATTGGTAAATCTGTTGGTTAAATGTTCACAAACAACCAACAATGTTGTTACATTTTTTTTATTTTTTGGGTTTGACCTTTGTGTGTGTGTGTGTGTGTTTTTTTTTTTTTTTATTATGTCAAAATACCTGTCTACAGCTGCTAAAGTTGCTTTTTAATAATTATGTTATTGTTTTTGTTTAGAAGCAAAGCAAACAACCTAGTTGGCTTTCATACATAAACTTTGGAGCTCTTGATGAGATATTCAAGAGATTGGAAACACCGAACATGCTTGACATGTTTAAACAATGACCATTCGGGTATCTTCTCGAATTACCTGATATGCAAGTTCAACCCCAACTCATACGACACTTGGTGCAGAATGAGGTACCCAATGATAGGAAAGAGACGATCATATTCTGCTAGAATGGCTCTGTAATAGAATTTGGTATTATTGAGTTCAAGGCAGTAACTGGTTTCAGCAGAACATTAGATGATTTTGTCCATGAGCTAGTTGGCCCGTCAAAATTGATATAGAAGTATTTTTCAAACATCAAAAATAGAGGTGTGCCAAAGGAAGATTTCATTAGGGTCTTTAAAGATAAAGAACTAATCGAGCCAGATGATGTATTCCACATGTGCATCATTTATTGTATTAGTACCTTTATATTTTCATCTCCTCCTCAGAATACACTTGTTCCCGAAGATCATTTTTTATTGATAGAGTAGGGGAAGTATGTTAATTATCCATGGGGCTATTTGTCATTCCTTGATTTTAGGGACTGCATAACTAAACAAATGGCTGCGGGATAAGAGAGGGTGTTGTTCCTTGGATTTCCTTTGGCTCTTCAAATCTGATTTTATGAATGTTGCAACCAAGTTGATAGGACGGTTGCAGTTCGTCAATTTAATCGAACCTCGCGAATGTTCAATTGGATTTCCTTTGGCTCTTCAAATTTGATTTATTTTTTGTTGCTTTTTTGGTATAATTTAAGGTAATACAATGGTTAAGTAGGAAAAACTTTTACATCTTGTACTCAAACAAACTATTTAACATAGTTTCAACCAAAATAAAGCAAAACAAAACAATGCAGAATGGTTGTGCATATTTTAAACCACAAATAAATTGAACTACAATTGAACAAACAAAATATCATTAATATTATACCACTTACCAACATAGATCATAATATCTTAAATAAAAATATTGTTTCAACCAAAACAAAGTCAATTAAAACTCTACCTTTTGTTTTCATATTTTCAACCATAAATAAAGTAAACTACAATTGAACAAACAATTCATCATTACTATTATACGACTTTCCAACATACATCAAAATACCTTTCAATAAAATCGTGCACCAAAATATACAAAGTGATTACCATAATATCAACCAAATTGAAACCATCTATCTGAAGCTTTAAAACACAACCAACAATTATATCTATAAAAACACCAAATCAGCCACACACATGGTAAAATGTTGAACAAGAATCAATCCATCAGTTTTTTTTTTTTTTTGAGAATAGGTGCAACTCTTTCTGTTATGACCTGTTTTTTCACATTTACTGCATGTTATCTTATTTTTTTTGAATTTCACCTCCGTAAAACTCTTTTTGCGATCATAGCCGCCAAAAGCAACCAAAATATTCCTTGGTGAATCGGGCAAAAACTTGAACTACGTACATACATACTTTTAAAAAAGGGTAAAGCCTAATTTGATGGTCTCCCTGGTCCTCTTTTTACATCAGGTGGAAGCACAGCCTCATCCATGACATCATTTGGAATAACCTAAGTGCTCTCACAAGGAAATGGATCGATAGGTATTGCATATGCATCACGAAAATTTTTGTTGCTGTAGTAAATTAAACAGTAGTCCTCGGTATATATGTTTCTATATTCAATAGCCGCGATTGCATGCACACATGGGATTTCATCATGTTGAAACCTCCCCCAAGAACACATCCTTGTGTGTAAACAAACAATGAACCTCTTTTCACCATCTGTAACAGTGTGTAGATATTCCGTTGAAGCTCTCACTTGGAAAAAAAATATATATTCATTTAATTACTAATTTATTGACAAACATCGTTAATTCATTATTTATTTGGAAAATCAGAACCATACAATCATTCGATGTGACAATCTCTCACTCTCCAATAACATTTTATTGTATTTATTTGTCAGAGTTGTTGTAGTCTCCCTTCCTTCTTGTTTGTTTTTCTCATTCCATGTTCCAATCGTTTTTCTCATGTACTCCAGCATAGGTACCACAGGGAGCCTACGCCCTGGCAAAAGTGCATTGTTGATTGACTTAGCAATATTGCTTGTTAGTGTCAATGTCCTATTTATAGTCGAGTGTGCACAAGACCACTTACTAAAATCAGCTTCGATCAAATAGGTGTGACATCTTGGACTTATCTCCTTCAAGCAACTCATCAGGTCCTCAAAATCCTCAACTTTGTATGCCTTAGCCAAGCAAAAAAACAACTTTCTCACCTCGTCGGTATTATTATGGGTCCTTTTCAGCACATTTGTCCATGATTGATATATGCAAGCGTAGTGTGGGATTCCAGGATAAACAGACGCAACCGAATTCCAAATGATTTTGTTCCTATCCGAAATAAAGCACATACCGTGGATATCACTGAATGCTAACTTGAAACATTGCAAGAACCAATTCCATGATTTATCATTTTCTGAGTCCACCACACTGTATGCTAGAGGCAATATATGACTTATATTAATTGTTAAACAGAATTATTTAACTATGATTACAACACATGAAACTGCTATATGATTTATGAAGTTTTACTCACCTCCGGGATCCAAAGTGCTAGCAATCAACATTGTGCCTTCGGACGATGACCTTATATGTGTTCCATCAACCACCGCTATTGGTCGACCATATTGCAAGCCTCTAATGCATGCATCCAGTGCAATGAATGTATACAAAAACGACCATCCTCTATCTTTCTTAAATCCACTATAGTCCCTGGATATGTTTTTTCTAATATATATAAATATATTGGTATTTTCTCGTAAGACATAACGGGGTCCCCTCGAAGTACACTAAAGACCTTTTGCCTACCTCTCTAGACTTGCATATAACTTAATGTAATCCCATGTTCCCTCTTCGTGTCCTTTCTAATTTCAGTTAGTGTATAATTGATTTTGGGATCACTGCATTTGTCTAACAACATTGTACCAAGCACACCACTTTTACATTGACGCTTCAACATCAGCCTATTTTTCACCGGACACGTGTGTATGCTAAAATTTACAGATTTTGAACAATCTAAAATCACTCAAACATGATGACTTAAACAGCCATGTGCAGCCATTGTTGGGGCACTGCAAGTTGTAACTGCAAAAAAGGAAAGGGCAGTAACAATAGTTTAAGGTCACTAACCAACTTTTACAACATTTTTTCACCAAATTTGTTACATAACTACTGAGCTTGTGATACCTAACTGTTATACCATTATATTCTCTACAAAAATAACCTAGCAACTACATATCCAACACTTGACTGAACGATAACCAAACAGTCATCAATATAACCAAACTCACAATTATATATAAATCAAATTTCAGTCAAAAACCACAGAACTATCACTGACAGGGGGTCAAACTCAATCGCCACTAAGCATGTCACAAGTCAAACTTATAATCAAAATTTAACCATATTAACTGACACTGCTCCAACAAAAATAAATAAAAATACGAAAAAAGTAATATCAAATCCATAACTAAAACTACATACCTCGTATGACTTGACCTTATAAGTGTGTATTCGAATCCCTTCAACAATGCATACCGTCTCATCACCTCTACAAGAATGCTTTTACTTTTGTAAATTTGATTCACTACAACATCATCATTTTGAGTGTTGTTTATTATAGCTACAACTTCATTCTCATTATTGACCATTGTTTCAACACCAGCTACAACTTCATTCTCATTATTGACCATTGTTTCAACACCAGGCAAGCACATTGTATTTGCAACTGAATATGAGTGTGTCGATGATTCAACAGCCCTTTCATACAAAATTGTTTTCATACATCTATTGACACAGTTATACATGATGGATACTTGGAGAAAAAGTCCATATTGCTTCTTTTTTGTTCCAAATCCACCTGGACGCTCATATTGCTATGGATACGCATCGGTGGAGATTCATTAACCTTATACCGTAGCACCATATCATAAACGGTCTTGTCCATCCCTATTTGTGTAACAATAGTATCAACTAATCCTTCAAATCCACTCATTCTATCAAATATTATGTAATCCAAATACCGACCTGTGTATGTACGTAGGTACATATAAAACCAAAAAAGATCGTACAAAATCAACCAAAGACACAAAAAAAAAAAAAAATTGTACCAACAAATTGACAAAAGTACAAAAAGTAAAAAAAATATATAAAAACAAAAGAAGTTAAATTAATGACATGCGGATATAACAACACAAACCATTCTCTATTCAAGAACTAAAGAACAACAAACATAACATTGTTGTGAAAGTTTAGTTCGTATCCTTTTTTGACTGTTAAACTAATTACTCATCGTACTTTTTTCTTCTTTTCATGTACTTGGATTAACCTTTTCTCAAACTTGCCCTCTTCACATTTATGATATAGACTTTCAAAAAATGAGAACTTAAAAAAAGAGATATTATGCACCAAAAAATGAAAATTAAACAATGCATGCATTTAATACATGCTGAAACAAACTTTATACTAATTAAAGGACAAATAAAATTTCGTAAAAGAAAGGGAAAAAACCTGTTGCATCTCATTTTCCGTCATGCTGAATCAAAATGGATACACAATCCATAATCAAATTCGATCCAACCCAAACTCAACAAATATATTTTTGTGTTTGATACTTTTTCTTCCTACTCTAAAGAAGCTTCCAATGAATATCCAAATTGATGATAAACAATAATGAAGAATACATATAACAGAGAGGTGTTAGTTTGTTATTTTCTCGATTTGTACACAAAAGTTATTGTGGGGTATTGGTCATTATACATTGTACAAAAATAAAATATTCAAGTTTGTTTCCATAATTATTAGATGTATTTAATGAAGAAAGAGAAGAAAGTAGACCAATTTAACACAAGCCGCCGGTTGCTTGTGTCGATGATATTATTTTTGGCACTTCCCAAGATAAAAACTCAATGTGGGAAGAAAAACATTTATTTCACCTATTTTGTATTTATTACACCAATTTGACCTCGCACATTAGCTTTCTATATTTTTTTTTAAAAGTTCCTTCATAAATGTACATTTTTATTAACAAAAATTGACATTTCATTGTAAATAATTTTTTGTGATACATTAAGGTAATATTTGTCTTTTAAAATGCATAGGGAGGTTTTTTTCCCTTATATATTCTGCTTAAAAGATACAAGAGAATCCAGTATAAACATCAAGAAATATGGGAAATTGTCTGCAAAAAGAACCGTCCATGCAATGGAGAAATGATAAAGATTGGGGCTTACCGTCTGCCATGCTACAAACTAAGAAGGAAAACATTCATTCTTCTACAACCACAATAAAAGAGGTAAAGATAAAAACCACAAAGAAGCAATTGTCTGAGCTGATGGGCAAGGCAGACATACAAGGCCTATCGATACATGAATTATTGACAAAGTTGATGAACGTCGATGACGGACTTGAGTTGCATCGTCATCGATCATGGAGGTCTGCCTTACATACTATACGTGAGGTCGACTAACCTCGGGTAATTTCGTAGCTAAATAGAATTAGCATGAAAAGTTTATGTGTTGCTAATTTCTTATTTTCTTGTGGTGTTTTATTTGTTTTTCATTGTAAGAAGGTAGGAGCATTCATTGATTTGTTTATGTTTGTGTGTATGTAGGAGATTTTTAGGTGTTGGGATTAGGAAATTCAAGTTTCTGCCTGCGCGCAGTTTAATTCTTACCTTGTACATGAAATATCGGACTTGGTTGAGTAGAATTGTTAAACAATTCTTTTCTAAAGTTCTCCTTAGTATATATATTCTGATTAATATATTTTTTATAGAATTATAAACAATTTAATGAGTATATTTCAATTGGTACATAGATATATGATTGTAGCTATGATTTTAGCAATAGATTTCACCTACCTCCGTTGGACAACTTATTTTGTTATTAATAATTTTTGTTCAATTCAAGAGATAGAATTACATTTTAGTTTAGAGATTGATTTCATCGAGAGGCTTCATTAACGTTTAGCCATAGATTTTGAATATTTATCTTCAACATTATTTTTGACCATCAAATATGATCAATTGAGCATATTTGATCTTCACATTACTCAAAAACAAGCTGAGACCACAATTTTTAGGTGGAATTTCACTCCTGCTTACAAAATTTTATACATATCCACATATAACTTTAAGTTCCACAAATTATTATTTTAAAGATATGAATTTTGAATTTTCAAATCTCTGAAGGAATTCTTTAAAAGTGTACAAGGCATGTACGTACATAACTAGTTTATAAATAAAGGGGTCAAAACGTAAATAATTGAATCAAATATGTTGAATGCATCCAGTCAAACTAATCATTTTTATATCATTAGAGGCTGCGAATAGCAATTCAAACATTGACACAGAGGTGTCATCAATAAAACTTCTTAAGCAACTTTGGCAGGCAGTTAAAAAACAATCTTGTGTTTTAATAACTTAAAAACATAAATAATATTATTAGTAAGTCAGAGTATAAAAACGTGTAATGGAGTACTAGATATTTTTATCTTAGTAAGTCAGTATAAAAATATTTATTTTGACTGGTTTATTCAATATATACAAAATATATTGGCTATCATTCTCATAATCGAGATAAATTATTTTAACAATTTTGTGCTAAGATCACATGCATACGGATCGATGATTTTGTGAATTCAATTTTCATCTTAGATTGTGAATATAAATCGATAATTTAATCTTTTGTGGATAAGCTAAACTTTATATACGTAATCATCTAATATATAAGTAAAAGGATACAGACAAATACATGCCAGATATATCAAATCTTTACTAAATTTGATAATAATTGTTTTATAAAAATACTATATATAATTAAGCACATAACCAATAGAATTTATTACACAATTATACGACTTTGCATAACAAATTACACTTTACAATTTATTTACCATAATAGGCACAAAATTACCAAAATATACTCCTTTTTTTGCTATCAATGCATTAAATTAAGTCAGACTTTAGTTTACAATTTATGTTTTACCCAATGGATAATAACCAACCATCAAATTTGATGGGACTACACATGCATCGACTGATGTGCATTCCCACTTTTTCAACAACCTTTAATTTAATCTCTTTCTTTTTCCATTTACACCACATAAAAAAGAAACGTTCATTGTTGAAGAGTTTTGCAAACTTTGTCCAAAATAACCAGGTAAGCCCGTTACTTTTTTTTTTATTTTATATATATATTTTGCACTCTTCTTGAATCCAACTTTTGGTATACCAAGAACCTCGTAGATTCGCCATAATTTTTTTCTTGGTTTTTTTGGCTTTCTATGTAGTGTTCTTTTACTAGTAAGGGAAGATTAATCATGGAAGGTTGACCTTCTTTTACTAGTGTTCTTTTTTTTAACCTTTTCTATTTTTTTAAGGTGTACAGTGACTTCAAAAGTTTTTAATGGTGAATATAGGGTAATATATATGGTTGGATTTATTGGTTTTAAACGTTGGCATTTTTGGTTTGCAGTTTTGGTGTTTTTATTGGTATTTAGCATGGTGTATCTTGATCCACTGGTCATATGATGGTTTTAAATGAGATTAAGTTGACACAAAGCCAAGGTTTAAAGAAAGAAGGAGTTGGTGTTGAGAAGGTATCATAGAAGTTTATGTATGAGGTTGTTGAACATTATGACCTTTTAATGATCATCGTGGATTTAGTTTGTTAGTGATGGTTTCATCTTTTTGGTAAAAAGTGTTGATATATTTTTTTGGTGTTCGTGTTGTTGCATTTAATTTTGGTTGAGACGCTTAACATATTTTGGTATAATTATATGTGCCCTACTTGGTGGCAAAAATGTGAGATGCGCTTTACAGGTAATACTGTTGGTATTCACGATGGTGCATGGTATTCACATTGTCAATAATTTGATTTTTAATGATCAATATAGGGTAATATATTGGTTGGATTATTTGTTTTAAATGTTGGTATTTTTTTCCCGGTGTACATACTGGTGTAAGTATTGTCTTGGATGTTGGTGTGACTTCTTATATACACAAATACTTTCCCTCCAATTATTATATATGAGTACATACTATGAATTATGAAAAATACTACGCACTCAACCATATTGGAACACATACCAGTTTTGACACCAACCCGGACTTAGGAGGCTTGAATTTAATTTGGCGCAATTCATTTTTTTATTAACCAACACGCGAACCATCCAGCTGATCATCATTTACGTAACCAACGAAAAAACTTTTCATATAATTATAACATCAACATAGTACCACTATTATGTTAGCAATCCAAAAGAACTGATTGAGAAAAAAAATGTTAGCACTAAAATGTGTTGTCAGTAAATCACAACTTCATATGTAATCATGAATATTCGTAATACAATTAGAGGCCTGAAAATCTTCTTATATACACAAACTTTTTCTCTTCAATTAGTACAATATGACTATATTTGTCAATGGCATATTTTCATATGTGGACCTAGTACAATAAGTTGGTGGATAACCTAAAATAAGTAGGCTATTGAAATAGGGTGCACTAAAAGATGCTATCCAATCACATTAAATTGATTTGATCTTTGAACTCAAGGAAAAGTAGTAAAATTACTCTATACTAAAATGAAAAGAATAAAATGGACACTAATTAAATCATTTTGATACAATACCAAAGATTAATTATACTTTCATAAGAATTTTTGGGTCTTCTTGTGTGTATAATATCGAATTGCATGGAATAATTTGTGAATTTTTTTTTTTTGGCGAAAACCAAATTATTTTACAAACTTGAATCCCATTAAATAGATATTCACGAGTATCTATAACATATCAAAAAAAATTAAATTTTTCATTCCTTTGTGTTTCGTATTTTCTTTTTTAGTGGTTTTTGTCAACAGATATATATATATATATATATGCATGCATATGCAGGAGCAAAACCACAGGTTTTATGGTGTTTTAGATGGTTCTTGATTGGGGGCTGTCCATTACACAATGGATATTATTTTGCAGATTTTGTACTTTAGTATTTATTTTTTTTCTCCCATTTCCCAACACAATCATATCATATCATTTCCATACTAATCAATGTAAAATTCTTCTCTTACCTACTTTTATAAATAATGTTGTTATTTTAATGGTAATTATTAAAAAAAGTTGCTAATGCCTTGTAAATATCATTCTTTTTTGGTATACTTGTGTAAAAGCCCCTAACTAATAATATATATTCCAACGCGCTAAGTGCAAAAATGCCCCTCATAAGGGCTGGTTTTGATATCTTGACTCCCATAAGAAAAGTCATGCAAAAATACCCTTTATTCATTTAATGAAAATTGTTTGGACGAAATTGCCCTCCAAATTTAACAAAATTAAAAAACATGTATTTTGATAACTAAATAGAATTAAAAAAATTACATTTTTTTCTTTTTTCTCTTTCTTTTTTCCTCAATTTCTCACTTTATTTTTTCCTGCTTTTTTTTTCCTTTACCTTCTTTTTGCCATTCTTTTATTTTTTGTTATGTATTTTTTTCCCCTTGTTTCTTCCTTTTCTGTTGTGTTTTTTCCTTTTATTTTTTCTCTCCCTATTTTTTCTTTTTTCTTCTTTTTCTTATCTCTATTTTTGTCCTTTCATTTTTCAAATTATGAAACAAAAAATAATATTTATTTTATACATTTTGTACTTTTTTAAATAAAATGATCCCAAGATTCAAGTGCCAAGGTCCAACACAATTTTCTTTTCATATTTACTATTTATATATATATATATATATATATATATATATATATATATATATATATATATATATATATATAGAGTTTGAAATTTTACGAGATACTCTATAACTCTTGGTTTAGAGGCAATAGTTAGCCTTAAAATTTTCAAACAACACATTACGTCTCATGGGCAAGAGTTGACAAAATCTTTTTGTGTTTTGATTTATGAGTTGCTCCGTAACTCTTGCCTTAGAGGTGGGACTTGAACCAAGAATTTACAAGTTATGCCCCATGGGGAAGACTTGACACTACTACATTATTTCTTGATTTGTCACGTGGTCTATAACTTTTGCCTCAAGATACTCAAATCTTCAATAGGCCCTGCAAAGAAACAAGAATATGTATTTATAAAATCTCCATCTCTATAGTAGGATGACTTGATAATATTTTTGCATGACCTTTTCGAACTATGTGAATTATGTCCTCGGTGAGTTCCTAGACTCCACCTTTCTCTTAGCTTTTCGATATTTGTACTATTCAGAGAAACATCTGAGTCGATAATGACCTGATCATCAATTTTTTGTGAAGCCTTGGCATCATAATAGAATCCACCATAAGATTTCCTTTCTATCTCTTCAATAGTTTATTTATCAGCTTCGGAGCTTTCAAAGATCATAACATTTTTCTCTCCGTTTGAAATTGAAACTTCAATTCCAGGCTCTTCAGCTTCGGAGCTTTCAAAGATCATAACATTTTTCTCTCCGTTTGAAATTGAAACTTCAATTCCAGGCTCTTCATTTATTTGATCTTTTGCTTCTTCATCTATTTTAAGTATTTGTTCCGCGCTAGAGAATGACCTTGATTTGGCAAATGATTGTCCAAAGAGTTCCATATTCACTACGTCTTCCTTAATTCTTTCTCTATTTACGTCATCATCACTAGCCTATATAATTTCAGACACTTCTTCTTCAGGGTCTACTTTTTTTATTTCTTCGATAGAAACTTCTATATCATCAGTATGAATATCTAAGAAAGTTTCTTGTTTCATATTGATGACATCAGCATCTTCCTTCTCCACATGATCGACTGTATTATACTCTAGATCCTTGATTCAATCTTCTTCAAGATTGACGATAACCATGGCATTTATTTTTCGAGCTCAAGAAATATCTTCCTCGGTCTTTTTCTCCTTCAATATCTTTCTCAATTTGATTCATATTGCTCTCTTTGGATCGACAATATCTTTTTATATATCCTATTTTGCCACACCGATAGCATCTGAGAGATTTCTTGCGGTAATAATTAGAAGGCTTTTCTTTCTTTCCAACTAAGCTTGAACCACTCGAGGATCGATCATATGGCATATCTCTTGCTTTTTCCTTAATATTACTCTCGTTAGCTACAAGATCATTTCCTTCCCTTTCATTAACAGACACAATAGCCAATTATTTCTCTAGAAACTCTTGTGATAATAATAAACTCTTAAATTCCTTCAAAGATGGTTGTTGAGCCCATCCTTGAATGATATCACAAATGGAATATATTCAAATGTCAAACTATGAATGATAATTCTTCTCATTCTTGCTTCAGAGATAACCTCATTCCGATTCAACAAAGATACCTCAGAACATAAGTTCTTAATCTTCAAAAAATATTCATTGATAGAGAGATTACCTTGAATGGTGTTTGCTAATTCATTCTTTAGTATCTATAGCCGAACTTCATTCTTCTTTTTGAACAAATGATCGAGGGTTCTCCATATTTCATGATTTGATTTACACTTTATAATATCATCAAATAAATTGGAGGAGATTGTTCTCTTCAGGATGAACTCCACCCACCTTTGCGTTTATCTGTTTCCACTTCTTGTATGTGCTACTATTTTTCGGCCTGCCTGTCATCAGGTTGACTTGTGTTACTTCCTTTAACAACTTTCTATAAATCCTTCCCACAAGGTGTGACTCCATATATGTCTTCCATACTTGTAATTGGACTGATTTAACAACTCTATTCCCATTCCGTTAACACATCCGCTAAAGTCCATTTGGACAAACCAGTTAAATCACTCACCAGTCTGATCTTGAAGTAAACCTAGAAGTCAATATATGGTTATGGTTCTGATACTATAAAGTATAATCAGGAGACCTTTTGCTAGTCCAAGATCGTTAACTAAGATCGGAAGATAAACTAAATAAGGAAAGCTAGAAATGAGAAGGAATATTTTGGAAAGGAGAACTTGGTTATGAAAGAAGACTACTTTGGATTGGATTCAATTTTTTTTTATTTTTTTTTACAAAAGTACAAGATCATCTCCTATTTATACTTATTTATGGATGGTTCAAGATACCAGGTAATCTTAGACTATTCTATGGTCTTCTATAAATATAATTTGTATAATATCTTCAAGAAAATTCTCGTAACTTTGTCTTCTACTTTAAAATATTTAAATATTTTTTCAAGATAATTATCTAAATTTCTATACTAGGACAATCTAAAAAAATCTATCATCTTCCAAAAAATCTACTTCAACATTTTTCACAGCCACTTCTGATTTCCTTGGTACCCATGCTACCCATACATTGAAATCATAAATCATCAAATAAACCAATAGAAAATCTCAAAGTGGAAAAAAGTTATAAAATTCAAAACGATTGATTGGATCTAATTTTATTTTGTTGTGTTTTTTAGTTTTTGCCTCCCCCAAACCCTTCATCAAATCTCATACACGGCTTTTCACGCTAATTTTTTGCCTCCCACAAATCCTTCATCAAATCTCATACTCGACTTTTCAGGCTATCGTCATCACTAGAAGTTCCGTTGGGGTCCGGCGAGATTCAATTAGTTAGTGATGATCTTGTCATTTTTAAATTTTGAATCTATCTTTGCTTCTCAGACATTACATCTCTTATACGGATGTAAGTGTTGATTCTCAAGGTGATACTATCACATTTTATGTGATCTTCCCGGTCCCTTTTATACAAAATTTATATTTTTTTAGTGAAAATTTTAATCTAAACTTGACTCATATGGATCGATTCAATAATTCTAACTTCTTTTATGCTTGAACCTTTGTTCCTATTTTTATTATTATGCTTTGCATACCTTCAACTTTTAGTTGAGAGGGATTCAATTATATAACCTCTTCTCCCATAACATGTAGATTTTATTTCTGTACACCAAAAGTGCAAATTAATTAAGTAGAGGGTTGGGTTGGTGGTGACTGCGTCAATGGTTACATCTTAATCAAAGAGTAGTGAGGCACCCTATTTAGACCAACTCCAAACTAATAAAGTGTTGATAAATGTTATAGGCTCCACTTTTGCCCCTCATCACTCATTCTCCGGACTTTCCTTCCTTATTAAGTCCATAAATAGTTATCCCTTCATTTCATTAAAAAAAAAAAAAAAAATCTCCTATTTCTTTTTTTGATAAAATATTTATTTTAATTTCCCATATAATATATTTAACGTCATAAGATTAAAGAGTTATTTTGTATATTTAATATAACTTTAATTTAAGAGCACAAGATCAAAAAGATTTTTTTTATTTTCTTAAATTTCATGCTCAATCAAATCGAATCATTCTTTTTTAAATGGAGGAAGTATATTTCGATGGTGTAGTATACTCATCATTAATATCCTTCGTTTCATTTTATTTTAGTTACCCATATTAAAAACAGATATTTTATCTTTATCAATAAAGAAATGTTTATTCATTTTTTAAAATATTATTCTTCTCATCAAATTTAAATAATTACATAAAACATGAGTTGTGACATTTAAAATTTTCAAAAAATAACTAATAAAGTTAATTAAGTAGAATAGACCAAAAATAAGTATTTTCTTAATAGGAGTAAAACATTAATATGGATTAAGTAAAATGAAATTGAGTAATATTTTTTAATTTTATGATCTTAAATAAATTACCTAAAAAGTTATTTACAAATATTTTTTTTATTTTTTAAATAAATTAAAAATAAAAAATAAATAAACAAATTTAAATTTTATTTACCAAAAAAGCAAATTTTTATTTCGGATTTACATTTTTGGTAGTTCGTATACGGTTAAAACTGTCTTGAATTCGAGTCTTCTTAGATAAAGACACCTTTGTTAGAGAGTGTTTTACCCTATGGGCATCGGGTACCGAGAAAAAAAAAAGTTAAGCTTGTGCCAACAAAGGAGGAGACAGAATGAATGAAACAGGTATGAGGTGGCACACGTTAGAGCAAGATTCCAGTTACTTCACTGCGTTCACACCTATTTCCACATCCCAACACAAATAATAGTGACATGAGATATGGTTGGTAGAGAAATCTTTACTAAAATGTCACTCAATATATAGTGTTTAATATTTATGCCATATAAAAAGTTGAAGGTGAGATTATCAAGAATAAAAAGTAAGACCGATAAGTTAAAATGGCGGATAATAGTTATAACTTGAGTGCAGAGCCCTTGTGTCATACGATAATGGAGTCTCGAATTTTATTTAATGATCGTCAATTTAAAGAAGTAAAATCATTTATTAATGTGAAATATAAATATATAAAAGAATATTTTTATTTAATTGTATAATTTAATTTTGTGATCGACATTCCTCAAGTAAATGTTGTTGTACCAGTGATCATGCATATCTTCTTAGTTTAGTATTTCTTCCAATTTATTTTAGTTGTTGTGCTTATTTAAAAAAGTTGTTATTTTAGAAAATTAAAATATAATTACTTACGTATTTTAATATTTATTACTTCCTCTAGCTATTTTATATTAAGTAAATTTGTGAGGTAATGTATATCTATCAGGAAAATAATTCAAGAACATAAATTAAATAATATTGTGTAATTTATCTTCTAAAAAATATCAAACTTCATTAAAGAAAATGGCAAATATGAAAAAAAATTTAAACATTTATCTATTAATAAATATTTCAATATTTATTACTCCCTCTAGCTATTTCATATTAAGTGAATTTGTGAGGCAATGTATATCTATTAACAAAAATATTCAAGAACATAAATTAAATCATATTGTGTAATTTATCTTCTAGAAAATATGAAATTTCATTAAAGAAAATGGCAAATACGAAAAAATTTCAAACATTTATCTATTAATAAATATTTTAATATTTATTACTCCTCTAGCTATTTTATATTAAGTGAATCTGTGAGGCAATGTATATCCATTAAAAAAAAATTCAAGAACATAAATTAAATTATATTGTGTAATTTATCTTCTAAAAAATATGAAATTTCATCAAAGAAAATGGCAAATATGAAAAAAATTCAAACATTTATTTTTAACTTTGGACAATTTAATTATTTTGAACAATAAAATTTTTTACCTAATATAAAATAGAGGCAATAAATTTACTTAATATAAAATTGAGGCAATGTTATTTCATAATTATAAAGAGAATTAATGTAGTGAAAACTAGTATTGAATTTAGATTTTTAAAAAATAAAATCGATCAAATGACTGTTTTAGTCAACATTTTTTTCGAAAAAGCATGCAAAACAAAGTAAGTAAAATAGACCAAAAGGAAGTATTTTTAATATAGCAAACTCAAGGTTTAATCTGATTTAAGTCATAAAAGTAATCATACCTACCGTAATTAGTTAATTTACGTATCTTTTGAAGTTAAATAATTAATGTGGTAGAAGATGAAATAAAATAATTAGTATGATTACAGTAGTGCAACTAATAAAAGCTGAATAAAGCAAGATTCTAATTACTTGAGTTGCGTTCACACCTATTTTAATAACTCAGATTCCATCCCGAAATCCCTTTCACATTATCTCCTCATCTAATTTTTCGGAGAAAAGGATGAAAATAGTCCTTTTAATTTTGGGCTAAGACTCAAAGTTATTCTTAAATTTTCATATAAAATACTAATTGTCCTTTATATTTGCAAATTAGTGCACTTTTGGTCCTCCTCCAAATTTTTATCTATTTTGACATTAATTTTTCGGTAATTTAATGTATGAAATGTTTAATTTTTTTTTATATATTTAGTAGAAATAATAATTCCTTGTAAAAGAAGATGAGCATTAGAACACCTTGTTCAATTCATTAGAAATATTATTGTAACTAAACTAGAACACCTTCTTCTTTCTCTCACATGGAGTTATTACTTCTAGTAACTATATAAAAACATGATGAAACATTTCATATATAAAATTGGGGACAAAATCAATATTAAAAAATAGGAAAAAGTTTGAAGGTGAACCAAAAGTGCATTAATATTACAAACATCAGGGACTATTAATGCTCTATGTGAAAACTCAAGGATGACTTTTAATCTTAACCTAAAGTTAAGGGACCAATTTGGTCCTTTTCTCAATTTTTTACTCAAACAACATCTATCTTTACCTACGGAACAAGTGATATTTATGACTTATTTTAGTTTTTATTTATTCAAATCTCGTATTAATTAAGATGAAGAAAGTATTTGAATTCAAATATCTACACTTATCTTAGTAAGGTATATAAAAATACTTATATAACTAGATTGTTTTATTGCTATGTAATTATGGGCAAAAAATCTTGAGTCTTCACAAATAATTTGAAAAATAAATAATTAATATTAAATGTACGTCTAGATATGTTACAAGTTGCAAATAAATAAGAAAATTTATTTCTAAAATAAGGGATAAGTAAAATTAAACGGATGGGGATGTTGCTATTTTATTTTCAGTTTATTTTTACAATTGTATTTTGGAAACTTTTTACTCATGGGAAATATTCTTTCTATTTCTAAAAAGATAGAGATAAAATTTACTTAAATTTTCCCATCCTTAAATGATTTTTTTTATTAAATACTAAATGATACTTCTTTATTTCAATTTATATGATTTACTTGTTTTTAATTATTCCGAAAAATGACATAATTTTATATTTAGTAATAATTTAATTTTAAAATATTTATTTTATTATTAATGAAATGAGTTCTAATCACATAAATACTTATAACTTATTTTAAATCATAAATTTTAATTTTTTTTTAAAATTTTGTATTAAATCAGACTAACTTATACAACTTGAAATAAAGGAACAGTAATTTTGATAACAGTAACAATATATCTTCATTCCTAATTGAAACCTAGATCCGTAAAAAGTTTATTGGTATGACATGGATTAAAGAAGGACGTGGGCCAATAGATTCCTCCAACAAACATCGCATGGTAGGTACGATTGCTTTTAAGCAATGAGACCTAATCCAAAAATAGGTAAACTTGGACCCACCAATGGATTAGGTCAAACACCTCCTTGTCCATTAGTTGATTGCATATGAACTCTTCCCTCCCCAATATATATATAAATGTCACAAATCTCTTACAAATAAAAAACCTTGCTTATTGAGATTCATACACATTTATTTATATGGGAAATTGTATAAGAAAAGAGTCTTCCATGCAATGGGGTGGCGAAGACTGGGGCTTCGCGTCTACGGTGCCAGAAATCAAGAAAGATTTCTGTCATCGTAAGACGATGAAGTTAGAGGAAGATCAGCTCCTCATTCATTCTTCAACACCTGTGATAAAAGAGGTAAAGGTTAAGATCACGAAGAAGCAATTGTCAGAGTTGATGGGTAAAGCGGATGTGCAAGGCTTATCGGTTCATCAACTGCTCACGCAATTGATGAACGTAAGTGAAAGAATTGAACTGCATCATATTAACTCGTGGAGGCCTGCGTTACAGAGTATACCAGAGGACAGTTGATTTTTTTTTTTTTTTTGGTTAGGAAGGGTACATTGATTTGTTTATATGTAGTTTGTACAGTAGGAGATTTCAGGAAGTGATATCTTTTTGGCATTTTACTTATTTGGATAGAAAAATTAGCATTTTCAGGTTTCTTATGTATAAAAATGACATATAATAACTAAATATTTTTGTTTCATACAAAATTAAAAAATCATTTCTCTGGAAAATTTCTACTTGTTTTGTAAAGATTAATTTATGTCCTTTCTGCCGTAGATTGATTGAAAAGACAGGGGGGCGGCCAGCTGACACTTCTCCTTTCCTCAACGAGGCAAGCACTATCTACCTGTGTTTGTAGCTTTAATCAGAGGTTAAGCCTCTAGTGAATGGAAAAATAAAAGTTTTTATATAAGCAGTAAATATGCACAACCTATTTATTTATTTTTGCCAAATGCTTTTAATTAATTTTTAATTTGATTAATTTTTAAAATTAAATTAGATTAGAATTAACATAAATATTTTAAATTTAATATTTAAAATTAAAACATCATAAATTATTATTTTTCTTATATCAATATAATAAAAAGTAATTTTGAAAACGCTAGTTACAATTCACTTTGAAACGGAGAGTATATAATAAAAACAGAATACTAAACTAAAATAACAAGAAAATGGAGAGAGAAAGAGGGAAGAGATTACCTTTTTTTTCGTTTAAAAAGAATAATTTTTTTATTTATTTTTAAAAAAATAGCTTTTTTTTTTTAAGATAATAACATATACATTTAATATAATTTTAATTTATATTTTTTTATTTCCTTGAATTTTGTGTATTACTTTTTTGCTTCTTTTTCAGGTGATACTTTACATTTACATTATGTATAAGCCTAGAAAAACTGAAGAGGAAACTTTTTACTGTATAGGTTGAAGAGGTGGGTTTGCAATAGTGTAGTGGCCCCACTATTTTATTTTTACAGTACTGTTCCTTTGATGTCTATTAATGGATAATGTGTTTTGTAAAATTTTATAAAAATAAATTATTAAAAAAACAGTGAAAAAAGAGAGTACATAGATATAAATATTATAAGACAATATTATTTGATGCCTCATTAAGAATTCTGCAAGAAAAATCTAGTCCAACAAAATCTAGGCTAAAAAAAAAGTGCTAACATGTAATTTACTTTCACCGATGAAAGCACCATTTACTCTTGTAGATGGTTCATTCCAAAATTTTTTTATCAGTTTTCCCAAAAGTTGACATTGACACCTGATCTTAGGCGTATTTATACGCCTAATTAGCCAAATAAATTCATAAAATGAGTTAAATCAGAGGGTAAACATAAAGAGAACAGCTGTTTTTAATGTGATTGTCGTTATTTGTCTAATCTAGGGGTCGAGTACTCCATGTGGGTGCATTTTGCAGAGATTAGTCAAATTATAGCAGTCCAAAGTCATGTACAGAGTGGAAGGATGAAAAGTCCCAGAAAGCAAGGAAGAAAAGAAGCAGGATGCAGCAGAGACAAAGGTCCGCGTCGCGAACCTGGCAGCAGACTAGCAGAACTGGAAAGAAGAAGAAAAATACACAAAGGCCCAGTGCGTTGCAGGGTCCGCGTCGCGGACCAGTGTGCAAGAAGAGGCGAATCTATCCAGTCAGCAACTTTACGGACCGGGTCAATACACACTAGTCCGAGTCGCGGACTGCATGTTTTTCAAGTGAAAATACGAGTTACGGGTTTTAGTGAAAAGGAGGCTATTAATTATTGTATTATTCATTTTTTGTTTATTCGTTTTTAGCACGGAATAGACGGGAGGCATAGAGAAGACAACCTAGGTCTACTTTGGTTTGATTTTCATCTTTGTTTTCTTGCATATTCATGTTTATCAACTTATTCGTGATGTGGGAACAAATCATGAGAGGCTAGTTCTCCCATATTCTGGGATTGTAGCCCTAGACAATGTGATTTCTTAATCTTCGGTTTATGTATGATGGGTTTATCATTTATTCTTGTGCCACTTTGATTAATACTTCTTAGCCTGATCAACTAGGGAGGAAAAGGGTTAGTTATTCTGAATTCGAAAGATGTTGGAATAATGAGAACACAGTGGAACAAGGAGCTTGTCCAACTAGGTTATTAGATTGGTTCGTGTAAGGGAGAACCGTGACAACTACCCTTACACCTCGCTTAGTTCATAATACAGGAAGATAAATTTAATGCATTTTTGGTGATCTGTCTATCCCCGCTCAATGATGTAGGTAGGCAGTCATTAAAAGTAGGCCTGCAGAGGCGTGCAACCCTGTTAGGTAAATTTAACCCTGTGAACTAATAAATGTAAACCCAGGTACATGAATACGGATTGAGAAACACGAAGTCGTTATGGCTATAATCCCAGAATCACCTTTAAATTGATAAATCGCTACTTCATATTATCTTAGAGTTTAGTACAATTCGTTTTCTACAAATCTCATCACAAATTGTTTTGGATATAAAACTAGCATAATAACTTGAGGAGAAACCAATAATCTTTAAATCCTTTGGGTTCGACATCCGGCTCATAATAAGAGCTACTGTATTACTTGAGTTGACCACGTACACTTGCGTGTGTTGGGGAAGCAACAAGTTTTTGGCGCCGTTGCCGGGGATTTAAAGTGAATTGGTTTTTTTTCTGAGTATTGTGCTTTGTGTGCTCACTGCATTTGATCTTAGTTGTGCCTTTATTTCAGGCAGTTGAGCATTAAACTGGAGGACCAGGATTCGTGCTTTCGACAACCAAAAAGGAGAGCAGGGGTCCTATTTCAAACTCCTCCACTTGAACTTATTGCACAAGAGGATCGTGAGACCAACAGCACTAACGCAAATCCAATCAGGGAACCAATGGCTGACGGAAATCCTCTTGTATCGGCAGCACTGCGCCCGGCGAGGGATGTGGCAATCCCACGGACCACCAATGTTACGAGTTGTTTCATGAAACCAGAGCCTAGAGGTCGGTGGGAACTTAAACAAAACATGGTTCAGTTGCTGCACTCCACTGGACAGTTCACCGGACTACCACATGAGGACCCTTAGGTCCATCTTCAGAATTTCCAGGAGATCGCAGACACTTTCATTCTGACAGGGGTGAATACAGACTATGTCAGGATGACCCTTTTTCCTTTCTCATTGTTGGGAGCCGCCCAGAGATGGTTGCAGATAGATCCACCAAACTCTATCACCTCATGGGATGATTTGGCTCGTAAGTTCCTCACTCGATTCTTCTCCTCGGGCAAGACTGCAAAACTCAAGAGTGAAATCTTGAGCTTCAAGCAAAAGCCGGAGGAGAATTTATATCAAGCTTGGGACAGGTTTAAAACGTTGCTCATCAATTGCCCTCATCATTGCCAAGCTAATGAAGTGCTGGTTCATACCTTCATAGAAGGTCTAGAACCAAACACAAAGATCCTTCTTGATTCAGCTGCAGGTGGGCAAGCATTGGAAAAGACGTATGACAAGCTGTATGCCTTGCTGAATAGGATTGCACAAGGAAATCCTGAATGGAATGGAGGATCTAGTAGGCCTGCTGTCCAGAAGCAAGCTGGTGTGCTAGAAATTGATGCCATAACTCCTCTGCAAGCGCAGATGTCTGCCATGCAGAATATGATAACTACCCAGTTCAACAACTTAGCATTAGGACAGCCAACCCCAGTGAATGCAGTGCAACAACAGCAGCCTGGATGGTGTGATGTTTGCTGGGGAGGAGATCATACTACTGAGTCTTGTGGGTCAAATCCTGAAACAATGAACACTGTGGAGAATGCAAATAGAGGTGGTTATCAAGGCTATGGTAACACGTACAACCCCAACTGGAGGAATCATCCCAATTTCTCCTGGGGAGGTCAGCAACCAAATCAGGGGGCCTTTCAGCAAAGACCACAGGGGAATAATACTTACTATAATCAGCAAGCACAGCAGCCTGCCAAACAGGCTAACCCAAATAGTATGACTGATAGTGAAGTACTGAGGTAGATTCTGGCAAACCATAATAGACAAGAGGAGGAAATTCGGAGAAACAAGCAGGATCTTCAGAACTTGGAAAGGCAGTTGGGGCAATTAGCAGGAAATATGAATTCCAGACCCCAAGGGGGTCTACCAAGTAACACTGACCCTAACCCCAAACAGGTGAATGCAGTCAGTACTAGGAGTGGACGACCACTCATGGAAGCAGTTCCTAAGAAGAGGGTTGAAGCTGAAGCAGGCACTACCCCAAGTGATGAGGCTGACATGCAAAATCCAGCTCTGGCAGAGAGTACTCCAGTCCCGAAACCACCTCCTCCCTTTCCACAGAAGTTCAAGAAGAAGAAGGAGGACGACTGTTTTCAAAAGTTCATCAGGTTGTTAAAGTAGGTACATATTAACTTACCACTGATTGATGTTTTTAAGGGCATTCCAAAATATGCTAAATATATGAAGGACATCGTGGCAAACAAAAGCAAGTTAGTTGAGTACGAGACTGTAGCACTCACAGAGACTTGTAGCTCCAGGATCTTGAACGGATCCAGATTGCCCACAAAGATGAAAGATCCGGGGAGTCTCACAGTGCATGTAACGATAGGTGGTCGTGTGAATGCAAAAGGGCTGTGTGATCTGGGTGCAAGCATTAATCTAATGCCTAGCTCCATGTTCACCAAGTTGGGCCTGGGAAGCCCAAAGCCGACCACCATCGTACTACAACTAGCGGATCGGTTAGTGGCAAGACCTGACGGGGTAATTGACGATGTACTAGTCCAAGTGGGATCACTCATTTTCCCAGTGGACTTTGTCATCCTAGACTTTGAACCTGATCCTGAGGTCCCGTTCATTCTTGGTCGCCCCTTCTTAGCAACAGGTGGAGCATTAATAGATGTAGCAACGGGGAAGCTTACCATGAGAGCTCATGATAAAGTGGAAGTGTTCGATGTGTATAAAGCCATGAAGCTCCCCGCAACTTATGAGGATCTGGCAGCTATCACCGTGTTAGACACGGAAGCTGCAGTGAGCAGGGTAGAGATAACAGACCCACTGACTCGAGTTTTATTGAACCAAGGGTTGGTGGATGATGCAGAAGCAAAAGAAATAGAGAGGGTGCTGAATGGCCACAATGTCAGCATGTTGAAGAAAGAAGCAGAGCCATTGAACAGATTCCTAGGACCGCCCCTCAAACCTTCAATTGAAGAAGCACCTAAACTGGAACTGAAGCCGCTGCCTTCGCACCTCAGGTATGTATTCCTTGGCGAAAATGAAACGTTACCCGTAATCTTATCTGTGTCTTTGACTGCAGCCCAGGTAGAAGCAGCAGTGGCAATGCTAAGGCGAAGGAAGAAAGCTATGGGATGGCAAATGTCAGACATTCAAGGCATCAGCCCAGCCTTATGCATGTATTGGATCTATATGGAGGAGGGCCACAAGCCAGTGGCTCAACCACAGAGGAGGCTAAATCCTATTATGAAAGAGGTGGTGAAGAAAGAAGTGATCAAGTGGTTGGATGCAGGAATCATCTTCCCCATATCTGACAGCAAGTGGGTAAGCCCGGTGCAGTGGGTGCCTAAGAAAGGGGGGATGACGGTTGTCACTAATGACAAGAATGAGTTGATCCCAACCAGAACGGTGACAGGGTGGCGAATCTGCATGGATTACAGGAGACTGAATGATGCCACCCGAAAGGACCATTATCCGGTGCCGTTTATTGATCAAATGCTGGATAGGTTGGCTGAGCAAGAGTATTACTGTTTCCTGGATGGATACTCGGGGTATAATCAGATCACCATCGCCCCTGAGGACCAAGAAAAAACAACCTTCACCTGTCCATATGGAACTTATGCCTTCAAACGCATGCCTTTTGGATTGTGCAATGCACCGGCCACCTTCCAAAGGTGTATGATGGCTATATTCCACGACATGGTGGAAGACATAGTGGAGGTATTCATGGATGACTTCTCAATGTTTGGGGATTCCTTTGACACATGCCTACAGAATCTAGATAGAGTATTGGCACGATGTGAGGAAACAAATTTAGTTCTTAATTGGGAGAAGTGCCATTTCCTGGTGAAAGAAGGGATAGTTCTTGGGAACAAAGTCTCAAAGCATGGTTTGGAGGTGGACAACGCAAAGATAGAGGCTATAGAGAAGTTGCCATCCCTGGTGTCAGTAAAAGGAGTCCGGAGCTTTTTGGGTCATGCGGGTTTCTATCGGAGATTCATAAAAGATTTCTCAAAAATCGCCAAGCCATTGTCAACCCTTCTGGAGAAGGAGGTAACTTTCAACTTTGATGCTTCATGTTTGCAGGCCTACGAGACGCTAAAGAAGAAGTTAGTTGAGGCTCCAATACTAACAGCACCAGATTGGGAACTCCCATTTGAGCTGATGTGTGATGCCAGTGACAATGCTGTAGGCGCGGTGCTGGGCCAACGCCGAGAGAAGGTGTTCTACGCCATTTACTATGCCAGTAAAACACTTGATGCAGCGCAGTGTAATTACACAGTAACTGAGAAGGAGATGCTGACATTAGTATATGCATTTGACAAATTCAGGGCATACTTAGTGGGCACCAAGGTGATAGTGTTTACCGACCATGCAGCGGTACGGTATTTGTTCAATAAGAAGGAAGAGAAGCCCAGGTTGATTCGCTGGATCCTTCTATTGCAAGAATTTGACATCGAAATAAAGGACCGTAAAGGGAGTGAAAACCAGATCGTTGATCATCTGTCCCGTTTGGAAAGTGATGCTCACATAGGGGAACAACTGCAGATCAAAGAAGAGTTCCCAGATGAGTAGTTGATGGCCTTAGAGGTGGAGGAGCTACCGTGGTATGCAGATATTGTCAACTACTTGGTGAGTGGGGTGTTCCCACCTGGAGCAACGTATCAGTAAAGAAAACGGCTGGCACATGATGCAAAAGCATTCATATGAGATGAGCCGTACTTATTTAAACAAAGGTCGGACAAAATGGTGAGAAGATGTGTGCCGGAGACAGAGATGCAAAAGATTCTAGGAAGTTGCCATGTTTTACTCTACGGGGTCACCACGACGGTGAAAGAACAGCGCATAAGGTGCTACAGTCCAGGTTTTTCTGGCCCACATTACTCAGGGACGCGGTGCAGTTCGTGAGGACGTGTGAGGCATGCCAGAAAACAGGCACCATTTTTAAGAGACACGAGATGCCCCTCAACAACATCTTGGAAGTGGAGATCTTTGATGTATGGGGGATGGATTTCATGGGGCCATTCCCACCATCCTTTGGGAATCAGTACATCTTAGTGGCTGTGGATTATGTCTCCAAGTGGGTGGAAGCAGCAGCTTTGCCCACGAATGATGCAAAGGTAGTGAGCAAATTCTTGAGGAAGCAAATTTTCACCAGATTTGGGACCCCAAGGGCCATCGTTAGTGATGGAGGCACTCATTTAATCAACCAAACGGTGAAGAATTTGCTAGCCAAGTATGGGGTGTGTTATAAGGTTGCCGCAGCATACCATCCGCAAACGAGTGGGCAAGTAGAGGTGTCGAACAGGGAAGTGAAACAGATACTCCAGAAGACCGTGAATGCGACCAGGAAGGATTGGGCAGTCAAACTTGACGAAGCCTTGTGGGCATACCGGACAGCATATAAGACACCGATAGGCACATCCCCATATCGGTTGGTATATGGGAAGGCATGTCACCTCCTAGTGGAACTCGAGCATCAAGCCTATTGGGCAATTAAGAAGCTAAATTTGGATCCTGAGCTCGCGGGAAAGAAAAGGTTGGAGCAGCTGGTGGAGTTGGATGAATTCCAGCTCACGCGTATGAAAACGCGAAACTGTATAAGGAGAAGACCAAAAGATGGCATGACCGGCGCATAATTCCTCGAGCCTTTGAACCAGGTCAGCAGGTACTTCTCTTTAACTCTCGTTTGAAATTTTTTCCAGGGAAGTTGAGGTCCAAGTGGAGTGGACCATACACCGTGGTGAACGTCACACCGCACGGAGCTATGGAGCTAAAGAGTGCAGATTCGGACCAAACCTTTTTGGTGAATGGCCAACGTGTCAAGCACTACTATGGTGCTGACACAAACAGAGAAGAAGAGGTCATTCAGTTGGCCAATGACGAATGAGTACTGCTGCATCGTGCCGCGACAGTAAATCACGCGTTGTACGGGAGGCAACCCGTGGTAAGGTAAGTTTTCTTTTCTTTTTTTTTAATATAAAAAAAACCAGAGAAGCACCAAGTGGCTGTCCGCGATGCATGCGCGTCGCGGACGTATCGCGCAGAAGGCTAATCCCGAGGTTTAAATGAACATCACCGATTCCCGGTAATCCGTCGTTTAATTTTGGAATTTCTTTGTTTGGATTACCTTATGTGGGTGTTTAGCAGGATGTTCAAGTGCCAGTTGAATTTTCCGGGGCTCGTAGCTCGATTTCGGAATTCGTTTTAGGCCCCAAAACAGTGTCTCTCCGCGACAAAGCCGCATCGCGGAGAGGTCGCGGATAGGTACTTGCACACTGTTTTCAGGATACAAATTGTGTCGTCGATTTCGGTCGACCCGGGAGGTATGTTGTGTATTATTTTTTTTCTGAACTAACATGGGTAAGTGTGTTGAAGTATTTTCAGGTGTTAGTTGAATTTTTCGGGCCCCGTAGCTAAAAATTCAAAATAATTTTGGCCCCAAAATAGTGTCTCTCCGCGATAGGACCGCGTTGCGGAGAGGTCGCACACTGCGATAGGACCGCGTTGCGGAGAGGTCGCACACCCACACTTGTGTGCTACTCTGGGCGGAGAGAACGTATTGTCGATTTTTCTCTAATTCCATGAGTTTTTTTTTTCATTTCTTTCACTGAACTAACATGTCTTGCTATGTTGAAGCCTAGTCCAAGGTTAGTTGAATTTTTTGGGCCCCGTGGCTAAAAATCAAAAATAATTTTGGCCCCGAAAGTAAGCCTCCGCGACAGTACCGCGTCGCGGAGACGTCGCACACTTGTGCAAGATTTCCACTCAGGTCTAGAAATTGAACAAGGAGTGGTGCGCGACAAGTTCGCGTCGCGCTTGCGTCGCGGACCCGTTCAATTTTGGGCCTCGTTTTCTGTGCAGCCCCGCCCCTTTATATACCCCAACCGTTCTTTTCTTGTTTTTCCCCTCTTTCTCACGTAATTTTCTCCCTTCTCTCTAAATCTTTTCCCCCCTTCTCAAAGATTTGAAGATCTACCTGACGCACATCCCCTCCCACATCATCTCCCTACCTCTCAAGTAAGTATTCTTAATCCCAATGTCAATTTTATGGTTAGTTAGGGTTTCTTTGTGCTTGTTTGAACATATACATGCATATGGTGAGTGGTAGGACGCCAAAATCCTCATGGGGGTGTAGTGGGCATAGATCCATGTTAAATGTGCAATTCTTGGGTGAAACCATGGGAATAAAGGAAATCTTTGGCAAAATCATTGTAGGGTGAGAACCCTAAGTTGCGAAAATTTGGGGAAAACTTGTTATAATTGATGGGGTTGAGTTCTTACGAGGGTAACTATCTTAAACTGTTAGAAATTATTGGGTGTGGATAGTTTATGCTAAATTTTCTTGCATTGTGGTTGTATGGTCTGTATGGGGGAAATAGTGATTATGGGGCCTAATCTTTGTGATACACTGTGGGGTGAACCGTGGTGCCATGTTCCACCGGTGAAGTGGAGAAGTCTGAGTATCTGCTTCACCCGGTACGTTGTGATCTAAGTGTGGGGTGGGCACCCCCTAGCCCGGCCCGCTGTCCCTCTTTGCATTACTGTTGAGACACTAAGTTGTTGTGCTGCAGGGATAGATGGCTTCTAGAATCCGAAGGACCGGTCAGACAAAGGGAGCTGGCGTCTCAGGCAGCCGCAGACGTGCCAAGGACGTCTCGGAGGTGCCCTGAGCCCCTGAACACCGAGGGCAAAGAACTCGTTATGGGCTTCGGGCGGTGGACCGAGAGGGGCAGAGATGGTACAGGGCTCACAACGAGACCAAGTACTTCCCTGACGTCCCCATTGATGCAGAATCCCCAGCTCGTGAATTCCCCAACATCTACCAGCGCTGCATGGACTACCATCTGCTGTTTCTGTTCAACGACCCCCTGCCTTGCAATCTCAGCATAGTATGGGAGTTTTATGCTAACATGAAAAAGGAGTCCCGCACGCAGGAGGTCATAGTGCGTGGGGTGGAGGTGAATTTCGGACCCTTGGCCATCAACAACATCCTGGGATCGGCGGATGTCTCCGCCGGAGATTTCAATGAATTGCAGCTCCGCCCTCCCTACCATCTCATCCGGCACACACTGGCCGGAGTGAACTCAACAGCTCGGTGGATTCGGCATGCAGGCCGAGGGTACCACCAAAGCTTCCCCTTCGCACACATGAACAAGGAAGATAGGGTGTGGGTCAAGATTGTCATGCACTCATTCTTTCCAGGCCAGCACTTCACGGCTGTGACCAGAGACCGCACCTGCCTTGTGTATTCCCTCATGATGGGCATGGCGCTGAATTTTGGGGCTATCCTCAAGTCTGCAGTGAGGAAGGCACGCGTTCACCGGGGTCGCAAGTATGCGTTTGGGGGCCTTATAACTGAATTGTGTAATCGTGCAGGTGTCCCCACAGAGGAGCTCGACTACTGGCCTCAAATTGAGGCCTCACCATATAATGTCACTAATATCAAGGGGCCGGAGGAAGCTACAGGGCCAATTCTCACCACAGTAGAGCGGAATCATAGAGATGAGCTTATCATGGCCCGCATGTTCGGGCTCGAGATGCTCCGGCACAGGGTGGGTGGTCGCCCTTCTACCCAGTTGGAGCTCGATGAGGTCGCAGCTACCTACCCTCTCAATGCCCATGCTAATGCTGTGCTGGGCATCGGGCCTACCTTCGTAGAGCCAGTTGATGATGACGTCCCAACAGACCCTGAAGAAGCCCAGGTGGACTCAGACACTGAGGAGGACGAGGTTGAGTATGGGGTCTCGATTGCCACGGGGGGAGAGCCGATCTTACCGGACCAGGATGATGTGGCATAGCCAGGCCCGATGCAGGTTTGCTATGTTCAGCACTAAGGGCAGTGCTGATTCTAAGTGTGGGGTGGTGGATGGCCAAGGCCAGGATTATGCTTTATATTTTTTGTTTTCTTATTTCAGTTGGCATGTATAATACAGACACCTCTTTTCTTTTCTTGTTTTCCTTTCTTGTGCCTAATATATGTATGTTTGTCCTTTTGCTACTAGTGGAATTGTTATGTAACTGAGCTGTTCTCTGGTTATGATTGTGTTTACTTTGTGCGATATGTAGTGTAGAGATGTGTGTGCAGCGATATAACCAAGCAGGGTAGGATAGCCGTGTAAATTAAACGGACGTAACCACTAGAGGACCTGAAAGTAGCACCTGATTCTAATACTTCAGAATAAAATGAAATAACCAAGAAATCTTGTACATTAGGCAACATTGAATCTTGAGTTAACTTTATGAAGGGAATGTGCCAAGAGTGGTAAGCGAAACTGTATAAGTCTGTGTTGGAATAGTTGCTAGAACTTGCCCTGCATGTTATTGAAGCGAAATAAAAAGTGTTGCTTTGTTTAGGAGATGATAATAGGCTTTCTTTGATTTGTCTTGTAAAATTTTAGCCTTTTCAGATATTATATCACTAGTTAGCCCTTTTGAGCCTATAGCTTTTTGTTGGTATCCATACTTTTACCTTGATCCGATTTTGTTGAATCCCTAGTTTTTGCACCTTGCTTCCTTGAGCACTGTAGCATAGACTGATTATAATTGTTGAATTTGAAGAAAAGGGATATTTAAGTGGAAAAAGGTGATCAATAATAGCTGTTACGTCGGAAAATGACTTTCGGTTTAAAAATTCGATTAAGACTTAATTGATTTAAGTAAAACCGAATCTTTAAAAATTAGAGTCGCCACTTAATTTTTAAGGAAAAATCAAGAAAACCATTTAAAACATTTTAAAAGACTCAAACAGAAAAAATCTTTTAAAATCCAAAGAAAAGGGTTCGGGTTCATATTTCTATTTCGGGAAGGTTTTACGCACCCGAAATATCCGCTAACGTGCGGTTATCCGACGATTAAATATTTTGACTAACTTTAAAATAGTGTTATTTTATATTAATAATTTTTGAAAAGTTTAGACAACATATTTTAGGAAATGGAAAATTTACATTTTTTTACTTATATTTTAATCAATTAGATTTAATTAAGTAAACTAGTTAAAGAAAATCTAATATTATAATCTAAGTAATTTTATTTAATTAAACGGAGTTGATAGATTTAATCAACTAATTAGAATTTTGAAACCTATTAAATTCTAAGTATTTTAAAGAAGAGATGTACATATATTTTCCAAAAATATTTTAAGGAAAAAAGGTGTTTGAAATATTTTAAGAAAGTATCTTAAAAGAATTTAATTTCCTAAAGGCGATTTTTATAGTCAAGATCATAAAATGACGTAAATGGCTAACTCGGGGAATTTAATTAAGCTAAAATGTGACAAAACAACATAGATTAAAATTAACGGTAAAAATAATTAAAACAAATACATTACGCAAATAATATAAAAAACAATAAGTAAACAAGATAAATTAAAATAGGATTGGGCTTTGGCAGGCCCAATTCTCAAAGCCTGCAATAATTTAAGTATAAATTTTAGGGATCCCATACTGTTTTAAGAAAATCTCAAAAAATCCCGAATCTTTACCTAATTTCAAAAAATTCCGACTTTTGATAGTTATTTGATACCTTGTGCAGACGCTTGATACCTGCAAAATTGTAACTGAAAATTTAATGCTTTACCGTTAAATATGGAAATTAAAATATTGCCAACTAGCAGTATCCCTTTAATTAAGGATTTAAGTTACAAGTTATTAAATTAATTCTTAAAAAAACGTTTTGGGCGTTGGATTTTGAATTTAAAAAAAAACGACTAGATCAGATCAATTCACCATTGATCTGATCTGTGAAGGAAAAAAAAAGAGGCGGGCTAGAAAAATATGAATATCTTGATTTTGATACGTCACAGCGGAACATGGGAATCCGATGTAGTGTATGTTTGCTATAAAAGTGATGGAATTGTTGTATGTGAGAATACGTCATTTTTTAATCTTAAAGCCGCAATTGCATCAGTGTTGGGTATCAACGAACAACTGAAGAGAATCGAAATTCGGTACGTTGTTGAAGGTAATGCATCTTCGATTTGTATCCGGAATGACTTGGGGGTGAAGTTGTATTTAGAAATAAAGAAGAAGGAACACGGTTTTGGCTTGTATCCTTTGTGTGTTGATACCTTCGATTTTGAAGGCAGTGATCTCTTGCTCTTTGATACGGCAATTGAAATGGTTAATCAAGAATCAACGAAATATAGTTACATGGGTAATGGAGAAGTATCAAGCGTAATTGTCGACACAACAGATTTAAATGTGAGGGTGAAAAACATGTACAAGAACAAGGCGACTTTAATCAATGTTATGACGAGGTATAAATTGCACCATGGATTCAACTACAAAGTTAAACAATCAGACCAAAAAAGGTGTGACATTTTTTTTAATGATTTAATTCGTATATATTTTAAACTATTATGATTTTATTGCATCATTAAATTTTTTTTTACTGCTAAATTAGATGTTTGTTGCAGCTATGTGTTGAAGTGCTTTTCTGATGATTGTTCATGGTGCATGAAATCATCATGCCGCAAGAATTCAGATACTTTTATAATAAGATATTTCAATGATAAACATACTTGTTCGATGAGTGAGAGGTTGTTCACAAAAGTTGAGGCGACGCTTTCTTTTATTAGTGGTGTAACTGCTCCGAAACTCTTAAATCACAAACGGAAGCATACACCAAATGATATAATTGATGACTTCAAGGTTGCTTACGGAGTACATATTTCGTATCAACAAGCATGGCGTGCAAAGGAGAAAGCACTACACATGTTGAGGGGGAAGCCAGCTGATGGATACAAAGAATTGCCTGTGTACATGAACATGTTGGATAAGGTCTATCCAAATTCTTATATAAGAATGAAAAAGTCTCCTAATAATGAATTCATGTATCTATTCATTGCATTACGTCCCTTAATTAGGGGATTTCAGTTCTGTAGACCAGTTGTAGTTGTGGATGGTGCATATCTTAATGGTGCGTATAAAGGAACATTCCTATCGGCTAGTACAGTAGATGGTGCAGGTATCAAAAATATTTGCATTATTTGTTTTTCAGTGTTAATATACTGTTTTTATTACATTTATACATGGTATCTGAAAACCCAAAAATAAATATCAATATTTTCTACATTAAACAGAGTTATTGATTTCGTGAATAAATAATGCAGGGTCAATATTTCCTTTGGCGTATGGTGTTGTTGATACGGAGAATGATTGTTCGTGGTCGTGGTTCTTTCAACAATTTAAAGATTCATTTGGCGAGAGAGAACATGTGTTTTGTGTCAGATAGAAATGAAAGTATAATCAAAAGTGTAGGTGTTGTGTTCCCTAATACTCCGCATTATGCGTGTATCTGGCATCTATGAAAAAATGTTTGCACGAATTTCAAGAAGAGCAAGAATGTCATTAGTGATAAATTTTATGCTATGGCAAAGTGTTACAGAATCGAAGATTTTAACAGAATAATGGCGATTGTGAATAAAATTGACTACAGGGTGAAGGAGTACCTCGAAAATGTTGGTTACGAGAGATGGGCAAGAATTCATGCACCTGTAAATAGAGGTCAATTAATGACATCTAACATAGCCGAATGTATTAATGGTTCCCTTGTGGATGCTAGACAACTGCCAATAATAGATTTTCTCGAAGAAGCGAGAATTTTGTTTGCATCATGGAATTGCAAAAATAGGGAACGGGCGATGTATACAAAAGAAACACTTGGGAAGAAATTTGAGAATATTCTAATAGAAAATATAGCAAAGTGTGCAACAATGAAGGTATGTACATAGTCATAGATTCATAAATAATTTATGAATCTGTTGATGTATTAGTAATTACAATAATAAGTAATGAATCTGTTGAGGTATCAGTGAGTATATAACTAATTGATGAATCTATTGAGGTATCCAAATACTGTTTTACTTATTAATTTTTTTTTTGTAGGTCATTCCTTCATCAGAATTTATTTTTTCCGTTTATGATGCTGGTCACAGATTCATTGTATGCATCGAAAGAAGAATTTGCAGTTGTGGGAAATTCCAAATTGATGAAATTCCTTGTGAACATGCAATTGCTGCTTTGAAGAGTAAAAATGTAGTTGATATGCATCCATATTGCTCGTACTATTACAAACCGGAAGCATTACGCAAAACATATGAAGTTCCGATGATGCCAATGCCCGATAGATCAGATTGGGATGTATAAATTAAGAAAACTGATGAGATTGTGTTGCCACCAAAGTACAAGCGAATGCCCGGGAGACCTAAAAAAGGGAGAAAGAAAAGCTTTGGAGAGAAATTGACAACAAGTTCAAACATATGCAGTAAGTGTGGACACGAAGGACACAATAGGCGAACTTGTTCTTTTTTCCCAGTTGAGAAATGAATGTTATTTTTTTTTATGTATCAATAATATCAAATTTTGTTAATATGTTGAATAAATGAAGTATCAATATGTATTTCTTTATGTGTAAAGGTGTGATGTTTATTGTGCAAGTTATTAATAAAACGAAATCTGCTATTGGGTTAGCTATTTTCGTTATTACTTTCCGAGTCCGAGGGACTATTGCTGTAGGATCTATTAATAGCATTCAAGGTTTAAGATGACTCCTAGAGCGTTACCAAAATACGAAGTTCTCTTCTCCTTTCTTTCTCTTCTTTCTTTTTGATACTTGGTTCATTATATTAAATAATGAATTAAATTATTGGAGGACATTTCTTTAAAAAAAAATTTATAACAATTCAGTTAAATGGGTGGAAAATGATGACAAAACATAATGTTAATTCAAAAAATAAAGCATATGTTGTTGCCAGGTATCAACATTAAACAAAATAAAAAAACTTAATAAAGTTAACAAGTATCCAAAAATTAATAAATCCTAAAAAAATAAAATATTTGATAAAATAATCTAAGACAGAATGATTAATTTTTCTTTGTCAGGTGCTTTGTACATATCCCTTGGCCTTGGAGGATCATCGTTTTCGCTTACATACCCATCGACATTCTTCTCAGTTCCATATGTCCACAAAAGTGCGGCGTATCTTCTCCGAATGTAATCAGCATCAAGTGGAGTCTATGGGATCGGAATTCCGTCACTCAAATACTCAGCGTATGCCGCAATAAAAACCCCACAATCACTGCATGTAATGTATCAAACATATTAAGATGGAATGGAAAAAAAAAAGGAAATCCATAAAATTGAAATAACTTACAGGCTGTCACTGTTTTGCTTAGCAATGTCAGTGACAAATTCAACTATAAATGGTTGTTCTTGGCCAATGAATGAACCGGTACACATATTCTTGTATGCATCTAAACTGGTCCATTCGGTGCGATCGGTTTTTTCAAAGAATCCACTTTCTTCTAAATACGTTGGGAGCATCACTGCCAGTTTATTAATTTCAGCATATGGATTTCTGCGTCGTGAAGCAGATGACGAATCATAAACACGTATCAGCCTATCTTTCAAGACAATAACAGCAAGGACCCAGTGGAACTCATTGCCACAATTAACAGGAACGAACACCTCATCGACAAGATGCCATGGTGATGCAGCAGGTATCGAAAACCCCTTTATTATGTTGGTGACAGACCTCTCGCTCGCTGCATTTGACGATATCCGCGCCATGGTTTCCTGAGTACTTAAATTGTCATCGTCAGTGATCTCGTAGTACCTTGCATGATTGGCAACTACGAAGTTCATGAATATGCAGTTGACAGTCGTGTATCTGAAAATGTGGCTGGACTGATACTTGGATTTTTTTCAGAGGTAGTACAGAACAACGTCTATGTGCTGCATCAACAGATAATATTTCACTATATGAATAAAAAAAAAGACATGTTTTAAGCTTAGTAATCTAACCTCATCTGTCCAACATCGATTTTTCTGTGACATCAAGTAAAACCAGTTTTTACTGGTAGGCATGGCCACAACAAAATCACATTTTGAAACACCAAGTGATGAATTCCTGACTTTATAATGCTCCTCAGTATCCTTCCTGTTAATATGTTGGTATCTAAAATGATAAGTGATACAAACAGAGATAATATGTAAGAAAAATATTAAAAAATGAAGAATATTTGGTACCTCTTCTGATGCGATACGAGTAAACCTTTGTTCACCCATGTATCGTACTCATTTATAAGATCCCATGGGGATTGGTAACAAATGCCATATCCGTCGAAAGGGTGTCTCACACGATTGGTAAATGGCATTTTCCCCTTTCCTTTTTCATTTGAACTGAAAGATGCCATAAAAGGTGACTGACGAAATCTTGACGGGTTTCTACTACGTTGTGGGGGAGTAACGGATGCATCATACAAAATAATTTCTTTAGACGGGATGGTTGTAGGTAATTGACTGTCACTTAGAAGAAACAGATTATTATCCAGTTCTTCTTGCGTGCAAGTTTTCAGAGGTGTTGCTGATATTGGGTTCTGGAGTTGGTGAAGAAGAGCATCTATGGCTTCATTTGTTCCTTCCGAGAAATCAGAAGTGTCCTTACAGGTATTAAAAACAGGTATCAATAAATAAGTTATACAAAGCACATGTGCTGTATTTATAAAGATAAAAGTGATAGTTTACCTCCGTTTGATTAGTTGCAGCTTCGCTTTCGATTTCATTCTTTTTTCCTGATATGTTGGAAGTACTTGCAAATACTTCAGAATGAAACTGTTCGGCTTGAATGTCCACATTTGGAGAGCCCTAATCAAATATATATATTATTCTACTGTTGAATAATATAATGAAAGTATATGGAAAAGGGGTGGACTTTAATATTTGGTAACGGGCATCGTACTTACCTTAACAACATCATCTAGCGGTGACTCGTCACCAACCTCTTTTTGGTTTAATGTGGACGTATCCAACACTGGAATTTCATCTTGAACCTGTGTGTATCAATGTGTTTCACATTCGTGGTTAATACATTTAAAAAAAATCATATTGTTAATTGACCACAAAATGAGAAACAACCTTCGCGTGAACTGATGGAACAACGGGGACAGACTCCTGGACTTGGTCTTTGACAGCAACTCCATCACTGTGATACTGTTCTTCTTTGCCAATGTCATCTTTTGATTCTGCTTCTTTATCAACCAAAACCTTGACATTTTCTGTGGGGTCTTTAGATGACTGGATATTGACATCGTCGACCGGTGGTTGCGCGCCTTGAAGGATTTCATTTCCTGTATCCGGTGCAGTGGAGTCATCGAAACCCTGTATGTGGAAATATGTTTAGAACATGATAATTAAACAAATAAAAATTATGGCAAAATACATTATAGGTTGAGTAAACAATAAAGAATGAAAAACTGTAAGTATCTTAACACAAAAACATTCAAGATTATATGAAAAAAGTAAATTAAAAACATTATGAGTAATTCACAAACTTCGATACTATGTAAGTAGATACTTGAAAGAAATAAGTATCAAAATACTTACATAGTATAAGTATCAATAACTGTAAATGGTAAATGAATCAACATACATATACATACATAAAACATCATTTCAAATGAATTGATCAAGTATAATAAGAATCAAGAAATTCCTAAGTTGTGTACCTTGAATCTGCTTGGACCAATATCTTCCTGATGAGAAGCATTGGGGAAAGAAGTTTTTGGATCATTCTTCAGGGAATTAACCTCGTCATGTATTGCCTTCAAAGTGGCATTGTGATGTGAAAGCATAAATGATTCAAGAGATTTGAACTTGTCATCAATCTTGCAAAAATAGTAGAAATTTACTAAAAGTTAAAATAAAAGCAAATATGAAACTTGTGAAAAGTACAAAAATTTAACATGATTTTTACATACATATTTGATCAGGAACTCTTTCAACCCATTAGTCTCTTCCCCTTCCGTGCGTTTGTCATCAGACAGTTTGGGTGTGGGTACATCCGACTGCTTAGAAGGAGTTGTCTGTTTACCGTGAGACTGATCAAACTGTACAGCTTTTTTGTGCTTTGCAGTTGCAGCACTGGTTGTCTTGGGGGATTGATGCACTCTTTGCTTTTTAGGTTGAGGTGACGCGGATGTAACACAACTACGCTTAGACTTCCTAAGCAATTGTGTGGGAGGTGCAGATGAAAAGTCCTCAAAACCGTGTACCTGTGCAGTTTCATCTTTCATCGACTGTCACTGTGAAGATGTTTTACTGCCTGATGCTGGTTTATCCATTAGGGGCATATCGTCTGGAATATTCGGCAAATCCATAAATGCCAATTCTTCATCAGTCGGGATTAAGTTTGAACAGACAGCCTTGAAAAAATAAAATTAATGAGAAATTCAGAAAATATTAAGTATCAAGCAATATGGTAACAGATAATAATTGTTACCTCGCTGAATATTGTAGACATAAAATATTCAAATTTTGGCTTCAGCGAAGTGACTCTCCAGTTTAGGATTCTTGGTATGCGATTGGCAGCCCTAACTGCAATATCATTCAGAACTGCAGATGCACATTCGTATATCCATACATTGAGAACATATGGCATCCCAAACAAACGATACAGTTGCTTGGCTTTTGTGCAGTCTTGCCTGAATGTATACATCAACTTATTGTATGCCTCTTTCCCCCATGGAAAGTTGATGTAACTGCCATCTTCAACCATATGGAAATCGTCAGCAGATATGGGGGTTTCAGCTACTTGGGAAAATACAAATGTATGGATGAAATACAAAATGGCCATCTGAACTGCATCCTCAACTGTATCCCAATTTCCCATCAAAAATCGCTGAACCAGACGGCGTTTGTGAATCTGTGAAACTGCATCAGGGAAGTATGTTTTTAGAAGTCTACTAGGAGGCGAGCCATGATACCTGAAATCTTCCACATTCCCAGTACACTTAAGGCCAGTAATGAGAGCAAATTCTCTGATTGAGAAACACAGGACATTTCCCTTTGAATGTCGGACATGCACAATGTCCATGTCTTTGTGTTTAACTTCATTCAACATAATACACTTTATACCTTGCCCTTGGAATTTACATGGAGGAATGTCAAGGAAGTATCCAAAGATGGTTTCACAGAACTTGGCAACAGCCTCGTCGCCAATAGAAAACTTAATATCATCAACAAAGTTGCTATTATACGAAGATCCAAACTTCAAAGGGTGTTTAGCGATTGATTTTATCAAATAACTCATACCCTGAAGCACAAAATCAGTAAGCATGAATCAGAACAAAAATAACACTAATATCAGTAAGAATTAATCAGAAACAAACTTTGCATCACATCTAATAGCAAATGGTATCACCATTTTGATGCACAGTTAGGATAATATGGAATTACCCCTTAAGTATCAAGCTTAGTTGATTTGTTAGGTATCCATATGATAATTCAAATCTCTTTCATAACAGATATCAATAACTTAAGTAACAAAAATCTATTTAAATTATTAGGTATCCAGTGCAACCAGTGCAAAAAAATCAAGATATCAATTGGTTGACTTTTTATACTAACTTAATTTGTTTGGTATCTACGTTGAAATTTCAAAACCATAACATAACAGGTATCAGATATTTAATTTACAATAATACTTAAGATGTTAGGTATCCACATCAACCAACCAGTGAAAAAAATCAAGAATCCAATTAGTTGATGTATCATGCTAACTTACTTTGTTAGGTATGTACAAAGAAATCAAATAGTTGAGTATCAATTTTAATTAATTTGATAGGTACCTACATCATCATTCAAAACCCCCAAATAATTTGTATCAGATATGGAGGTATCAAATAACTTGATTCGTTAGGTATCCACAATTAATTTCAAAAATCCCCAAAAATTAAAATCATTTTGACCAATCTATCAGTGTAAAACATCAAGAAATCACTTGGGTAAGTATCAAACATAGTTACATTATTAGGTATATACATGAACTACGAAATCCCCAAAAAATTAGGTATCAATTTTGCAAGCAACAAAAGCTTAAATTTGTCCATTAATACATCAAGCACAAATGCATCAGAGATTTTTAACGCCCTAAAATTTGTGTATTTGTGCGTTTTTGAATATAAAAAGGATTACCTTGGGCAATGGTGCTCGTACAGTAGATGAAGAAGATGCTCTACTGATACGACTTACATGTTGTTTCCGCCCTGGAGATCGTGATGTTGACTGTACATTCTTGACTTTCTTTCCTTTACCGTGCGATGTTTCGCCTGCCTCGTCGACGGAGCTGTTGTTCTGGTCGACATTGGCAATGTCGACCTCTTCACCACTGTCAGCACCATCTTGAGTGAGGCCAAGACTGAAAGACGGAATAGATTGCATTATTGGTTCGCGTCAAAAAAAATAAGATGAAACCAAAGTTGGGATTTTGTGGAGAAGACTGAAAATGTAGAGGAGAAGGAGATGATGATGGAGAGCCGTTTCTGTGAAGAAAACTGAAAAAGGCACGTTTAACTTTAAAATGGTAACTGCCACTCAGCCTAAAATCAAAAAGTAAAAATTTAAAAAACAACTGATTTAAAAAAGGAAAAATTAAAATGTAAAAAGTGATTGACAATAAATATACTTCTAAGTTTAAAAAGTGTACTAATTATATTCTTTAATAAAAAATATAATAATGAGGTATCAAAAATAAATGAAATATTTAGAAAAGTTGGGATTTTAGTAATTTTTATAAAAAGTTGGGAAAATTTGATATTTGAATAAAAAAGGTTGGGATTTTCATAAATTTTCCATAATTTAAATAGTGGGCCTGCCAAGCCCTTTATTATTTTTTGCTTCCTTGGGCTGTTAGCCCAATTCATTTCAGCTGCAAAAGATATATGACAAGTGGGCCGGACTGCCCCTGCTGACCATTTGGGCTTTTGGCCCATATTCCTGTGTAAGCAATTTTTGTATACAGAAAGTGTGTACCAGTGTATAAAGGTACGTTGCCACCCCGAAAAATAAAATCCGACAGTTCCGAGCAGCTGGACATAGGCCGAGATTGACCCGACATTCAACGAAATGCAAGGAGGAGTCAAAAATAGACTCGGTACAACATTACATGCAAAGAAAATAAAGATAAGGAATGAATAATAAGAAATATTATATTTCACGAGTGATATGCAACTCACAACTTGCATGACAACACAAAATGATATCAAATACTAATAAAAAGACCTTAAGACTTATGAGAAAAAGAAATTGTACGAATTAGGACAAATACATATAATATAAATATACACTATATATATAGGCGTATATAGGTGCATAGACACATGGATATTACAATACATAATAATATATATATAGATGTACATCTACTGCAAAATGACACTATAACCAACAATCTTCAAGTTTCATAGATACACTCATGTATAGGCATTTATGCGTATATGTATATACGTATATAAATACATAGACATTGTGATACCATCATATAACCAAATAAACTAACAAACTTTCAACTTATATATATTTATATACACACATGTAGAAGTACACATATATGCGTATATATATATATAAAATGGCAGCCCAACAAACATATTCGGACAACATTCGAATTGTAGACACATACTTATATATGTATATGTAAAAATTCATATATATATGTGTAAATATAGCTGCATATACACTGTGATACGACTAAACTTACCATATAACCAAACAACTTCAAGTTTTATACATACATATACGTGTGTATGCTGATATATACATGATATACAGCAGATAACCAACAAACCAACATATATATTCAACCATTCTTCAAATTTATACATATATACGTAGATATACAGCAATATACAGCCATCCAAACTAATATATACTCAGCCATTCTTCAAGTTTATACATGTATACGTAGATATACAGCAATATACAGCCATCCAAACTAATATATACTCAGCTATTCTTCAAGTTTATACATATATACGTAGATATACAGCAATATACAGCCATCCAAACTAATATATACTCAATCATTCTTCAAGTTTATACATATATACGTATATACCCTTACATATATAGATATACAGGAAACCAATCACTAAAATCAACATGTTCAACCACCCTTCCAATTTCAATATACATAAACATACCATATCTGTATAAACATATATACGTATACAAATACGTATACCAACAATCACACTAACAAACGATACTTAGACATGGTTTCAACACTCGTATTCAAACGTATATTAACTCGAGATGAACAGTAGCGAGTGTTACCTTTCCCGGGGCAGCAAGCTAGGACGTCGAACGAGAATCAACTCCGACCTTAGACCCTTGAACTCACAATTTCAGAACCGGGAAACTATTGCAAGAATTCGAGAAGATGTAATACTAAAAATTCCGGAGCCGAAAAATCCAAAAAAAGAAAAATCCCTAAGAAATTTTAGAACCCGAAAATCCAAAAAAAGTCTCCAAATCAGTGTTGAAGCACCGTTTATATAGCCCCAAAAGGGCCACGGAATAGGGCCAAAATCGACATTTATCCCGAATTCGAATTCCAAAATGGAACCTCTTACGAGGCTCACATCAAATCGACGGCTCAGATGTGAGACACGTCGGAGGTCCCTGTCGCGCGAGTACAAAAAAAAAGAGGAGAGGAGCAGGTATTGACCAAAACTTTGTTCGAAAATGGCACTGCTGGCTGCTGCCATTTCTGATTTCGGGCTGTCTTTTTTTGGTTTTTCCGCGAAGGGGAAGAGGGAGGGGAAACGCGTGAAGAGGAGTTAATATTTTTGGCATTACGCTATTTTGGTGACTGGTTTCGGCTGGGATTGAGGCTGCCATGTCTGGTTTTTCGTTTTTGGGGATGGGGAAGAAGAAGACAAGGGGCTGCGGGTTAGGGATTAAAGGAAAGGGGGCGGGTCGGGTTAGAAAAAGGGGGCGGATAGGGTTTAATTAAAAAGGGAGGACTGGGCCGGTCGGGTTTGGGCTGGGGATTTTAAAAATTGGGCTTAGGATTTGGGTTAGGAATAGAAGTGGGGTTGTGGGTATTTTAAAAAAAAGAATTAAAAGGATTAGGAAAACTTAAGAATTAACCAATTAAATTACCGACTTAATCCGTTTAAAATTTGATCGATTAATTCGACCACGAAATGAATTAATATAAATTAATTAAGGAGCTTTTAAAATATTAACGACTCAAGAACAAAGTAAAGTATTTAAAGATAGAATCTATTTAAGAAAATGTTTTAAACATAACAAAAATTAAAAGATTTATGTAATACGCGATATATGTAAGCATGAAATTCATATAATACGAAAAAAGTAAAGTAAAGTGATATACAATAATATAATACGAACAAATAAAGTAAAGTATTTTAAGACTAATATATATAATAAGCAACATATGAACCTTATAAAATTGAAAATTCAAATATTTAAACCTAGAGTTACTTGAAGAAATATTTCTTGCATTTTGAAAGCTAGTTAATTCAAATCGTTAAAATTAATAGCTCGTTGATTAATTTGTACTGTGGAGGGTAAAAATTGGGTGTCAACAGCTGTCCCTTTCTTTGGATACGATCGATGAAAGAGATCGTGGACAAAGAAACTTGACTAACCCAATTTTAAGCCGACCACATATTCATCTCGTGGAATGGTCTTGGCACGGGCTATAGGAAATTGTGGCCGGACCCCGGCTTTGGGTTTCCTACATATCTCAGGTTACATGAGAATTCAGGCTACTTGTAGTTCATAACACTTGATTCTACGCACGATTTTGAAAAGTTTAAAAGCTATCCAATATCGAATTATGGAGAAATTGGAATGCTTGGGATGAGATTTTACGAGTAAATGTTAGAATACAGCCGAGTTTTCAAAATTGAGTCCGCCTACATATTCTTGGACTAAGGAATCAGGCTGCTTGTAGTTCGGCTATATCGGTTGAAAAGGGAATCTCTTATTCGAGACAACCTCTGGTTCAGGAGGAGTGACAAACAAAATGAATTATGAAAAAGAGGCTTGCAACCTCTTAACCATAAATGTGGCGCGCTTCACACCTATAATTAAGAACTTACACGGGCATAATTTCCAAAATTCTTGGTACGTTGTCACTCAAATTGGAAACGTGGCATCTGGCGAGAATTGAGATCACCTGGATGCGAAACTGAAGACTACGGACTCAAGGAAAATACCCACATGCCTTCTGATAGGGGTGTGGTTAGATTGTGGTAGTCGTTTCTCAGCTCGCGTCCGAAGAGTTTGACATTCCTCTCCGGACTATGTCCCAGTTCGCTGCTAAGACAAAGTTCCACGTTGTGCTGCGTCCCATTTGATGACGTCCACACCTGTGATTCGTTTTGAGAATTCATCCTTTCGGATGCTCTCGATATAACTCACAAAACCGTTAGTAAATAATCGTAATTACGGAGATGGTATCTTTTACCATGTTCGATATGTTCTTTCTTTCAATGTAATAGATAATAAGTTGATACGGCGTGGTATGATAATGGCCTTTTGGCGATGAATAATGCAATGGCCCTCTCGGCAATGTGAAAATAAAATAGCTTTCTCGATAACTTGAAAATAAATAGCCTTCTCGGCGATTGAGCATGCGATGGCCTTTTCGGCGATGAATATATGAAATGGCGATGTACATGTGATGGCCTTCTCGGCGATGAATATGTGATGGCCCACTCGGCGATGAATATGCTATGGCCCTCTTGGCGATGAATACGTTATGACCCTTTCGGCGATGAATATGCTATGGCCTTCTCGGCGATTTGAAAATAAAATGGCCCTCTCGGCAATGAATATGCTATGGCCTTCTCGGCGATTTGAAAATAAAATGGCCTTCTCGGCGTTGGATATGCAGTGGCCTTCTTGGCGACTTGAAAAATAAAACGGCCTTTCTGGAGTTGAATATGCAATGGCCCTCTTGGCGACTTGAAGATAGAATGGCCCTCTCGGCGATTAATATATGCAATGGCCCTCTTGGCGACTTGAAAATAAAATGGCCCCCTCGGCGATTAATATATGTGATGGCCCTCTTGGAGACTTGAAAATAGAATGGCCCTCTCGGCGATTAATATATGCAATGGCCCTCTTGGCGATTTGAAAATAAAATGGCCCTCTCGGCGATGAGTATATGTGATGGCCCTCTCGGCGATGAATGTAAAATAGCCTTCTTGGCGTTGAATATGCCATGGCCTTCTTGGCGACTTGAAAATAAAACGGCCTTCTTGGCGATGAATATACAACGGCCCTCTTGGCGATTTGAAATAAAAAGTAAAAATAAGATAAAATAACCTTCTTGACAAACCGGAAAATAAAGCGCGATGAATCATTGGTGACTTGAGCGTGATAGAGTTGTGGATGTCCCGGTAGTTTCCTTATGAATAATACCTGCAATATTTCCCTGCACCAACAGAAAATTTCTTAGTTTTAAAATGAATTGATCTGTGTTGATATTCCGATTGTCCGTTCTCCGCCTTGTCTTTGTCAGACCGCTCCGATCTCCCACCTTTTGGTAGACAGAAAAAGGAAAATAAAATATACACCTGACAAGATGTTTGATAAACAAAAACCTTTAAAAACGACAAAGTTAGAATAGAATTCTTTGGAAGAAAATGTCATTGCCAAATTGTCATGTCATGGAAATCTTAGACGAACACATTCAGTTTCTGACACGGCCCCATTGACGTATCACAATTGCTTCGAATTTCTGATCGTGTTGAAGTTTCCAAGGTTATACTCAAATTTCTAACGACATTCGACGAAATTTTTGAGGATGACCTCAAAAATTTCTGTCCCAGTTACATGTCGTGCCAAATCACTAACTTGTTAGGAAAACCTAGAGAATTTTTGAGATCTTCTCAAAAATTCTGTCCCAGTTGAAATTCTGATACTTTAAATCCTATCTTGTCGGAGGCAGGTCCTCTTGTTTAGAATTTTTGAATTCCTTTCAAAAATTCTGTTCCAGTTTCCTTCATGGGAATATGACCGAACTGCTGTGGCGCCTACGTATCCCGTTGAGGCAGGAATCAGGTCGAACGTAGTTCCCCCCTCGGGAAATAGAGAAAAATATAAATTTTACTAAGGAAATGACCGAGGTTGACATAGGCCGCCTACGTATCTCATTCTTGAGAATTCAGGTCAAACGTAGTTCAAATACAAAAAGGAAAAATGAAAAGGGATAAGGGGATGACCGAGGCCGACATAGGCCGCCTACGTATCTCATTCTTGAGAATTCAGGTCAAACGTAGTTCATTACAAAGGGATGGATATCTTCCAACTAAACATGAAAGCGAATACAAGTAAAATAGTACGATTACAGGGAAAGAAACAGAAAATTCTACATCTTCAAACGTAGTATCTTTTGACGGCGTCTGAATTGATTGGTTTCGGCCACTCTTAACCATCCATCTCTGACAAGATTAATGCTCCTCCTGACAGAACTTTGCGAACCATGTACAACCCTTGCCAATTAGGCGAGAATTTTCCTTTGTACTCATCTTGGTTAGGAAAGATACGCTTGAGAACTAGTCGCCCTACCTCGAATGTTCGTGGTCTTACTCTTTTGTTGAAAGCACGAAGCATTCTCTGTTGATATAATTGACCGTGACAAACGGCTGTCATCCTTTTCTCGTCGATTAAGGCCAAATGTTCAATCCGATTACGAACTCAGTCGGCATCACTTAACTCAGCTTCTTGAATAACTCTCAATGACGGTATCTCAACTTCAGCAGGTATTACTGCTTCTGTTCCATATACTAACAAATATGGAGTTGCCCCAATTGATGTTCTAACAGTCGTGCGATAACCTAATAAAGCATAGGGTAACATCTCATGCCATCCTCGATGCTTGTCAATCATTTTCCTTAAAATCTTCTTGATATTCTTATTGGCGGCTTCTACAGCTCCATTCATTTGAGGACGATATGCTGTCGAATTTCTATGAGTAATCTGGAATTGCTCACATACCTCTTTCAGCAAATTACTGTTGAGATTTGCCCCATTATCGGTGATGATAGAATCTGGTATCCCAAATCGGCAAATTAGGTTGTCACGCACAAAATCGGCTACCACTTTCTTTGTCACGGACTTGTAGGAAGACGCCTCTACCCACTTAGTAAAGTAATCAATTGCGACCAAAATAAATCTGTGACCATTAGAGGCCGCCGGCTCTATCGGGCCAATAACATCCATGCCCCAAGCTACGAATGGCCAAGGAGAGCCCATGGCCTTGAGTTCGTGAGGAGGGACACGAATCAAATCACCATGTATCTGGCACTTATGGCATCTCTGCACAAATTTGCAACAATCATGTTCCATGGTCATCCAGAAATAACTGGCTCGGAGAATCTTCTTTGCCAAGGTGAGACCATTCATATGGGTACCACAGACTCCAGCATGTACTTGTTCGAGAAGTTTCATAGCTTCTGCGGTATCGACGCATCTAAGGAGGCTCAGATCCGGGGTCCTTCTATAAAGAATTTCCCCACTTGGAAAAAAGTTGTTGGCCATTCGGCGTATAGCTTTCTTCTGATTGGAAGTGGCATTTTCGGGATAAGTCCCGGTCTCCAAATACTTCTTTATGTCAAAGTACCATGGTTTTCCTTCTGGTTCTATCTCGAGATGAGAACAATGAGCAGGCTGCTTCTTCAACCCTATTTCCAAGGGATCAATATACACTGTGTCCGGATGTTGAATCATTGAGGAAATGGTGGCAAGGGCATCGGCGAACTCATTCTGTACCCTCGGCGTGTGTTTGAACTCGATCTTTCGAAATCTTTTACACAACCTCTGCACTAGTTGCACATACGGTATGATCTTTGGATTTTTTACCGCCCATTCTCCTTGGACCTGATGAATCAATAGATCTGAATCCTCAATAACCAGAAGCTCTTGGACATCCATATCTATGGCCACTTTTATGCCCAAAATACAAGCTTCATACTCAGCCATGTTGTTAGTACAACGAAACCGAAGTTTTGCTGACACCGGATAGTGCTGACCTGATTCTGATATCAAAACCGCTCCAATACCGCTACCTTGGCTATTCACAGCTCCGTCAAAAAATATTCGCCAACCAGGGTATGCTTCGGAGATGTCTTCTCCCGCAAAGGAGATCTCTTCATCTGGAAAGTAGGTCTTAAGTGGTTCATAACCATCGTCAACCGGATTTTCTGCGAGATGATCAGCTAAAGCCTGTCCTTTAATTGCTTTCTGAGTTACATATACAATGTCGAACTCGCTCAACAACATTTGCCATTTAGCTAACTTCCCAGTGGGCATTGCTTTTTGAAAAATGTACCTCAACGGGTCCATCTTCGAAATGAGGTACGTAGTATACGAAGACAGATAATGCCTCAACTTTTGAGAAACCCAAGTCAAAGCACAACAAGTTTTCTCCAAATAAGTGTATCGGGCTTCATACGGAGTGAACTTTTTACTCAAATAGTAAATTGCTCGCTCTTTCTTCCCGGTCTCATCATGTTGGCCTAACACACACCCGAATGCATTGTCAGAGACAGACAAGTATAACAACAGCGGACTTCCTTCTCGTGGAGGGACTAATACAGGTGGATTAGACAAATAACTCTTGATGGTGTCGAAAGCATTTTGACATTCTTCTGTCCATTTGGTCATTGCGTCTTTCCTCAACAACTTAAAGATAGGATCACAAATCAACGTAGATTGAGCTATGAATCGACTGATGTAATTCAACCTTCCTAAGAAACTCATGACCTCTTTCTTCGTTTTTGGAGGAGGCAAATCCTGAATTGCTTTGATCTTAGAAGGGTCTAGCCCGATACCTCTTCTACTGACAATAAATCCCAACAATTTATCGGCCAGCACCCCGAAATCACATTTAGCGGGATTTCAATTTTATATTATACCGACGTAGACGATCGAAGAACTTCCTTAAGTGAATCAAATGATCCGAACTCTCGCGGGACTTGATGATGACATCATCCACATACACCTCGATCTCTTTGTGAATCATGCCATGAAAGAGAGTCGTCATGGCTCTCATATAAGTAGCCCCAGCGTTCTTGAGACCGAATGGCATCACCCGATAATGATACACACCCCAGGGCGTGATGAAGGCTGTCTTTTCTGCATCTTCTCTATCCATTAGTATTTGATGATATCCGGCGAAGCAATCCACGAACGACTGTATCTCATGCTTGGCACAATTGTCAATGAGGATATGAATGTTCGGCAATGGAAAATCATCCTTAGGGCTAGCTTTGTTGAGATCTCTATAATCCACGCAGATTCTGATCTTTCCATCCTTCTTAGGTACTGGAACGATGTTGGCTAACCAAGTGGGATATTGTGTTACCTCCACCACCTTAGATTGTATCTGCTTAGTAACTTCTTCTTTGATCTTCAGACTCAACTCTGGCTTAAACTTCCTCGTTTTCTGTTTCACCGGACTGAACTCTAGATTGATTGGCAGTTTATGAGAGACGATATCTGTACTCAAACCGGGCATATCTTCGTAAGACCATGCAAATATGTCCGTGTATTCTTCGAGAAAAATAGTGAGTTCTCTTTTCTGAGCATCCGTCAAATGAACATTGATTCTGGTCTCTTTGACACATTCTTCATCTCCCAAATTCACTACTTCTGTCTCATCCAGATTAGGCTTATCCCGATTCTCAAATTGTCTCAGTTCCTCGGCAAGATGTTCGTGGACCAAGGTCCTTTCGTCACAGATACCAAGTTCACTGTCATCCATTTCATTTTGTTCGTCCAGCTTTTGACATGACATGATGTTGGCAAATTTAAATTTATTTATACTGGGATCATAAACAAACAGTTAGAACTCATAAAAAATAGTTTGATAAAAGCAATTGAAATGATGAAATAACCAGCGAGTGCAATATGAAAATAGAAATGGAGGCTTTCATTCAATTTAAAGAAAAATGCAAACTTTGGCCATGACCCAGGGTCATTCTGCCTTTTCTAACATCACAAAGGGAATTAAAACAAGATTAAACATGGATAAAAACAAACAAAATAATACAAGGGTGGGTTTCGGGCCTCCGCCGAGCCATCACCACTTCAAAAACAAACAATTTTCCATCTACCAAGATGGGTGGGAAATAATCAGCGGTAGTTATCTCCTTCGACACTTTTTCTGCATCATTGTCATCAACCGCATCAACTTCCTCGAACAAAACCCAGATTCCTTCCCCTAGGCCGTCGACACTGACACGTTCTCGTACTGGAAATGACTGATATAGGTGTTGTATAGGTCGAGCTAGTGTCCAATCACCCTTCTGCCTCGGCGTCTCACACTCGTCTTCTTCCCGGACGGCGTACCTAAACCATACCTTAACTGCTTCGTTGGCAACGGAATGGACTCAACTATACCCTGCAAATGCTTTCCTAGCCCATAACCTGGCTCAAACCCATTTCTTATTATAACCGTAGCCATCATCTTGTAAACAGTAGGCATAGGAGGTCCAGACATCCTACCATCTTCTGTGGCGTTCACTATCTCAACTGTGTAGAAATCGGACCCTCTGGTGATGTTGTCAACAATAGGTGCATGCACGTTCGAATGGCTTCCCTCGCCATAGATAACAACTTCTCGTTCATTCCAAATGAATTTCATCATCTGGTGGAGGGTAGATGGTACAGCTCCTGCCATATGGATCCAAGGCCTTCCCAATAGCATATTGTAACTGGTAGTGATATCCATCACTTGAAACTCGACCACGAACTCAGCGGGCCCTACCTGAATCCCTAGATTCACCGATCCTAGGGTGTCTCTCCGACTACCATCAAATGCTCTTACATTGACTTGACTCTGACAAATTTTCCCGACATCAAAATTCAACTGTCTGAGAGTAGACAACGGACATATGTTCAAACCCGACCCATCATCAATCAACACGCGGTTCACAATCATGTCCCGACACTTAATAGTAACATGAAGTGCCTTGTTGTGCATTGACCCCTCAAATGGCAACTCGTCGTCACCAAAACTGATGCGGTGTCCCTGGGTAACCCGGCTTACCATAGCCGCCAAATCATCACTATTAGTTCCCACCGGCACATACGTGTCCTCCAATGCTCCCATTAACGCTTGTCTATGACGCTGCGAATTCATCAATAATGCCCACACTGAGATCTGTGCAGGTGTTTTTTCCAAGTGCTTCACAATAGAGTACTCTTCCGGCCGCATTCTCCTCCAGAATTCTTCCGCCTCGACTTCACTTATCTGCCTCTTGCCCTGATCTCCTTTGCTTACTCCTTGGACTGGTCCCCCGGTACCAATAGTTCTGATTACGACCTTATTAGCGGAGACACTTTTTGGCGCTGCAGCGACCACCTCGAGAGGCGTCAAAAGGACAACTTTCGGCTTTTCGGTGATGCTCAAAGATGCCACACTTTTCTCCAAACCAGAAGCGTTGTCCGAAAATATCATCTTGGGTGCACACCAGTCTTCCTCCTTTTTAATCATGTGGGCACTGTTCTCCCCATGGTTCGGCAAAGGGTTGCTGCTAACATTAGGAGCGACAGTCTGGAGAACGACCATATCGCGATCAATTAGATCCTGGATCTTATGCTTCAAGTTTATGCACTCCTCAGTGTTATGTCCGACACCATTGGAGTGGTACGCACAAGTCTGATCACTCCTGTAGAAGCGAGAGCTAGCATCCACTACTTTCGGAGGAACAGGCTGGATCAATCCTGCAGCGGATAACCTTTCAAACAGCTTCGCCCGGCTTTCAGCAAGCGGTGTGAACACCCTAGGAGGTTTTTTATCTAAGCTTGGACGAGGAGGGTTATAGTTGTTTTGTGGAGGTGGGGGTACTTGATGATAGGTTGGAGGGTTTTGGCGAAGAGGAGTAGGAATTCGGGGTCTCGGGTATGACGGGGTATGATAGCTTGGAGATGGATTTTGGTAGCTAGTAGGAGGAGTTTGGTGGACGGGTTGGACGTAGGCATAACTCGGAGGCTGGGGTTGGTAATTTGGATGGACACTCGGGTATTGGGGAGTAAGATATTGAGGGGAAGGAGTTTGGTAGTTTGGGGAGGGAGTTTGGGCATGGTATATTGGGAGTGGACTCGGGGTGAATTGGGGGTGATTTTGAGGAGGTGTGATTTTTCTAGGGTTGTAAGCGGGTGTTCTCCTCTTGTCTGAAAAGCCGGAGATAGCTGACACATCTTCTCTTCTCTTTTTCACTAACCCTGAAGACCCGGCCGAACTCATCACACGGGTCACTTTTCCTGTTTTGAGGCCATCCTCGATGGTCTCACCAATCCTGACAATGTCTACAAATTTTGCTCCAATGAGCAGTATCATTCTTTCATAGAACTCTTGCTCTTGCGAGCGCACAAATACTTCAACGATTTCTTTTTCTGACATAGGAGGTTGGACCTTGGCCGCCTCCTTCCTCCACCGATAGGCATACTTGCGATAGCTCTCTGTGGATCTTTGCCTTATCTTTTCCAACGAGTACCGATCTGGAACAACCTATACGTTGTAAGCGAATCTTTCTATGAAATCCTTAGCCATTGCGTTCCATCCGGCCCATTGGCTCACTTCCTGCGATGTGAACCAATCTAAAGCCTCTCCACTCAGGCTCCGGCTAAAAAGTCTCATCAATAAAGCTTCGTTTCTCCCGACACCCACAAGCTGGTCACAGTAAGCCCTTAGATGGGCTAATGGATTCCCGGTTCCGGCAAAGGTGTCGAATTTCGGGATCTCAAATCCCTCCGGGAGGTCCAGGTCAGGGCGAATGCACAAGTCCTCATAGCTTAAATCGGCGATGTCTGGAGTGATATGGTACTGCTTCAACGCCTTCGCTACTTCTTCCTTTATCCCTTGTTTGGCTATTTCCTCTCGAGCCCTCCATTCCCTTTCCTTCTCCTCATAGTGGTCTATCTCGGAATATGTAGTATGGGGAATCTGGGGTTTTGTAAGAACCGGGACATGGAAGGGAACTTTGGGGAGTGAAATTTGGACCGTGGGCAAGTTGTATGGTTCTGGAGCGTGGGTCTCTGGATGGATTGTTTGAGGGTAGGCGTTGTTAGGGACAGGAGAGGAGCTAAAGGCTTGGACATTGTTGGCATTTGAGTTTTGCGGTGGAGGGGGGGCTTGATGTGATGAATTGGATTGAACGACGTTTAGGATAGTGAGATCAATACCAGGGGTAATTTGGATAGGAGTGACAGGTGGGTTGGTTGAAAGAGGAATAGGTTGGTGTGTCGGATGAGGAGTAGGCAAGTGGAACGGAGGCCTCCCGTCATCATGACCAGGAAGATTAGTAGCGATGGCCAGATTAGCCAAGTCCTGGGTCTTTTTCATCTCCATTTTCATTTCTCCGATTTGCTGCATCAACTGCGCGATCAATTTATTCTACTCAGTAATGACCGAATTCGTAATTGGAACCTCAGCCAGGCTCATATCATCACGATTTTCTGCCATTGTACCTGCACTGTTTAAACGGCTTTGACTGGGGAAGGAATCTTTGTGGGCTTTAGATCTGGTGAAGTAGGGGTGATCGGCCAGTTTATCAACACAGACCAATTCTTATCACCTGTACAAGAATTACTCAAAGGCAAAGATATTAGTGTTCCTGGATTAACAAGTAATACAAGATATCACATACAAGTCAGCAGGCAAACAATTGTTACTTTAAACGGAAAAGACTAGCCCACTGGTCCGGGATACATGGTATGCGAGCAAGACTTTGATGGTGTATCTTAGTATTCTGGGTTTTTCTTTTTTGTCTGTGTGATTTTTCTGAGCTGGAAAAGGTGAGATTCCGGAGGTATTTTGAGGTTGGACTTTGTCGAAAATTTGAGACTTGAAGAATAGTTGGTTGTATTTCTAACAGTGATCGGGGTTCGTTTTGGCCGCTTATTTGATATACATATTTATTTTGGTAATAAGTGGGCTAGAATTTTCCGAATAAACAACATTATCACACAGATCAAATAAAATAATAAATATCACAGAAACAGTTATTACGCGTCCTAGAGAGCATGTGACCCTTTTATGCCAAGGGTTGGCCTATCGGTTTGGAGGATGTATACGTCATTTTAGATATCTCGTTGTTTCCCCGAAATAAACTTTCATAAATAGATAAAATATATTACAAACATTAACCAAATAGGGATACATTTTCGGGGAGAAGGGGAAAATTGCGAAAAGTACAAAAACTTCCCACGCAGGGGATAAACTAAATGGAAGAAGGTCCCGTTGAACTTCTGGCTTTGTCCACTTCTCCTCGGATTTGGCGTTGGTGCAGCATCAAGAAACGTTCCGCTAGTAGGGCCCGACCGGAGACTGGTGTTTGCTGAAGAGTGTTAATCTGTCTTTCTAAATTCTGATCTAACTGAACCAAGCATGCTCTCGCGTCGGCTAGCTCTTGTGTCTGAGAGGCCATAACTCTATAAAGCTTGTATTCCCTTTGTTGGAATTCTTGCTCTCTTTGCAAATAGTGTTGCTCCTTTTGCCGGAATTCTTGTTCCCTTTGTTGGAATTCCCGCTCCCTATCATCCCACTGTTGCTGGAAAAGACACCTTTGGACCTGGACCCTCGCTTCTATATCTTCCACCCGGGGATTAAGGTGGGGCCCCGGAATGATATCTCCGCTTAAATCGGCCTTCAACCACTCTTTATACCCGGCCTCGTAACCCGCATCATATCTATCCTCGGCAATGCTTTCCTTTTTCAAGAAACTACATGCGGACCATTCTTTGAGAATGTCATCCACGAAGGGTACCTTCTCTCGATCCTCGTAGTCAACAACATACTGGCTAGTATCCCCGGTCTTCGGCTCGACTTGCTTCCTCCCAAACTGTCTCATTACCCGGTTCGGAGAGTAAGGTCTCATACCCCGAATACCCATAAGGACCAAAAAGGGAAACCGCCTTCCTTGTATCACCACCCTTTCGGACATAAAGTCGTCAAACATCCACAAAATGTTATCTTCTTTCAAATCATAAAGAACCTGTGCCCATCCTTCTTTTGACCTTCTCATTTTGAAGTTTCGAATAGTCAACAGAAGTTCGTGGTGGGCCAAGGCATTTCTTCCATCATGCCGTCTCAAATCTTGCTTCCACTTTTCGACTTTCGTGGCCAAGTGTAACGACATCCACCATTGTAGTAACAAGTTACACCCTTGGAAAAATCCATACCCATTCTTGCACATCCCTAGAGACCGGTAGATATCGGCCACGATGACCGGTGCCAAATCACAATACTTCTTTTGGCCGTCCCTACCAAGGCTGTAGAAAATAGTGTGGGTAACCATGACAATTCGGGAATCTATGGTATTTGTCTGGTCGTGGGGAAATACCATGGTTCCTAAGAGGCATATGGAAAAGGCTAGGGCTTGAGTGCTAATCCAAGTGCCGTAATCATGAAACTCGTTAGGAAAGTTTCCAAAATAACTCGTATGTCCCCAACATTCGAAGAATCTTAAAAATGGGATCCTCGGGGTATCTAACCACTCGGCTTGCACTAGGAAAAGCATATCCTTCATTTTCCTACTGGTCGGTATGCTCGGTACCAAAATATTGTGGTCGGGGTATTTCTTCCTTTTTTCATACAACCCCCTAGACTCTAAGCAATCCCGAATCTCTTCAATCGTAGGTGTCAACTCGACATCCCCAAACCGGAACACCATTCTCTTATCATCCCAGAATCGTGTGATAACTTTAGTAAATGAAGGGTATGCCAGGAAGTCCATTAATGAAGGTAAATGCCCTAGATGTGTCGTGACTTGATCCTGTGCGTATTCACTAAGATTACTCCACCATACACGGAGAAGATCCGGAGTCTTGGTAACCATGTCAAAATCTGGAAATTGAGTGGCCATCTACAAAAAATCTGTATTTTAGAAGAATAAAAGCAACCCCGTGGGCCCACGAACAACGATTTATTTAAAAAAAAACGTATACATCCTTCAAAACAAACAAAATGATCGTTCAATTGGGCCGGAGGCCACTTTGAACTCAAGGTGGGCTACTAATGGGTCCGATACGCCTTACGTATCGGGTCAGCTTAGGCCAATGCACCTACAGGGTTTTGGCTTCGCTCTACCCTAGGCATCTAAGAGTGGGTTTATTTTTTACTGTGGAAAGGTGACCCGAGCGGACAACCCGGGCTGGGAAAATTAACGACCGTCGACCCCACAAGATCGACTCAATTCGTCAGGGTACCCCGATGGAAAAATTTGGACTAAACGGCTGCGACCCGCATAACCGTCGTTTTATGGAAAAATAAAAAAAAGCCAAGTGGCGGAAAATGCTATGCATGTATGACAGTTTAATAATTTAAATTAAAACAAACAATTAAAACATACGGACAAATAATGATAACTAAAACCGATTAACAAAGTTAGTCAAAAATTCAATCTTTTGGTTTGAACCTAATTAAATTTCCCCAGCAGAGTCGCCACTTCTGTTACGTCGGAAAATGACTTTCGGTTTAAAAATTCGATTAAGACTTAATTGATTTAAGTAAAACCGAATCTTTAAATATTAGAGTCGCCACTTAATTTTTAAGGAAAAATCAAGAAAACCATTTAAAACATTTTAAAAGACTCAAACAGAAAAAAACTTTTAAAATCCAAAGAAAAGGGTTCGGGTTCATATTTCTATTTCGGGAAGGTTTTACGCACCCGAAATATCCGCTAACGTGCGGTTATCCGACGATTAAATATTTTGACTAACTTTAAAATAGTGTTATTTTATATTAATAATTTTTGAAAAGTTTAGACAACATATTTTAGGAAATGGAAAATTTATATTTTTTTACTTATATTTTAATCAATTAGATTTAATTAAGTAAACTAGTTAAAGAAAATTTAATATTATAATCTAAGTAATTTTATTTAATTAAACGGAGTTGATGGATTTAATCAACTAATTAGAATTTTGAAACCTATTAAATTCTAAGTATTTTAAAGAAGAGATGTACATATATTTTCCAAAAATATTTTAAGGAAAAAAGGTGTTTGAAATATTTTAAGAAAGTATTTTAAAAGAATTTAATTTCCTAAAGGCGATTTTTATAGTCAAGATCATAAAATGACGTAAATGGCTAACTCGGGGAATTTAATTAAGCTAAAATGTGACAAAACAACATAGATTAAAATTAACGGTAAAAATAATTAAATCAAATATATTACGCAAATAATATAAAAAACAATAAGTAAACAAGATAAATTAAAATAGGATTGGGCTTTGGCAGGCCCAATTCTCAAAGCCTGCAATAATTTAAATAGTGGGCCTGCCAAGCCCTTTATTATTTTTTGCTTCCTTGGGCTGTTGGCCCAATTCATTTCAGCTGCAAAAGAAATATGACAAGTGGGCCGGACTGCCCCTGCTGACCATTTGGGCTTTTGGCCCATATTCCTGTGTAAGCAATTTTTGTATACATAAAGTGTATACCAGTGTATAAAGGTACGTTGCCACCCCGAAAAATAAAATCCGACAGTTCCGAGCAGCTGGACATAGGCCGAGATTGACCCGACACTCAACGAAATGCAAGGAGGAGTCAAAAATAGACTCGGTACAACATTACATGCAAAGAAATAAAGATAAGGAATGAATAATAAGAAATATTATATTTCACGAGTGATATGCAACTCACAACTTGCATGACAACACAAAATGATATCAAATACTAATAAAAAGACCTTAAGACTTATGAGAAAAAGGAATTGTACGAATTAGGACAAATACATATAATATAAATATACACTATATATATAGGCGTATATAGGTGCATAGACACATGGATATTACAATACATAATAATATATATATAGATAGATGTACATCTACTGCAAAATGATACTATAACCAACAATCTTCAAGTTTCATAGATACACTCATGTATAGGAATTTATGCGTATATGTATATACGTATATAAATACATAGACATTGTGATACCATCATATAACCAAATAAACTAACAAACTTTCAACTTATATATATTTATATACACACATGTAGAAGTACACATATATGCGTATATATATATAAAATGGCATCCCAACAAACATATTCGGACAACATTCGAATTGTAGACACATACTTATATATGTATATGTAAAAATTCATATATATATATATATATATGTGTGTAAATATAGCTGCATATACACTGTGATACGACTATACTTACCATATAACCAAACAACTTCAAGTTTTATACATACATATACGTGTGTATGTTGATATATACATGATATACAACAGATAACCAACAAACCAACATATATATTCAACCATTCTTCAAATTTATACATATATACGTAGATATACAGTAATATACAGCCATCCAAACTAATATATACTCAGCCATTCTTCAAGTTTATACATGTATACGTAGATATACAGCAATATACAGCCATCCAAACTAATATATACTCAGCCATTCTTCAAGTTTATACATGTATACGTAGATATACAGCAATATACAGCCATCCAAACTAATATATACTCAGCTATTCTTCAAGTTTATACATATATACGTAGATATACAGCAATATACAGCCATCCAAACTAATATATACTCAATCATTCTTCAAGTTTATACATATATACGTATATACCCTTACATATATAGATATACAGGAAACCAATCACTAAAATCAACATGTTCAACCACCCTTCCAATTTCAATATACATAAACATACCATATCTGTATAAACATATATACGTATACAAATACGTATACCAACAATCACACTAACAAACGATACTTAGATATGGTTTCAACACTCGTATTCAAACGTATATTAACTCGAGATGAACAGTAGCGAGTGTTACCTTTCCCGGGGCAGCGAGCTAGGACGTCGAACGAGAATCAACTTCGACCTTAGACCCTTGAACTCACAATTTCAGAACCGGGAAACTATTGCAAGAATCCGAGAAGATGTAATACTAAAAATTCCGGAGCCGAAAAATCCAAAAAAAGAAAAATCCCTAAGAAATTTTAGAACCCGAAAATCCAAAAAAAGTCTCCAAATCAGTGTTGAAGCACCGTTTATATAGCCCCAAAAGGGCCACGGAATAGGGCCAAAATCGACATTTATCCCGAATTCGAATTCCAAAATGGAACCTCTTACGAGGCTCACATCAAATCGACGGCTCAGATGTGAGACACGTCGGAGGTCCCTGTCGCGCGAGTACAAAAAAAAAGAGGAGAGGAGCAGGTATTGACCAAAACTTTGTTCGAAAATGGCACTGCTGGCTGCTGCCATTTCTGATTTCGGGCTGTCTTTTTTTGGTTTTTCCGCGAAGGGGAAGAGGGAGGGGAAACGCGTGAAGAGGAGTTAATATTTTTGGCATTACGCTATTTTGGTGACTGGTTTCGGCTGGGATTGAGGCTGCCATGTCTGGTTTTTCGTTTTTGGGGATGGGGAAGAAGAAGACAAGGGGCTGCGGGTTAGGGATTAAAGGAAAGGGGGCGGGTCGGGTTAGAAAAAGGGGGCGGATAGGGTTTAATTAAAAAGGGAGGACTGGGCCGGTCGGGTTTGGGCTGGGGATTTTAAAAATTGGGCTTAGGATTTGGGTTAGGAATAGAAGTGGGGTCGTGGGTATTTTAAAAAAAAGAATTAAAAGGATTAGGAAAACTTAAGAATTAACCAATTAAATTACCGGCTTAATCCGTTTAAAATTTGATCGATTAATTCGACCACGAAATGAATTAATATAAATTAATTAAGGAGCTTTTAAAATATTAACGACTCAAGAACAAAGTAAAGTATTTAAAGATAGAATCTATTTAAGAAAATGTTTTAAACATAACAAAAATTAAAAGATTTATGTAATACGCGATATATGTAAACATGAAATTCATATAATACGAAAAAAGAAAAGTAAAGTGATATACAATAATATAATACGAACAAATAAAGTAAAGTATTTTAAGACTAATATATATAATAAGCAACATATGAACCTTATAAAATTGAAAATTCAAATATTTAAACCTAGAGTTACTTGAAGAAATATTTCTTGCATTTTGAAAGCTAGTTCATTCAAATCGTTAAAATTAATAGCTCGATGATTAATTTGTACTGTGGAGGGTAAAAATTGGGTGTCAACAATAGCTACATGGTGATGAAAAAGCCCTCTTTGAAAGAATGTGTCATGAAAAAAAAATATTTCAAAAAAGAAAAAGTGAAACATTCTTGATGAGATGAAATTACTAGTGAAATAATCATTGAATAGAGGGTTGAAAAACAAAAAAAAGAAGAAATGAGTAATGAAGTCTAAACGTGCAAAGTGCTTAGGGAAGTGTAAGCCACTATTATATAGTTCCTACCCGTCCCCTAGCCTACATTACAACCCATTAAAAGTCCTATATGATTCTATTCAAGCATTCTTAATTAGTGGAGATGTACATTAAGGGCAAGTCTATAGGAACTAGACCCAACACAAGACATCATTTGGGAGAGAGAGAGAGAGTTGATTGAATACCCACATCCGTGTGTTTGCTGTATCTGTCATTATGATAAGGATGAATGGGTAATTCTTCTGGTGAGGGCACAACCTGGAGTAAGGTTAGCAGTCAGATGATAGTGTTGACTAATGTGCTACATGATTTCATGGTTAAACGGCAAGGATTAGATAAAGGAGATGCTGTCAGGATCTAGTATGGTTTTGGATTCTTTGATGCACGCGAGCCATTCATATCAGTTGTTTGGGGGGATATATACTGCCTAGCGAGTCTCATGCATGAGTGCCGTAATTGCCCGAGGACGAAAAAAACTCTAAGTGTGGGGTGGTGATCTTAGGCATATTTATACGCCTAATTAGCCAAATAAACCCATAAAATGAGTTAAATCAGAGGGTAAACATAAAGATAACAGTTGTTTTTAATGTGATTGTCGTTATTTGTCTAATCTAGGGGTCGAGTACTCCATGTGGGTGCATTTTGCAGAGATTAGTCAAATTATAGCAGTCCGAAGTCATGTGCAGAGTGGAAGGATGAAGACGTCCCAGAAAGCAAGGAAGAAAAGAAGCAGGATGCAGCAGAGACAAAGGTCCGCGTCGCGAACCTGGCAGCAGACCAGCAGAACTGGAAAGAAGAAGAAAAATACACAAAGGCCCAGTGCGCTGCAGGGTCCGCGTCGCGGACCAGTGTGCAAGAAGAGGCGAATCTATCCAGTCAGCAACTTAACGGACCCGGTCAATACACACTAGTCCACGTTGCGGGCTGCATACTTTTCAAGTGAAAATACGAGTTACGGGTTTTAGTGAAAAGGAGGCTATTAATTATTGTATTATTCATCTTTTGTTTATTTGTTTTTAGCACAGAATAGACGGGAGGCATAGAGAAGACAACCTAGGTCTACTTTGGTTTGATTTTCATCTTTGTTTTCTTGCATATTCATGTTTATCAACTTATTCGTGATGTGGGAACAAATCGTGAGAGGCTAGTTCTCCCATATTCTGGGATTGTAGCCCTAGACAATGTGATTTCTTAATCTTCGGTTTATGTATGATGGGTTTATCATTTATTCTTGTGCCACTTTGATTAATACTTTTAAGCCTGATCAACTAAGGAGGAAAAGGGTTAGTTATTCTGAATTCAAAAGATGTTGGAATAATGAGAACACAGTGGAACAAGGAGCTTATCCGACTAGGTTATTAGATTGGTTCGTGTAAGGGAGAACCGTGACAACTACCCTTACACCTCGTTTAGTTCATAATACATGAAGATAAATTTAATGCATTTTTGGTGATCTGTCTATCCCCGCTCAACGATGTAGGTAGGCAGTTATTAAAAGTAGGCCTGCAGAGGCGTGCAACCCTGTTAGGTAAATTTAAGCGTGTGAACTAATAAATGTAAACCCAGGTACATGAATACGAATTGAGAAACACGAAGTCGTTATGGCTATAATCCCAGAATCACCTTTAAATTGATAAATCGCTACTTCATATTATCTTAGAGTTTAGTACAACTCGTTTTCTACAAATCTCATCACAAATTGTTTTGGATATAAAACTAGCATAATAACTTGAGGAGAAACCAATAATCTTTAAATCCTTTGGGTTCGACATCCGGCTCATAAGAAGAGCTACTGTATTACTTGAGTTGACCACGTACACGTTGCGTGTGCTGGGGAAGCAACAACAGCCTATCTTTATGATCATAAAAAGCTTCATTTTGAATAAGGTAACATCCCATAATTTTTAAGCATAAATCTAAACAATTCTCCCAATGTGTGTCTCCGAATTGGATGATTTATAATTTGTATGCATGTCGTAAAGTCTACTCTAGATGTTGGAAGTGTTTCAGATGTTGTTTATGATAGAGTATACAATTTATATGCAGCGGAAGTATACCACAAGATCATGAATCTTACGATATAACTATAGAATATAATTTAAATAGAGTTGAAAGAACAACTAAGCTGTTGAATCTTTCATGAATTTCGTCAAGACGCAAGGAAAGAATTGCGACCTTCTATTGTTTTCTGACTAATTCTTTTTTCAAGTCTCGAGTGGAAAAGATACTTTTGTTTTCAAAAGATGATGTTCCATGAACACCATTACCCTCTTTTTATACTAATTGGCAAAGGGGAAAAGTTTCAAAAATAAAAAGCGTCTTAGCCTACTCGAATGACCATAAAAACCCATTAAAGAGAATAATTGGTCATTAACAAAATATTCAACTATTCACTAGGGGTGACAATGGGGTAGAGCGGTGTGGGGTGGTTAATCCGCAAATTTTTTAACCCAACCCACTCTCCGGCCCCACCTCGCTCCGCATGATGATTTTTTTTTATTTTCAACCCACCCCTGCCCGCCCCACATAGACCCGCCTCGCTTAAATTTTTGAATTTTTTTATTAATCGAGGCTTCCAATTATAATATTTGATTCATAGATGTCTGAATTAAGTATATTATAATAAATTACAAACTATTCCACTAAAAATCTGTAATTGTACTTCTCAATTTAATTTTAAAATTTATCCTTTCCTCTTATTTAACTCACCGTGTTAGAATTACCGACACCAATCAATTAAATCAAATTTTCTAAAAAATTAATTTATTGACTAAATTAATCCTTTACTACTTTACTTAGTTTATTTCACGTGACAGATATAAAATCCACCTGTAGGGTTTTCATGTAAAAGCTTATAAACAACCATAAAGGAGTGTCTTCAACTCGAGACTGAGACACAATTCTATCAACTAATTATTATTTCACTAATGTCATTTGTAATTATCCAATCCATTTGGAATGTATTGACGCATTAAAAGTCTCACATTTTAATAGATTAAAATAATACAGCAAATTACATAGATCATAATAATTATATCAAGATTAAGAGTATAAGTACATGTAATGGCCTAGAGAATTTATTTATAAATTTCAGAACATAAATAAAATTATCTAATTGACCATTCAAAACATACAAAATATACTAGTACAAGAAGTTGAAATTTAACTATTCTCATAATCAAATTAAAACCAAATTATATTTAATCGTGTGCTACGATCATCAAGATGTTTGTCTTTCCTCATCTTTGATCATGAATCAAAGGCAGATCCAAGATTTAAAGATTACGAGTGCCATATCGCTTTTAAAATAGACATATCGATCAAATAGATCAAATATTCAACCTATTTTTGACCTTGTAAATTGAACTTCAGACTTTCATTCGGTTATTTATATTTTCAGTTTATAAAGAAAATGAATACAAATTAAAAATAAAATGTGACAACTTGGCGCAAAGAAAAAAATTTCAATAATATCCTCTATAATGCACTCGATGAATTTTCATATTCTAAATATACTTAATGATGAAGTAATTATTTTTATTTGTTAATGCTTCACACTCTATGTAACAGACTAAATATAAAGTGGCCTAAATTTTTTTATATACATAATTTTATTTAAAAATAGATGAAATAATTATTTACATTTATTAATACTTCACACTCTATATAACATATTCCAAATACACTCAATTAAGTCTTATGTTAAAATATTGGCTCACAACAATAAAAATCTAAAAAACCCAGCAAAATCATATGAGATTTCAATATAGTTTCCATGTCATCCTTTAATGCAATGTGCATTTGATTTTGTAAAGTCGAATTTTTGATAAAATTTTAATTATCATAATCTGAATTATTTTCTTTTTTCATATTTATCCAAATGATTTAGATAATAGAACAAAGAGTAAGAAAAATTCGGTATCAAGTTTCTAAAGTTTTGACCAAAAAACGAAGAAAATTTTGAAGGAGAAGGTCTAAAACAAACTTTAGTCATTACTGTGAATATAAATAATTTCATTAAGGGTAAGAGGATAATTATAAATTAAAGTTGTTTTAGTTATAAAAAAAGTGACATTTTTTAGAATAGTCTAAAAAAGGAAGTTTCATATAAATTTAGATCGAAAGTTAATATTTTATGCTTTAAATAATAATAATAATAAAAGAAAAAAAGTTAACAAAATTTAAATTGAGAAGTTTCATGCTATCGATATAAGATATTTAAAGTATAAAAATACCATGAAGTGCCCCGGTCTGGTGGATGAGGTATTTCTAATCTTAATGATGATGGTTGTGTGTTTGAAACCATGTAGTGAATTTGCTTTTTGCAAAACGAAAAAATGCCATGGACATAAAATGTGCCCATGTATAGTCAAACTCATGTCCTTGAGGACAAAAACTCAACCTTCCATCACTAGCACTATGCTCTTACGCAATGTCTGGATGGCAAGTTTAATATTTGTATGCTTTCTTATACATATATACATATACAAACAAACTTTCTATCGAAGTCATCGAGTGTCGTGGCACCCTCATAATTGTGCATAGATCTGCCCCTGTCATGAACATATAATTTATAATTTATATGTACCGACAATTTTAATTTTTCTTATATGAGTCAAAATACCTCATATACAAAATTTACTATATAAGTAATGGACACACATGCATATACAATGATGTATTTAAATAAAGACTATTGATATAATAAATAAAATGACATAACAGGTCTTTAAAAGAGATTAAATAAAAATACTATAACACAATTACATGGGTAATAGTATATCCCAACAATATCCCACTTAGACTCATAACCATGCACTCACAATTTTAATATCCATTTCTTCTACGTGTTTATCCAAAACATTCTAAGATAAGCCTTTTGACTCAATTTGCAGCATTCTCACATCACCCCCTTGGCGTTATATTGTGAATTAAGTGATATTTCTCTCAATGTGTTTACTTTTTTTATGGCTACGTGGTTCTTTCAAGTTTGCAACTACGTTATTGTTATCACAATAAAGTATGATTGGCGCTTCAACCGAAGGAACCACTCTAAGCTATTTTAGAAGTTTTCGAGCTAAACAACTTTCTTAGCTGCCTCAGAGGCTGCTACATATACATCTTCCACAGTGGAATCAACAACACATGATTGCTTGATACTCCTCCATACTATGGCTCCACCTCCTAGAGTAAATACATATTCTGAGGTTGACTTTCTTGAATCTCTGTCAGACTGAAAATCAGAATATGTATATCCAATAGGCACAAGATTTCCAAAATGGAAAACAAGCATGTAATCCCTAGTCCATTTTAGGTACTTAATTATATACTTAACTGTTGTCCAATGTTCTTGCGCAGGATTAGATTGAAATCTGCTAACCATGCAAATAGCAAATCAGATATCTGGTCTAGCATATAACATAACATACATGAGACTCCCTACGACAAATGCATAAGGGACCGCCTTCATTCTCTCTATCTCATCAGTTGTTTTGGGCGACTTATCCGTTCATAAATTGATTCCATGTCTAAAGAAAGAATTTCCTTTTGGAATTTTGCATGTTAAACCTCGCAAGAATAATATCAATATAAAGTGATTGAGATAAGCCTAATATCCTTTGTTTACAATCTTGCATAAGCTCGATCCCTAGGATATGAGCCACGTATCTCAAGTTTTTCATATCAGAATGCTATGACAACCAATCCTTAACTGAGTTCAACATGCTCACATTATGTAACACCCTAGAAATTACTGAAATACCCCTAGACAAAAGATTGCTCGAATAACGCATCTTCCCAAACTCTTTTGGTAAATTCGAGGCCGAAAATACGATCATCACAAAAAAATTGTGTGGAGAAATGGTCTTGGTTGATTTTTAGAGCAACCAGATCGAAAGATAAGTTTTTGAGGCAAAAACGCAATTCCATAAAAGTGAGTTACATGTCAGTGTCGCGGACTTGTCACAGACTTGTACTTAATTTTGGTCCTATTATTTTCTACGGGATCAGAAAATCGATCGAAAAGTGATTTATAAAAAATTACACATAAAACGAATTTGACAAATGCGATTTATGTGTATTTTTATGAAAAATAGTTTTTCAACGCGATTTAACTTTTCAGTCAAAAAAATAAATTGAAGTGCGACAAGTCCACGTCGCGGACTTACCCCGTCACGGTACTTGACGTTCAGTTTTAAACGTAAGGACGTTCTAGTCTTTTTTTCACCCATCTTAGACTAAAACCATGTCATTTGAAGTCGTTTTCAACCCTATATCAGTTCCTAAGCGTGAATTTTCGATCATTTATGCTATTCATCTTAAGGACTAGGGCTAAGGAGAAAAGAGGAGGCTAGGGTTCAAGAGATTCAAGGCTAACCTTCATTGTTTGATTCTTCAATCTTCATTCCAGGTATGTAAGGCCACCTAAAATTTTATTTTCGTGCCTAATCTATAATTTTTTATCAAGAATTCTAGTCAAGAGTCAAGTCAATTGTATTCCTATGATCTTATGAAAAAATTCTAGAACCTTGTCATGAAATTCTTGTTATTTTATTATTATTATGCTAAGAACTTTATTATTGAGTACAACTCTTTATATTCCTGAAGTATTACTACAATTACAAGAACCCTAAAGAAGTTGTGAAATCATTATGGTCACGCCTGGCTTGAATTGATTTTTAGAATGCCTATTTTCTTACAGTGTTTACATAGAGTTTGAGTATGATTTGAGTTAAATGAGTTTGAGACTGAGCATATGTTCTAAATGTTTATCTTGAGATTGAGTTGAAGAAAAGACACAAGTTTTATGCACAATTTTTATCAATAAATAGCATGACTCCATTCTTTTTAAACAAAACATTACCAATTAAGAGAAAGCATTATTATTTTTTAGAAAGAAAAACAAGTTTATAAAGAATATGTTGAGCCAAGGCTCCAAGTAGCAGATTTCTCGTTTTCCCCTAAAGTGGAATTTTATTACAGTTATTGAGCACAGTGCATGTTTTGGGAGTAGTATTGAGCACCAATGTGGGTACAAGTTTAGATAACTCCAACCCCATAACTATATAGCCAACGTAAGATAGGGTTGTACCAGATGTACAACTCCTCATATGCCACAGAGATGGGCCAGTTTATATGGATCTCCAGCACTTCATCCCTTACCCTGGCAAGGTATTAGATGGATTTTGCAACGTGGGCAAGACGTTGTATCATCACGAGATTCATAGTGATGATTGTCGGTTAGAGAAACTCTCCAAGTTACAATATACATTATTTTTAGCACAAACAGAGTTGCATTTATTTATGCATTAAATCGAATATTTTGCTATAATGCATTACTTGTGTTATTGACTTATTTTCTACATTGAATTTGTGATTTGAGCATTATATCTTGAGTTTCCCTATTTTGGCCATTTTACATACCGTACATTCCACGTACTGCGCCCTTTGGCGCTGCATCATTTTTATGATGCAGATTTAGATATCCACATGATAGCAGACATTCAGTAACACAACTTTCCAAAAGTAGTTGGTGAGACCTCTTCGCTTTCAGAGGACTCTAGTTAATTTAGTTTATGTATTTTATTTTACAGTCAGGTAGTTGTAGGTCTTGTTGTGACACCTATCTTTAATATAGTAGAGGCTTCATTGACAAAGTTAGTGAGTCAATCTAGTCTTTTCATTTAGACATTTTAAGCATTATAACTATTTGTATAAAGAGCCATTTTCAGACTTTGTATAAAGCATGATTAAGATTCTTTGAGTTTTATTAAATATTTTAAAAGGTTCATCTTGTAAAGCTTCTGCATGTATTTTAAACTTTTCAATTGAGTAAGTCAACCAGGCCAAGGGTTCGCTTGGGGACTAGCAATGGTTTTCGAGTGTCAGCCACGTCCAGGGTGTAGATTCGTAGCATGAAAAACTTGGTATCAGAGCACAAAGTTTAAATTTACTAGGTTGTCTATGAAGCCGTGTCTGTAGGATCTTATTTATGATTATGAGGGCCCCACTTCTATAAATGAGGGACTATTGACATCTAAGAAAAGTTTCCCTTCTTTCACACTCTAAATCGTGCAATAGAGTTACTTTCTATGAAACTTGTCCAGATTCGTGCATTTGCTAGATTCGTCCGACTACCTGTCGTACTTAAGGTGGTCTCGTAAGTATCAAAATAAAAATAAAGACGACTATGCCAACTTGATATTTTGGTATTATCACCACAAAGAAGAGCTTTCAGATTTTCCAGAGAAGATGGGATCAGAACTTAATAAATTTCAAACTTTCTATTCCATATCCGTTGCAACTAGTATTTGGGGGTTTTCGCTTGAGCTGCACAAGATGAAAGTCTCATATATGGTTCTCAGAGGGGGATTTCCGCCTATCTCAATAAATTATATGATTAGTTCGAAGAACGTCTCCAGATTCCAGAATCTCTTCACTTCACCGCTACGGACCTTTCAAACATATTTTTCTTACTCCAAGAGCGAAAAAAACATCATATAATCAGTTATACTATCTAAAAACATAGGAGCAGTAGTACTTGCTAAAGCTAAAGGTTTTATCCCTCTCGACACGTAAAAGCTTAAAATAGTCTACTAGATAAGCCAAGTAAAGCAGTGCCAGATACATATGAAATTGTTTTTTCTTCTTTTTCAATTTAGAGAAGTAAATTCCTTATTCAATTCTCCCCCGAGGGGTAATTTTATTTAAGCTTTAGAGAATCCAATTCCATCGGAAGACTAAGTAAGGTACGGTAAGTCCAATCAATCTCCTCCAACAGAAATAAGGGCCCTGACCTGACCACAGTCAATCAGTCTATTATTCTGGTTCTATATAGTCTAACCCTGAAAAGAGAAGACTCATCATTTTTAGCCTGGTCCAGGTGTGGGAGCCATTACTAGTAAGGGCAGAAAATTTTAGATCCTCATTAATGAGTTACCTTCAGATATAGTATTCAGAAAGTAAAGAGACTGCACCAGGCTTAAGAGAAGCCAACTAGCGTGCTTAATTTTGTCGATCCAAAATAATGCACTCTTATTCATGTGAATCATCATTTGAGCTAGAGCAAGATATAATGTATTTCCAAACTATGTTCCTTAAATCGTTCTTCAGATGTTATTCTTGAGATAAAAGTTAAGTTATGTCTATAAATACTTAGTAGTACCCCTTCCCCTTGAGAGGAAGTGATTGAAGGCCCTTGTAAACCATATGTAGTAGAATGATCCTAGAGCTAGAAATATGTAGAAATCACAAAGAGTGGGAATAGTAACTGCTTGAAGTTGGTATCTAAGAGTCATGTGATGCTAAGTCAAGTCCCTTCTAAGTTTTGATTAAAGAATGGTAAGTATCTTCTAACTTCCATGATAAGGTAGAGGAAGAGTTGTTAGTTAGCATGAGATGGTGTACACTCGAATAAGAAATGAGTCAATATTGACGTAGCACTGTGTTAGTTATGATAAGTATAGATGTTGAATAGAAGAGCATAGGGCATAAGGTGGTAGATCTAAACTAGGCTCATGATTTTGAAAGAAAAGTTACATGAGATTTATAGAGTTATGAGCTTAGCTGGGTAAGGAGGTATAACAGACGAGATAGATACTATTTAACTTATAAAAGAGAGTGTGATGATCAACTATACTTAGATAGACCATAAGATAAAAGATTGATTTCTTATCATGAGATTTAGTAGTTTAACATTTTTTGGACTTTATCTAATAGTTTAGAGTTAGTATAGTATGTAAGGAGTGTGAATGTGCATATTTAGTACTAGATTCTAAGTTTGAACTTTAGGTGGACATTATGAAAAGGGGGATAGCATGATGAAAGTGATAGTATTAGTTGGAGATTTTCTCTAGTAGGCTTGACATAGCATAAGCAAGAAATTAAGATGTTGACTTGAAAGAAGTGTGATGTTACTAGTACGGTGTATATGACCCTTAGATGGAAATATTGAATTGATGCTAAGTTATTGTCATGCCCTAGGAGGGTACCCTTGGTGTGGCCGGCACTCAGAGACTATTGCTAGTCCCCAAATAAACCACTTAGCCTCATCACATCATTCAATCAATAAACTATACTGTACAGGGGAAAGTATAAATAAGTAAATGGGCACATCTCATCTAAAATCTCAAGAAAAAATTGGGGTGTTACATATTTGTTCGGAGGTTTACTGTAACAACCCATCTTGAGATGAGAAGTCTCACATCGGTATCACACAGGAGAGATGCTGGGTATATAAATAAACAAGCCTTACCTACTATTGACACGTTTTAAAGTCGTGTAGGCCTACGTCCAAAGTGGACAATATCACTAGCGGGCTGGGCTATTACAGATGGTATCAGAGCCACTCCTGTGTTAGCCTTGTCGATGTGGGCTTGAGTTCAACTGAGTTTAGATGAATCCTAGTGAAGAGGGGCAAACCTCAGTGCTGAGTCTAGGCAATCCCATACAGTGGGGTAAACCTCAACGAGGATACTGAGTCCATATAGGGGGTGTATGTAACAAACCATCTTAAGATGAGAAGTCTCACATCAGCAAAACACAAGAGAGATGCTGGGTATATAAGTAAATATGCCTTACCTACTAGTGACACATTTTAAAGCCGTACGGGCCTAGGCCCAAAGCGGACAATATCACTAGCGGGTTGGGCTGTTACATTTACTTAGCACCCTATGGATCTAGGGCAGGAGGCTCACCCTAGTTAGGATTTCGACTTTTAGTAGCAAACCCTAAGTCCCAGAGTGTAACAATCCAGAAGGTCATTTTTGAACTTTTCTAAAAAAAATCATTTCCCTCCAATTAGTTGCTTCAAATCATATTTGATCAGTTTGTGTGGTTGATTTTGGAGTTTCACCGAAGGGTAGAGTAATGTGTGAGTTTTTGAATTTTAAAGGGTTAAGTTGTTCAAAAGTAGATTTTTATACTAATCGAAGTAACCAAAATAGAATTCCGTCAATTCTATCCAGCCAAAAATGCAAAAGTTAATTTAGGAGCGTGTCATTTTCAGATTTGAGGTTGTTTTGGAGAATTGAGGTCCTAAGTCGGAAGTTTGAGTTAAAATAGAATAAGTTTTGACTTTGATCAACATTTTGAGTTTAGATGCTTGAATTGAATTTTTGATGAATTCGTTGGATTGAGGAGGTGATTTAGGCCAAGGAGCGGCTTGTCATATTTTTCGAGGGTTCTGAGAGTGTTTTGATCTTTTTGAGCCATAAGTTTGTTTAGTTGTGACTTATTAGATTCTGTGTCAAGGAGACTTCGAATTTTATTTTTGACATTTTCATTAAGTTCAAAACACCAAATTTTATGGGATAACATAATATGTTGTGTGTGTACGAATTTCTGAACGAATTCTTAGGGTCTGATCGATGATTTTGGTGAAATTTTCATTTTGCTGATTTTGGTGTAGGCCCTCTATTCATCGCGTTCGCGACCCACTTTATGTGTTCGTGATGCATAATGTTCTTGTGCTATTGAATTTTATTTTTGACATTTTCATTGAGTTCAAAACACCAAATTTTATGGGATAACATAATATGTTGTGTGTGTACGAATTTCTGAACGAATTCTTAGGGTCTGATCGATGATTTTGGTGAAATTTTCATTTTGCTGATTTTGGTGTAGGCCCTCTATTCATCGCGTTCGCGACCCACTTTATGTGTTCGTGATGCATAATGTTCTTGTGCTATGAATTCGCGGTGGGGGTCCTAGGTTCACAATGTATGACCTCCTCTTTTTTTGTGATTGCAGGATTAGTGGCCGTGGCCGCAATGTACTTTTTCTTGAGAGCCTCATGATCATGGGGTTAGTGGCTCACGATCATGATGTACAAATCTCACCTAGATAGTGTTAATTTGAAATTTTATGACCACGATCGCGATGTACAAATCTTACCTAAATAGTGTTATTTTGAAATTTTACTCATTTTCACCATTTTTGAATTTTTTGAGCTTGGGGAAGGTGATTGAGTGAAGCTTTTTGAAGATAAATTCATTGGGTAAGTGATTTTAACTTAAAATATTTGTTTTTCATCAATTATTTCATGAAATCAACTTCTAATTATTTATTTTGAACTCCAATTTTTATGGTTTCTTCAAGAAACTGAAATTTGAGTAAATTGATGATTTCGAATTCATTTCTTGCTCAATTTTTTACTCTTTTTACTTTTAGTATATAATTTTTTTTATTAAGATTTTATTTTTACCCTTTTTGATTTTGAAGTAATTTTTGAACGATTTTACCCTTGAAATTAAAGTCTTGCAATATGGATATCATTGGACTCCTTTTGATGAATTCTTTCCATTCTTGATAGTTGGGAATCATTTCGAAAATTAATTTTGAGGGTTATTCTCCGGTAGAGTGTTCAGGTGCTATTTTGGCATTCGAGGCAGGTTTGCCTTTCCTTTTTTGTGATTGAAATTACATAGTTGATTATTGTTATGTCATAGACTATGGCATGAAAGTGTATCTTTCATTTGGTGGTTGTTGATTATAGTGTGTTGCTCGTGTGGGGACTTTACTTGCTATTTTGGTTGTTTCATAGTATGTACTTCTTAAATTGACTACGTTGAACATATATAAGATTATTTCACTTGTGATACTTGAGAAAGGGGTTGAGAGCATTGAGAAATAAAATGCTTTCGAATTAAGGTGTGAATTGTGGCATATTTTAAGAATTAAAAATCTTTGGATATGGTGGTTGTTTATTTCAAAGGAACTTCTTCCCATTGTGTATAAATGCAGGTGTTGATCATAAATTATTGAGTTTTGAGAATTTTGATACTTTTGTGTATGTATTGATATGATCATCACTTCTATACTTGTGTATTGAAATGCATTCATCCTCAGATATCATATCATGGAACATGGGAAGTTGAGAATTATGAAGATACCTTTTCTTTAATAGAAAATGAGACACCTTTAAAACCTTAATATGAGTTGGGTGGCTAGGAGGATGAAATATTCAGATTGTGATTTTTTGAAAGAAAATGAGACAATTTTAAAATTCTTGACCACGAGTTAGATGACAAGAAGGATAAGATATTGCGATTGTGATGAGATTTTTTGTCTACGAGACTCCATGGGTCCTCCTGGTAATTCAACTCAACAGGTATATACGACAAGTTGTGTAATAGTTTTGACTCCACCGTATCATCCATGCATTGCATCATTCCAGTATTTTCTCCTAAAAAAACATAATTATATTTTTATATTTAGTAATAAAATATGTATGACTTATAGTTCAACACTTTTTTAAATTTATATGAGATTTTAAAATTTCATATGTTAGTCACAAAAATGAATATACTTCCCTTGTCCAATTTTATGGGTTTATTATACTATTTTAGAATATTCAATAATACTTTATAATTTATAAAATTAATTAATAATTTATTATTTTATATTTATATTATCCTTGTTATTAAAGTAATATTTATTTTTAAAATTTTAAATAACTCATATTAACTCTTATTATTTATATATTTTTATTCATGTGTCAAGTCAATCACAGACAATTATTATTGAACGTACATTATGAGTGTGTTTGGTATGGAAGGAAATATTTTCCATGGAAAATGTTTTTTTGAAAAGTGAGTTGATTTCTAATTCATTTTTTCATGTGTTGGTTGGTAAGTGGAAAATATTTCTATTGTTTGGTTAATGAATAGAAATATTTTTCTAAGAAAAAAACTCCTATTTTTAGCTATAGAGTTGAAAATATTTTTTAGGAAAATAATTTCTGACATAAAAATATTTTCATAATTTGAAATAACTTTTCAAAATAAATATTTAAATTCTTTTTTTGGCTGGTGGGGAGTGGGGGCGGGGTGGAGTAAAAAATTGAAATTTTCAAAATTTGATTTTTTTTTTAAAAATATTTTCTTAAAAGCATTTTTAGTATGGGGGAGGGTGGGCTAGGGGTCTCGAAGGAAGCGGGTTGTTGGAGTAAAAAATTGAAATTTTTAAAACTTATTTTTTTTATGGGGGGGGGGGGGGGTAGGGAATGGGGGCCCGGGTGGAGCTGGGTGGAGTAGAGGGGGCTGAGGCGAGAGTTGGAGTAAAAATTAAATTTTTCAAAATTTGAAAATCTTAATTTTTTGTAAGATTTGGGGGGGGGGGGAGGGCGTAAGGTGGGTGGGGGAGAGGTCGTAAGATGGAGTAAAAAATTAAATATTTCAAAATGTAATTTTTTTTTAATTTTTTTTTAATTTTTTGGGGATGGGAGGAATTGGGTGGGTCAGAATAAGAATGAAGAAAAAAATAAAATTTTTCCAAATGTGAAACATTTTTCTTAATCTTATTTTATTTTTAAAGAATAATAATTCTTTTGGAAAGAGAATCGTAATAGGAATGAAATTAAAAAAATTAATTTAAAATTAGATAAAAAATTCCTTAAATTGAGAAAATTGAGTTAATTTAAAAAATATTTTTTAAAATATTTAAATAAACATGAAAAAATTTTACAAAATATTTTTCAAAAAACATTTTCCCTGTACCAAACACACCCCATTTCTCTCTCTTTTCCCCTCCCTCCTTATTCACTCTCCAGGCGAAAATAAAAAATCATTAATGTCAATCCTTCCCCCCCTCACTCTTAAATTTTAGAGCAGAGTAAATTACTTTCCTAATTATTCCTCTCCATCTTTGCTAATTAACAAAATCTAGGGTTTAAAAGTTTAGTAGAAACTACTGCTTGTTCATCTCCATTGTTTTGAAATCCTCCTTTGTTCTAGCAGCTCCAAAATCCAAGGTATGGTCTTCTCTTTTTCTTTTTTTGTGGTTTATTTGTGCGTTTAATTATTTTTTTGATGATTACTGTTAATTTTGTTTGTAGTTGAGTTAAAGATTGAACTTTGTATGTTTTGTACAAGTGAAGAAAATTAGTGAAATGTTTGTTTGTTCAGTTTCTTCAGTATTTCATAAGTAATTATTCTGCTTCTTCTGGATAAACATAACAGAATCACTATAACATGGTAGAGAAATACCCCTCTGATTATTGAGACTTTTTTCATAGTTTACAATAGGTGAGTTATTGAGACTGGTGAAAATTTCCAACTTCAATGGAATTATTGGGACTATTTTGGGTTCTTAACAATTTTAAATTCTTTAGGAAAATAGCTTAGAAATAATTAAAAGATAGGGGTGGTAAAATTAAATTCAATATGCCCAATCTTTTTAAGTTTAACCCATGTATTTGTTGGCTAAATTCATTTCAGTCCAATCTATTCCAACCCATTAAAAATTGAATTGATATGTAATCTACGATGACTCAAGAAAAATCTTGTTAAAATTTTTTTAAAAACTTTTTTTAATTGATACACTTATATATAGTTATAATAAAGAAGAATAAATAAAACTTAAGAAAAATCAAGTTGGGCTGAGTTTTGACTTGTTCCATACTCATTATGCAATTCATTTTGATCCAATCCAATCCATTTTGGTCTAAGCAAATTTGGGTTGATTTGGGTCTTGACTCGTTTGCTGTCTTGATCTATTATGACCCATCCAAATTTAATCCAACCAGTTCAATTGTCACCCCTATCAAAAAAGTAACCTTTAGTTTCTATCCTTAAATATTATTTTTAATACGTATGTCATATCCCAACAATTCATTTAATATGGATTAGAGAGAATTGTTTTCAGTCTCAAAGTCATGAAAAACTCATGTTAAGTATGTTATTCCGGTTCTGTAGAGAAATTGTAATTTTTATGATTCGCCTCGATGCATCTGCCGATGTGGCCTACTGATCCACGGTGGCTCAATAAATATGGCGGCCTATAACAAAACTTCACTACGTATAACTTGTACAAATCTTTCCATTTTCCAAGTCGATCCGTTCCATCCGTTCGTAGAGCTATTTACTCGATCGTAGACATTTCTGGAACACCTCTAACAAAAAGGCAAATAGTCAATTTTGAAAGAACTTATTGTCAACCTCTTTCAGATATGAATCTATCTGATTCAGAAGGGAAGAACTTGCATCATTATCTCAATTTCAATTCAAACATGGGTTTGATTCACACTCCATGTTCTGAGAAAGATTTATCATCCGAAAAGAGGAAAAAATGGAGTCTTTGTCTAAAGAAATGGTTTGAGAAAGGGCAGATGTATAGAACCTTTCAACGAGACAGTGCTTTTTCAACTCTCTCAAAATGGAATCTATTCCAAACATATATCCCATGGTTCCTTACTTCGGCAGGGTACAAATATCTAAATTTGATATTTTTAGATACTTTTTCAGACCTATTGCCAATACTAAGTAGCAGTCAAAAATTTGTATCCATTTTTCTTGATATTATGCATGGATCAGGTAAAGCTTTTTGTTTTAAAAAAAAAATCTCCATTTAAAATTTCATGTGAAGTCTATTTTCCTACTTTATTGATATTCAATTTTTTTTTGATAAAGGTAAAATTATTGATATCCAACTTTATTACTACTTTTCTTGTAATTGTTTTATTTTCTAATAATTCCATTTTAATTTCTAATACATCTCAACTCTTGAAACATATTTTCTGATTTGTGGTTCTTTTGTTTTCTAAAATAATATCAAGTTGTACTTTTTGGGATTTTAATAAAACTTTAGTCCTTTTCTTCCTTTTTTTCGACTTATGAACAATTGAAATTGTGTGTATTTTCTAATTCTAATATTTGAATTCTAATAAACTAAAAATGCAATATAAGCCTATCAAATATAAATGTCCATAACAAATTTTAGATGCAAAATAATAGAATAATGAAACCTAATTCAACTAGTTGATAACTAGATATTACTTTTCATTGTGTCAATAAGCTTGACACAATGGTTGAAATTTTGAAGAAAAAAAAAGTGTTTGCAATTTACTTTGGCTATCTTGTTTTGACAATAGAGTTTTTGACACTCGGAGAAAAGCTATGGGAATATAAAAGATTAAAAGAGCAATACATGTTATTTGAAGAGAAAGGTAAAAATAAATAAATAAATATTGTACATTGCTCAAAATAATTTATTTAAAATTTAATTGTAAATAATATTTTCTTGCCCCATTTACTGATACAACCAACATTAAATTGTAGGGCAAGGAAAAAAAAATAAACAATGTATTACATGTAGATTCTAGGGAGTGATTTCCAAAAGACCATTTTGTTTCCCAAATTATGCTCAATGGTTCCATTTTTCCCTTTTTATCATGAAATTGTTCTTTCAAATTTAAAACATTAAATATTTTTTAATGAACAAATTTACATGAACATCTATTAGAAAAATTTGGGTTCCAAAAATTTACATGTACACAAATTTACAATCCCAAGACAGTTGCTTTAGTAGCTTCACCTCTTATAATGGTCGATAAGGGAGGACCTTGAGGTCTCATGTTCAAATCCCTACGGAGGCAAAAACACTAGATAATTTATTTTTATCTACCTAAAGTCTTGGTGGAATTGAGTTGCCTGGTACTTAGGATGTAACTAGTATTTGATGGATAATCGAGAACTTCACTGTCACATACACTTAAAAAAGAAAGGGGATTCTCCCTGAGGACTTTAGTTCAGTGGTAAGGAGATAACATGGGATGCATAGGTTAGAACTTTTGTCACAAGTTTGAACCTTGCCATTGACAAGGATCTTAGTCTTTACGCGGGATCAGGGTAGAGGGGCGAGCTGATATTCTCCTAGTTTCGAACATGTGGGCTAATTGGGTTAGGTGGGTACTGGGTTAACTCATCAGGGATAACTCGGTTATCAGATAAGACATTATAACTTTTAGGAAGTTATGGAGAAATGAGAATCAACATTATACATTTGATCATTAGCTTTTATTGGTCTTCCGTAGTAAGTCCAAGTTCGCTATGCATGTAGTATATGCTGTCGTATAAAATTGAGTTGAGGTGTTACTGGATGAATTCAGATAATATTTGTAAGTGAAAGCTAGAATCTTTCCCTTGATAGAGCTTTCACATCTGCGCATAGAATCCATTTTGTTCTTACGATAGTTGGATTGGAATCTGTGTGATGGTTAGAGAGTAGTATTTCAAATTTCTTTTGCTCTCTGGTTAGTATATTTCCATTAAGCATTGGGAAGCCTACTCCTTGGGCTGTTTAGTTATGGTAGTTTACTTCTAGCTCCTCAGCTCCACTGGTGTATCAGTAAGTGTACTTTGAGTTTTTTTTTCCTAATAATTCATCAGATAGCATATAAAAAATTAAAGAATTGGCAAAAGTGATATCACAGTATCTGAGCAATCATGGTCGTGAACTTTCCCCCACAAGCTTATTATTCAACTTGACTGCTTCGGAGGAGAAATACCCATATGCCTTGTTAATCTGTTACTTGATTTTTTAGAATTGCATGCATATATTAGGAATTATACTTGAGAACCTAAATGCATGCCATTGGTGCATCCTTCTGCATTTGATAGGGTACTTCCTTTTTTGTTCCTTCCAAAAACTACCGCACCATCATAGAAGAAGGTCTTTCAGTCATCTTCTATTTTTCCTGCTTGTTGGTTCCAAAACTTCGGGTGTACATTCCCTTTTGCAAAATTTTGATAATGTAGTTCCGTTACTTGGGCATTGTGGGATATGTCAATCATACTGTTTGCTATTCATAATTGGATTATCAATCTATATTTCAGATATTAATTCGATTTAACAATCATAACGAAATTACATGTTCATGGACAATGATTATATGTCCCTGCTGATGACTTGCAGTAAATCTGGTTTAAATATTATAAAGAAAGACAATCGAGTTACATAACAAAACCATGCATGTCAACTTGCACAAGGAAAGTTATGTGAGATTGTACAGAAGTGATTCCCTTTACAATGGATCTATCAAAAAGTTTTCCTTAATTGATCACTTATCCCTTTGGTCCATGTCCCATTGCTTATTATAGCATATGTCATTCCCTGAACAATTGTTTCACCAGTCAGTATTATAACATATATGTTGAATATATACCAAATTGTTCTCAGCTCTGGGCTGGATAAAGTTGCTGTGTCTTGAGGCATGCATTTGTCGGTACGGGTAGTTACATGGGTATCAGATATGCTTTTCCGAGTTGTCTTTACATTTTTCCTTATAGTCGTTAGTTAAACTACTCTGCCTTTTGGCCCTATAGAGAGCTGATGGAGAACTGACGCGATAACAACCATCCCGCAATTTGGACAGAGAATAATTTTCTTCTGTAAAACTTTTTTCTCCTCAGTCTAAGCCATAATTCACCTTGAAAAATAAACTTAGGAGACGAAAAAAAGGGAGGGGGTAGGGAAGATAGATAGAGAAATTTGGAAGCAATTCCTTTAATGCGAATTTGCTGGGTCCTACTTAGCCTTGGTCAATGGTCAGCTAGAACCTTATTAACCAACAACAACGACATATCCAGTGTATTTCCATAAGTTGGGGTCTAGGGAGGGTAGGATGTATTTAGACCTTAACCTACCTTTGGGGGTATAAAGATTGTTTCCAATAGATCCTCAGCTCAAGAAAAGCTTTCGAAGTAGGGTTGTAGGCAGAGCTATATTAACCATAAAGCTATAATCGTTCTCTCTACTGATATTTGATTGTCTGTTCCTAAGTTTTTTACGATTGTTTAATTTCTTTAAACCTTCACATGTTTACCTGTCAAAAAAGCCTAATTCCTAATCTCACTATATGCCATTAACTGTTCTAGCCATTGTTTTGACTTAACTTTTCAATACTTTAGTGTCCATCTTTTGTGTCAACTTTTATCTTGGAATCCTTGCATAATAGTGTTCCTGCTTCCTAAGTGGATTCTCTACTTTTATCCCAAATTGCAATCCTATAATAGTAGCGATACATTAGGTCATATTTACTCTTGCCAAGTCAATGAAATGTCATAGTTATATTTATTATCTTAATAGCTATTCCGAGTCAAAGTAAGAGACGATCTTTTCCAGGCACGTACTACAAAAGACTAGCAGGAAGGAAGTTTAGATACGCGACAGCAAATTCTGAGAATGAGCCAAGAAGCTATTCAAGGGAACAGCTCCTATACTGCAGTAACTCTTCCTGTCAAGCGGGGGCGAGGACGGCCGCGCAAGGATAGCAGCCTAAAGCGTGTAAAAACTGCCCATTTTCCGCCAGGGTTCAAACAAACAAAAGAGATCCAACCCCAACAAGTAGATCCAGTTAATGTTGCAGATGATGGAATGATAGGTCAGGCTGTTACGGGTGTTGTTGAAACTGCATTTGATGCTGGTTATTTTCTGAATGTCAGGATTGGCAACTCCAATATAAATTTCAGGGGCGTTGTTTTTAAGCCAGGGCACTTTGATCCTGTCACAGCAGAAAATGATGTGGCACCACATGTTCCGATGATTAAAAGGAATGACATTCATTTACCCATTAGAAACCAAGTTCAGGTACATGGTCATGATCAGAGGCCTCAGGTAAATGTATCGGCTCCAACAACAGCTCCTCCTTCTGGCCAGTTGGTGGGAGCCTGTGGTGCTGTTGTTGCTGTTGTCCATCAACCTGTCAGCCCGACCAATGGATTTCCACCTAATATGCAAGCTCTTCCTGATTCATCCCAAGCTGCTCATACGCCAGCTGCTCTAAAGGAGAGAAGCTTGCAGACTGTTGCTCCCTTGGCTATGTTGCCACCTGATGGATCACTAATTGAAGCGACCAAAGGCGTTGAGGCCTCTCATAAGTTGTCCGCAGGGAACTTGAATGTAGTCCTGGAACGAGATATTGGCGACATGAATGAGCCTCCCTCTATGGAACCAAGTGATTCTATGAATTCCCCTCTTCCCGCCTCTGTTTCAAAACCATTGATGAATTATGGGATTGGCAGGATGACAGAGCTTTTACAGGTAAACTAAAATGACTTGACCTGCTCATTTCAAATTCTAGAATATTTTACATCTATTCTGTGTAAATCCTGAAAGGATTGTGATTGCCTGAGTGAAGGCGGTGCAGGAAAATCTGATGCAGAACCAGGTGCTTCATGCTGGGGAATCATCTATTGGCCCTGACAAAGAGCCTGTTAGAACGAGCAGTCCAAAAACGGATGGTTAAAGAAAGGAATCAAGTGTGATATCTGATGTCTCGCATCACTAGCTTGGAGAGACCTCAATAACAAACATATGGATGTGGTTCAATTGCTTCTGAAGTTGTACCTTGTCTTTTCCATGGAATGACACATCCGGGGCGAAAAAAGACCAGAAAATGGGCAAGTGTTGGGGTTCAAAAGTTTCTCTATTTAGCATTTAGAGATCCTTGTTTTGTTATTTTCTTAATTTTCTGTTTAGGTGATTTGATGAAGAAATTGTCAAAAATGCTAACTTTCTTTGTGTTTAAGGACTAGCGCTCATAGCCGTGTAGGATCAGAGAGGAAGAGTGACCTTTCAATTTTCTTTCATTCTTTGGAAAATGTCCATCTGATCTACATTTAGATTTTCAATTACACTTGCAATCCCACAGGGTTTTATCACCCTCTAAATTGTTTAAAATTAAAATTTATTTCACTTCTAAAAGCCACATCCACATTCATGTTGACTAGTGAAATGCACACATTTAATAGATGGAAATTTTATTTAGAACTTCTTTATTATTATCTTTAAACTCTGTTGAATTTCAAAAGGTAAAAAATTGTAAATGTGTGTCGTGGATATTCATATTTGGAACTTGTTGATTACAATATTGTTTGAGTTCATAACCGTGATTTTGGGAAATAAAGAATGCTAAAACTCCAGGAAAAGATTACAGTGGGAAAGGGTGTACAAGTCTAAATTAGTAAGATCATAGTTATTTTGTCGAGCTAGCAAATCTTGGGGAGTTATGACTCAATCTGGGTCATTGTTGACAGGTTGATTAAATCAACCAACTTCGTTCCAACTAGAGCAGATTATAATTCTCAACAACTGGTGATTTATTAGGAATGCTGCACGAGGTTCTCCTTTCTATCATTTCAAACCGTGGCACCTAATTTACTTCTAAGTTCTGGAGTAAGTTGCATGACAAGTTGGGAACTCAACTAACTTTCACTATAACTTTTCATCCACAAATTAACGGTCAGTCAGAAATGATAATTTAGATGTTGCAGGACATGCTAAGAGCATTTGTGATTGACTTTGTGGGTTATTGAGATCAGTTTTTCCCTTTATGTGAATTTTCTTACGATAATATTTTCAGCATTGATATGGCACCATTTGAGGCACTTTATGTCATGATCCAAACTAGGCCATTGGTGTAACACTGCGAATGACATCTCGAAGGAACCCCAAATAAGCCTTCTTAGCAATTGTAAACATTCATGGGTAATGAGAAATTAACATAAGCGAAAACGTGGGGTAGTTCGACCTATCCAGAAAAATTGTCGGCCTACGAATGTCCACATACGTCCACATATTATGTCCAACACTTGCCTCTAAATACTAAACTAGGCGAGGCTAAGATATATCTCTAGCTCACCCTCAAATGAAGTAGCAGGATAATAGTCTCAAAGTCTTGAATGTAACGTAAGCTAGGAGGAAAGAGGTTTATCCTCGAAGCACGAGGAATCACCAATTAGGGTCTTTAAAACAAACCATAATCAACCATGAGGATGAGGAGGAGGAAAGTCGCTCGTCCCTATATTGTGAGATAATCTAGGCAAAAGTATGCGTTAGTACGTTTGAATGTTCTAAGCATGTAGTCATGCAGTGCAACAATATTCATAAGTGCAATTGATCACGTAAAATACATACTTTGGTGTATAAGCAAAGACACAAGCTATAATAGATGATCAATGCACTATAGTATAGCCACAACTAGTAACATGTAGTGTAGCATAGGAAATCATACATTTTGTGGGAAGCAACAATAGCTGGCAATAAGATCATGCGAGCTATAACATGGAATCCAGTGTAACCCCTACATTGAGAAAGAGGGTGACTACTTGTCAGGGTAGACTTTGTCATAGTACATTCATTCATTCATTCATTCATTCATTAGCATTGAGATCTAAATGTGGATCTAATGGCCTAGCCTATAAGGCAATCTATGGTGGCACATAGTTTTAGGCAAGGGGTTGCTGTTATGATTCTCGTAAAAAGTAAATCTTTGGCTTCAGACCAAACCCCACCTGAAGCCTTCTCAGTGCTAAGTCAAATCCCATAGTATAATAATACATTAACAAGGTAAATCATAAGCATAAAGTATCAATAAACCATCAATGATTTACATAGAGTAGCTCATTAACCTTGGTGATTCAACAATGTGAGAATAATTCTTATGACAATGGAATCCATGATTTAGGTGAGAAAATCTTTCACTAACATCCAATTATTCATTAAAGGACTCCCATGAGCATATCAATGACTTTGGTTGAAGTCCTTATCATTCAAGTCATCATTCATTGAAAACTAGGGTAGACTAGGTGAGTTCAATGCCAAATCACTTCTAAATATATGCAATTTAATAAGATTATATATAAACATAATGAAAATCATCAATTAAAATAGTTATAAAAGCAACTCACCATGAAATCTCAAAACTCTAAACAGCTTGATATAGAAATGCCATGTAAATAATCAATTTCACGCAATTGGATATCAAGTTACATCAAAATAAACCAATTGGCGTAAAATAAGTCATAATATATGCAATGGAAGCAAAATCATAAAAGCCCATGAAATTACATAACAAAAATTGAGGGATTAGTTAAAAAATGCTAATGGGTGAAAGGTACCCATGGATGAAAATCCACATACCTTAGATGAAACCTACAGAGGAAATATGGATTTGGAGAAGAAAGGCATGAAATCCTAATTAAAACCTTCAATCAGAACCTTGGGAGGACTTATAGAGGAGGAAAACCTATAGAGACTTGGAATTTTGTGAATGAAGTGTAATCGGGGTGAGTTTGATAATATTAGACTATTAGGGGTAGATTTTGGAACAAAAACAACGTAGTTTAGGACTTAAGGTATGAGAAAATGTCAAAAATATCCTTCATTAAAAAATTGATAGGGGAAACTACGAACTGGCTCAACGAGCCGTAGAACCATCTACAACCCGTGGAAAGGATCTCGCCCGATTCATTTTTACTAAAGTTCAAAAACTCAAAATTTGGAATCCCAAACCACGATTTCAAGGAGGGCCTGTAGTCACTATTTGGCCCTGGTCCTTCCTTGAACCACGAGTGTCTACAATTTGTAAAAGAAACTATGAGGTGTACATTGAAATCATGGTCTGGGAGTCCAAATTTTGAAAGTGTAGAAAACCGAAGTTTCAAGGAGGGCCTGTAGTCACTATTTTCCAAAATATCATATCAAAGCTCCCTGAGCCTACGTTAAAAGCTTAGAAAGTCCTAGAGTGATCCTAGTCCAATAAGTTAAAGGTCTGAGTCATGAGTATAGGGGAAAGCCTATGGTATTAGTCATTATACATGAATATCTGTTGTGAGAGTGAGTGAGGTTGCACAGTCCGAATGCTAAAACATGGAAATATCATTGAGTGTCAGATCGATATGGGACTTCAATCTGTGAGGGCACTTGCATTGCATTATTAGTGTTAGACTTGTTCAGTGATTGTGGATTGTTGATAATACCTTGTGTGTCATAGTTGTGTTGTCACATGCACCGGTTTTCATTGGTTTGCAAAATAGCTATCTAATATCATTTTGAAGAGTTGGTGTGGGTATCTGAGTCGGAGATCTATGTGATATATGCCATTGAGTTGAGGTCTGTGTGTGACTGTCTATATAGATTGAGTTTGTCGCTTGAGGACAAGCAACAATTTTAAGTTGAGGGTGTTGATGTATAGCCAAAATACAATATTTTTGATGCTTAAAGCATAGGATTTTGCGTGTTTTCAATGCGCTTTAGTTGTTTTTATGTGTTTTTGTATCTATGTTTAAAGGATTGCAGGTTGGCTAATGATTTTGGGGGAAGTTACAAAGTTGCTGCAGATGTGCTGTTATGCGAGACACCTTATGGGCTGTAGACCATTCTACAAGCCTAAAGGTGATTTCGTGAGGAATTCCAGTGAGGGGCCAAGTTTCTGAAGTTACTTCTACGAACACGCAGATAAGCTGTAAATTAATGTATGAGTCGTAGAAGAAGTTTCGTGCCCTGAGGGTCAGAGAATGAAGACTTCCTGAGGTTCATCAAACGAAACCCCCTTTACGGGTCGTAAACCATTTTATGAGTCATAAAGGGGTGTCGTAAAGGAGAAGTCCAATTTTTCAGCAATAATGTACGAGATCCCAATTACGGGCAGTGAACTTCAATACGGGTTGTAAAGTGCCGCCGTAAAGTGTGTCGACCAGGTCTCCTAAGTTGTTTAGAATTTAAATTTTAATTATTATAAATAAGTCCTTTAGGTTATTCTTCATAAGTTCTCACCAATTCACATAAGTTTAGCTTAGTTTTAGGTTAGTGCTCGGAGAACTCAATTTAGAGAGAAAATTGTGAGAGTCTTTGAAAAGATTTGCGGTTTAATTTAATCTTCAAGCTTGTAATTTTCATTGACGTTGGATTTGCTTGTTCTTTATTCAGTTGTGTAAGTGTTTAATTATGTCTTCTAAATACATAATCTCTTCATCTACACAAAGCATGAGTAGCTAAATCAACAAATAGGGTTGTGGGAACCATGAAGAACTAACAAAGTAAAATCGGATAATTCACGATTCTTGGAAGGTGTATATGCATGTATTAATTATCTTCATTTTGCACGTTTTCTGATGGTGTCCAATATTAGAATCTGCCTAGTGTTACTGACTGGACCAAGGTAGTAATGAATAGGAAAAAAAGATAATTAACAGGATTTGATTAATGTGTTCTCGTCTAATCAACCAAACTGGGCCAAGTGGAGGTTGAACTAGGACTATAGGTAATGGTTAGTAATGCACACTATAGAAATGGGCCAAGTCGCATAGTGAAATTTGCCTCTCACCTTTGACCGAAGGGCTTGGTGAACTTAAATTATCATCTGGCATACTACACATTAGACAAGGATTAGGTTATCCGGTGATACTGAGTTGGGGAATCATGGGGAACACAATACCCTAGTTGCTATCCTATATTGATCTTTCTCTCGTGATAGTTAGTTAGTTTATTTTTCTCATTGATTTTTGCAAAACCCCCCTTTGGGGAATCGAGTTGATTAACTACTCGGATTGTATGTTGATGAATTTGTCTTGAGTCTACGTATTCCCTGTGGGTTCGACCCCAACCTTGGTTAGATTCTATTTCGTGACAGTGATCGTTTTATCCTCTAAAAAGGAGGTGTAACTTGGGCGACATCATCTTTCATTGGCACCAATTGACAGTGTAGATGCTTCATAGACCAGAGTTGAGTTGTTGATCATATATTGTGTTGAGCTAATTCCTTTCATGCTAGCCGAATTTATTGATATGACTATTTGAGACTCCAATTGTCCACCTTTTATTATCATAGTCTTCCGCTGATTGTTAAATATATGGAGTGAGGGAGTGTGATGAGGCCAAGTGGTTCACTCAGGGACTAGCAATAGTCTCTGAGTGTCATCTACGTCTAGGGTACCCTCCTGGGGCATGAAATTTAATTTGTATGGTGCTGCACCGGCTTAATTCCAAACTTCCCTGGGGCATTCTCGGGGCATCTGATGTCCGTTTTTCGCAAATAAATAGTTTCACATGGATTTTGACATTCCAGATCCAATAATGCTGTCAGAATTTCCAACGAAGCATCCTACAGAAAAATGAGGGTCCCACATCTTTGCGGCTAATTTTAGTTAAAAGAACTGAGAGGGTAAAATGCAACTGGATGTCCCCATCAACTAAAGAAGGGTCATTTTAGCCTATTTTTCACATTCTGGAGCTGACCGCACCATCAGTTTTAAATACTAAGTGTGTTTAGCCGGGTTTTTACAAAAACGCCCTTTTTTAGCTTTTGGTTGAACTCATTTTGCAACTTTTAGCCCAAAATCAAACCGAGACCTTCCATGCTCGACCAACGCCCCTCCTAGCAGAAATAGGTCATTTCAAAATTTATGGAACCATCAGAATCCCATCCCAAAATCAATGGTTGATATTCCGTCACTAAATAACGATAGATTCACAATGGAATAGCCATTTTGTAGTATGAATAACGATAATTTTTTAAATTATGATATAACGACGGATTCGTGATGGAATATTTATTTCTTCGCTAAATATTACCACCTAATTTTCCTATGAATTTTGCAATAAAGTAGATATGACAAAAATAATTAGTATTCCACGATGAAATTAGTGATGTAAAAATGTTTGCTAGACTTTTAAGTACATTTTTATAAATGTATATTATATAGTGACAAAAATTTCATTGATAGAATTTTTTGTTAATAAATATATTTATTTGTTAGCGATAGGTGTTATAATTCATTATTAAGTCCGCCGCAAAATCATCACAAATTCATATCTTCTAGGGCACAAATTCTGTTCAAAACTTTCATCTCTGCTATGAAACTCTCCGATGGAACTTGCTGTCTCCATCTTCGATCAAATTCTCCCTCTTCTCCGATGAAACTCTCATCTCATTCCATCTCCATCTCAGAAGTAAGGTTCCCTCTTCTTTGACGAGCTCTCAAGATCTTATCTCTTTCAATTTTATTTAGCTCTCCATCTTTTTAACTCTTAACTCTTTTCAATTCTTTTAGCTTGAAGCAAGATTAAAGTGCTTGGAAAATAGGATTTTAGTAGTTTTGGTGTTCTAAAAATATGAATTTTAGTAGTTTGAGTGTTCTAAAAATAGAGATTTTGACAATTTGGGTATTCTGAAATAGGGATTTGTCAGAAGTAAGATTTTTTGACAATAGGAGCTAGGGTTCAAGAAAGCCTTTGAGCTTAGGGTTCAATCATTTAACTGATTTACTTATATTTACTTTTGTAAAGTAAACAACACATTAATTTGTTTATGTTTTATATCGCAGCTAATTTTCAGTGTTTGTGACTATTGATTACCAGTTCATTCTCTCTGTTAAAAGATGTCTCTCTTTTTCTCCTGCAGTACTATTATTTTACAACCAGTCGCTATATTACTATCATTTATGAATATACGGTCTTGAACATCAGCAATGTACTGTCCTGTCCAAAATCATGCCTAGTCATTGAAGAATTTAATGCAATTATGCAATCTCATAATCGATTATATGAAGCCGCAATAACATATATTGAATAAGGGATTTCTGAGAGTAACTATAACTGAATAAACTTCCATGGAAATGAGATTATCACATATGGTCTGAAAAGAAGGTAGGGAGTGACAGAGTGATAAGTAGAATAGATAGGACATTAAGTATAATTTTATTTGGTTATTTTAATATGAATATGTAAGAATTGAACATGGAAAACCATTTTTTTGAGCATTTCTTTAGAATGTTTGACTTGAGCCAAAACACCCATTTTATCAAGCCTCCTTTTCGATTTTTAACACTTCAAATAATTTTTCACAAAATAATAGAAGAACAAGAAGTTATCTCACAAAAATTGCCAAACTTAAATCACTTTTTAAGAATTGGATAGTGACTCTTACGAAGGAATTATTGATATGTTGAATGCATCCACACATCAATTCATCTATATTAAGCATTTAGTTGTTATTTATTCTATTGTTATTGTTCAATGTTCTTATTAATAACCAAGGCAATATAATATCAGAATGTTGCAGGCACCTGCTGCTATAATCTTATCATCAAGATCTAGTTGATACTCGTTCGAGGTACGTCTTGCTCTTTATTTATACTCTTAATTTAGCACAAGATTTCACTCTCGAGGTATTTACTTTACTGAATTTAACTAGAAAAAAGATTACTCTCGAGGTATTTATTATACTGAATTTAACTGTCACGACCTGATTTCTTGAGTCATGATGGAACCTACCATAACCCACCGATAGATAAGCCAATATGTAACCCAGAACTATAAGTAATGGGTGTAAGGGGAAAACTAATAGAATCTAACATACGTTAGACAATATAGATGAATAAAAGAAGAAATTGAACCGAATATATACAAGGATTCCTCCCAAAACTTGAAAGTCACTAGTTTTGAGCTACTATAACAAAATAAAGAGTACAAATCCAAAAAGTGGATAAAAAATATGAACAAGATCTGGCTAGTCTAAAAAATATACAAAAAGATGAGCCATCAAATTGAAGGAGACGTCAATTATCAAAAAATGCCAAAAGCTTGCCCTGTTATCCAAAGGATAAAATGAATAAAATCTCCCACTTTGGGAACACATAGGCGATTGTCATACCATAATACCCCGTATGAATCTATAGAAGCCCGATCACCCCTTCCTCGCAACGCTAACTCCCACAACCCAACTAATGTCTCATCCTTAGACTATCGGCCACAAATCTAATCAAATAAGAAAGATCGAGCCCAAATAAAGGCTAATATTCTCCCAGAGTCTGAAGGGTACAACCTAACCATCCTATTAGCTAAGGACTGAATGTCCAAAGCTAAGGGTCACTCTATAACAGATAGGTAGGCTAAGCTGCACATACCTCCGCTTTTTGGCTCAGGGTGTCCGCTACCATATTTGTCTTTCGTAAATAATAGAGAATAGATAAATCATAATCTTCTAGGAGCTCAATCCATAATCGTTTCTTGGAATCTAGGTACCTGTGGCTCATAATGTATTGAAGGTTGTGATGGTCTATATAAATCTCATAAAGAACCCCATATAAGTGGTGTCACCACATCTTAAGTACAAAGACTACCGCCACCGACTCTAGATTATAAGTGGGGTAGTTGTGCTCATGCGGTCTGAATTGGCAGGATGCACAGGTAATAATTTGACCTTGCTGCATCAAAATAGACCCTAAACCAACATCAGATGCGTCACAACATATAGTAAAACCCATGCCCTCAACTAGAAGAGTTAGGATAGGTGTGGTGGTGAGTAACTCCATGAGCTGATAAAATCTTGACTCACACTCCTCGGACCATACAAAAGGGACACCCTGGTGGGTCGATCAGGTGTTAATAGTAGAGAAGCCCTCAAAAAAGTGTCTGTATTACCCAGCCAATTCGATGAAGCTCTATATCTTGTGATAGATGTAGGCCTAGGCCAACCTTGAATAGCCTCAATCATTATCTGGTCGACTATAATTCCCTTCTTGGACACCACGTGTCCCAAAAATATCACCGGCTCTAACCAAATCTCGCACTTTGAGAACTTAGAATTAAGCTAATGATCTCTCAAAGTCTGGAGCACAATCCTCAGGTGTTGAACATCATCTCTGCTCCATAAGTATACGAAAATATCATTGATGAATGCAATCACCAACAAGTCAAGCTAAGGCCTGAGTACTAGGGTAATCAAATCTATAAAGGTGGTAGGGGCATTACTAAGCCTAGATGACACCACCAGGAACTTGTAGTGGCCGTAGCATGTTCAAAAAGCTGTCTTAGGACATCTGCTGTCCTAATCCTTAACTTTTGGTAATCAAATCTCATATCAATCTGAGAAAACATAACGGCACCTTAAAGATGATCAAATGAATCGTCAATATGAGGCAAGGGGTAACAATTCTTAACTGTTACCTTATTAAGCTGATTGTATCCTATGCACGTCTGCAAGATCTGGTCCTTCTTCTTCACAAAAAGGACAGAAGCACCCTATGGTGACACACTCGGGTTGATGAACCCCTTATCAAAAATGTCCTCAAGATGAATACTAAGCTTCGGAGCTCTGCGGGAGCTATCTGATAGGATTATTGCTTGGCTTTAGATCTATGGAAAAATCAATGTCTCTCACTGGATGTAGGACATGTAGGTTGGTGGAAAACACATCAATAAACTCCTAGACCATTGGGACAAAATTAATAGAAAGAGTCTCACTAAAAACATCATGAACATAGCCTAAATTAGCTAAATACCCCAAAAAACTAATTGTTGGGCTAGCATGGAAGATATGATCCCTATCGGTGTGTAGCTATAAACACTTTGCCACAAGACCAGAGGGATACAAGGCAAGGCTAATGTAATGGTCTTGACTTAACATTCCAAAATCACATGATGAGAAGATAACCAATCCATGCCTAATATAACATCAATCCAGCATATCAAGTAAACTATGATTTGCCCAAGTATCATGCCCCTAAATAGTAACCACACAGGACCTACATACCTGATACACTATTAAAAAATCCCCTACTAGAGTAGAAACACGAATCAGCACCTCCAACAGCTCCAAAACAATAGCCAAATATGCAGCAAAATATATATAGACACATAAGAGAAAGCAGAACCTAGATCAAATAAGCTGAAGTAGCCTATTGGCATATATAGATAGTGCATGTGATAACATCGTTTGATGCCTTAGCCTCTGCCCCCGCTGGAGCAGCATAAAAGTGTCCCTATTGGCCTCCACCTTGGTCATCTATCCTATCACCTATATTGCCTCTCTGGCCTCATCACTGATCTACACCCCCTAAGCCCTAAATTGCTGCCTCTATGACCCTGAACCTGATATTCATCCCCAGGTTGAGGTGGCAATGTTGATATAGGATTAGCTCAATGGGGGAACATTTTGTCTCAGTGATCAAGTGAACCACAAACATAGCACCCCCCAAGTCTGATCTTTCATTGATCACCCGACTGCAGTATGTAGAAAGTGCATCTAACCCTCTCAAGCTCTGACTTGGACTGCGACCATTCTAGCATGACAAGTTGCCCTCTGAAGTCAGTAGAACCACTTGAATAGATCGGCTAAATTGACCTTGTTGATATTTACCCTAAGGAAACCTCTAGTGGGATCTATAATAAATATCTCTACCCTAAGTCTGAGAGCCAATGTACCCACCCTGATGCCTAGCTCTCTTATCGCTGCCCTCTTGGGCCTCACAATGAATGTGCTCCATAGTGCGAGTATGGTCAACCACATCTAGAAATGAGCGGCCTACTAAGACTACTCTGATCCACCCTCAACTAAAATCTTTACCCATGCACAAAATATTTAACCCCCTCCTCCTCTACCAAGAGAGCTTGTAAACTTGGTTCGTACTCTAAGACCATTACAAGACCTTTCTCCAACGTCATAAACTATTTCTAAAGTAGTCCCTGACGCTCCGGGGAGTATATCTGGATAGAAAGCCTTTGAAAACTCTACCCACAATAAGGGTGGTGATTCAATAGTATAACCGCCACCACTGCTTAGCTGGCCTACGAAACTGATGAGCGGTGAAGTTGGCCCCTCTGAACTCCAAAAGGACTAGGGACTGAAGTTGCTCACAATAGGTAGTCAGAAACTCCAAAAGGACTTGAACTCAGTAAAAAACACCAATAAATTCCTCCAGCACATAGTTACAAGGACTTGTTTGGATATTATAAGAGCTAAATAATAATACATAGTTCCTCTCAACCTCAGAGATGCTCAACAAATCATATATCCAAATAACAAGTTTGCATAAGCGTATATTGAGAGTATCTTAACATGCATGCTAAGTGTATACACTTCAACATATTAGTCTAAAGAGTAGAAGATTAATATTTATTTGTTTATATAAGTGGAGATCTATACTAGTGTCCTATTGTTTGAGTTTGCAAGAATGACGATCTGATAGGTCCTATAGCTAGAAATAAGTTCTTTATTAATTGTTGGTGATGGAAGATATTAGAAACTGATAAAGTAGTAACTAGAACATAGTTTTTTTTGTTAAATAAACAGTTTTTTATTTGCAGTAAGAATTATAATCCAAAAAAGTACTACAGCTTAGCAACTTTATGTCATCAATAGTAGTATCTTACTTCATCATAACTATAGAACTCCATTCTATGCGATTACACAAGATAAGAATTAAGAGTTCTTAGTCTTATTTTCACACCCGCAAATGTCCAATAGTAGATCAAGTTCTGCAGCAAATCGCCCCTGTAGTGAGGAAATAAGAGCTTGTTTCTGTAGAGAAGAAGCTCTAAGGTATAACGCACCTGACATCGCTTTCTCTTATACAACCACTGATGGTAAGAAAACTGTTTTTGCTCCACTGAAAGGGTAGAGGCAAACCACTAAGAAAGGGTCGTCCTCACGATATTCTTAAACCCAACAGACCACCTCATTTTACTATCCATAGTTTGGTAAGAGATGCAGCTGCTAGGTACCCGCGGAGGTGTTGGCGCTAGAACTGACATTTGTGTTTTAGCGAGGGACTCACAGTTCATTGTTGAGGACATTACTGATTTACAACTTAATAAAGTTGTAAAAGGAGCTTTGCACCGTTTGCACTATAAAGATGATCCTTGTGTAAAATATGACAAGAACAATGTCTATGGACCTATTTACATGGAAATAGACAGGGTGAAGATTTTTAATATGGTTTGAGTTGAACACTGATATGAACGTTGTAAACAAGAGATTGAAGATTTCGGTTGTAATCATGTCTTTGTATTGCTGCATTTCTGCACCTACTAATCATCTACTCTAAGCATTTAAAAAAACAAGCAGCACTTCTATCAAGAAGATGCAGCAATACAAAGACATGATTACAACTGAAATCTTTAATCTTTTCTTTATAGAGTTCAACTCGAACCAAATTAAAAATCTTCACCCTGTCTATTTCCATGTAAATAGGTCCACAGACGTTGTTGCTTGTCATATTTCACACAAGGATCATCTTCACAGTGCAACCGGTCCAATGCCCCTTTACAACTTTATTAAGTTGTAAATCAGTAATGTCCTCAACAATGAATTGTGAGTCCCTCACTAAAACACAAATGTCAGTTCTAGTCCCAACACCTCCGTGCAACCTAGCAGCTGCATCTCTTACAAAACTATGGATAGTAAAATGAGGAGGTCTGTTGGGTTTAAGAATATCGTGATGACGAGTCCTTTTTAGTGGTTTGCCTCTACGCCCTTTAAGTGGAACAACAACACACTTTTTACCATCAGTGATTGTATAAGAGAAAGCGATGTCAGGTGCGCTGTACATTAGAGCTTCTTCTCTATGGAAACAAGCTCTTATTTCTTCATTACAAGGGCGACTTGCTGTGAAACTTGATCTACTATTGGACATTTGCATCAGATAGATATTTTAATAGAGTTAAACTCTATCATACAAACTTAGAATACAAAAAAATGTAACCATTTCTAATATCCTATAGCCTCCTGCTTATAAAGTGTGATGCACAACACACTCATAAATAAAACTCTACTAGACGCGGTTTCATAGACTCTCTAGTAAACTTGAACTCTATGCTCTAATACCAAGTCTGTCATACCCCGGGAGAGTACCCTTGGCGTGGCCGGTACTCAAAGACTATTGTTAGCCCCTAAGTGAACCACTTGACCTCATCACATTCATTCAGTCACAAACTAATACCGAAGACATCAATAATCCAAGAAAATTTAATGAAAAGCAATAACAATTCGATAATCAAAGGCCAAACGATCTTTCAATCAACTAAGTAAGAATAGTATGAAAGAAACTAGCCAAAAATGATATTCAATCACAACACGACAGTCTAGTCTATGAAGCCTCTAAATCATCCGACTAAATGATGCCAACAAAAGGTCCATGGCTACCTCAAAATAGAATAAAGCAAGTCTAAACTCAAAGCTAGAATAGAAACATGATATCCTCAAAAAGTAGGTGAGGACTCACTAATCAGCCGAATGCAAATGGCTCCTCAACAGGGCGCCATTTGATAACCACTAGTACCTGTCTCTGCATCATAAAAAGATGTAGGGCCAAATGGACATTACCACGTATGAGTATATAAAATAGCAGAATGAAACATATAAAGGTAGAATAACATCAACTCAAAATAGCTCAACTCAAGAAGTAGGGACCTTAATCAGCAAGTCAAGAATCTAAAGTAAAAATATAGTGTATATAATGACCACTCATATACCATCTAATCCAATCCGCTAAGAGCACTATCAAGGTCTATTTAGGATTTTCTCTATTTGACAACTATCACATATGAGCATGTGATAAGACAACAAGGCGATGTCGTTGCCCCATCTTTTTAATACCTTGTAAGGGTAAAGAACATCTCATTAGTAGATCCACAATCAATAGTATCAAGTCCTCTTTTTGGGACAATAGGAAAACATCCGATTTTATGATTCAATCCTCTCCTACCCTAGCTACGTAGTTATTAAGTTTGAGTTGGACTTAATCTTACTCAATTCAGTTCTCAATACTCCTCCCAAGACTCAAAATTTTCATAAGACATCAACCCTATGGTTAACTCATTGAACTAGTCTCATTGGACATTTATCAACACGATTCATCACATCAACTATGAACTCTTTGGTCAGGAACATTCTTTTAGGATTAGCTTATGACTCATAAAGACTCTTTATCATGCATCCTTCCAACTCATAGTTTTCAAGAAACAAAAGAAGATTTAAAGCATTTAGGAATTTTATAGACTCTTTAGGTTCAAATTATACTCGTGCATACCTATTTAAGTGCGATATGTAAAAATAACAAGCATTCATTCTAAGGGTTCATGTAGAAAGGTATCATTTATTTCAAGTATTTAATTCATAAAGACTATATTTCATGCAAGATTATATAAGAATACATTAGGATTTAAGAAAAACCTTCAAGATCATGGAAGATACTCAATTCGTCTGTAACTCCATAAATTAGGGTTATGGGGCACAGGGAATAACACAATCTATGTTCTGGTTAGCGTTGCACACCTGGAAGTTTTTATTTTTGTAATGGCTTGGAAAAACTCACTAGATCCCCTTGAAACCCTAGCTTTTTCCCCCTTGAAACCTTGCTCTAACTTGGAGAATGTATTTTGGCATAAAAGAGCTGAATAGATATGTTTAGGGACTTGTTTAGCTATAAAAACACCAAGTTAAGGCTTTGAAAGAGGGATAAAGACCAAAATAACCCTTCTTAAAAATATTTTCAAAATCGTCCACATGTCAATTTATGGCTTGTAGAAACCCATTTCAAAACTTTTGGGAAATATTTAAGGGTCTCTTGATCTATTCCACGAGCCCTAACAACTGCCTGTAGAAGCATCTACGATCCGTAGTTGGGTTCGTCAAGTTAGGGCCTCAAAAATTGATTTTCAGAAGTTTTTCCATGAGTTACCAAGATAGGCCATCATTCAAACCACGACCATAAGTCATGTCATAGTTACACTCTACTCTAGCAGTCCGCAGTAAAACGATCATAACTTTTGACATTGAACTTAAAATGAGGTGAAATTGATGGGGTTGGAAAACTAATTAATCAAAGAGCTGTTCATTTGGTAGTTCATAATCCATCTTATTATATGTATGCTAAAAGTATGGTCATTTAAAGTTGACCCTTGCATAATCTAACGCGAAAAACTCAACCAATAGGAGAGTTTTGAACTTGGCTAAGAACTAGAGGTCTCTTATGACCCTAATCCACTTCCCATATGTAACAATGAGTTTTGAAACATAGGTACATGTAAGAATACAACTATGGGGTGTCAACACCATTTTTCAGACATAGGTAGTATAAGTGCATTCAAAATACAAGTAGTTTTATTTCTCTCCAAGCTAGTTGCACATAAAGGACATTCGAAAGAATTGCCAATCCCCCATCTATAAAGTCTTTCCGTTGCAGCCCAATATTTCCAATGCTGCTACTTGAAATATAAAGAATTATTTTAGAACTTCTAAGTTGTTACATACTAGTCTTCTCTATGGAATTTAGGGAAAGTCTAGCATTTCTCTATATAGCTTCTAAATGGAAAATTTTTTGCATAGAAAGATATTGATCATTATCATAGCCTGCTGATTCAAAGTACTTTTTTCCTTTCAATATCTTCATCAACATCCAGAATGCCTGTTTTGCTTCAATATCCAATTCAGAGCCACCCTTTATTTAGTAACTATGTACCCATCTCACCCATAGTTTTTCTTTCTTGTGGCTTAGGCACCACAACTATTTTGCAATAGTTGCTTTGTTCCAAATCTTAATATTAATGATATTGAGTCCTAGCAATATTGGGTTTGTATAGTTGATCCCATGCGACAAGAACATTTTTACAAACATCACCTTTTCCTATCTAAAGTTACCTTCTACCTGTCTGATGATACCTTCTACATATAGATACGATCATAGGAATTACCTTTTTAGGGAGAACAAAATATGTGACAAGTAGTTATGAATAGATTGTCATGAGTTGTACCCTTCTTTTATAAGAGAGGATCCTTGTTGTCTATGTTATAATCTTGCCAATGATTTTGTCCAATAAGGGTTGGCATTGGAGAATAGAAAGCCTTTTAGTACTAAGGGGTATCCCTATCGGTGTAGCTATAAGCATTGTGCCACAAGACCAGGGGGATACAAGGCAAGGCTAATGTAATGGTCTTGACATAACAATCCAAAATCACATGATGATGAGATAACCTATCCATGCCTAAAATAACATCAAAATCCAACATATCAAGTAAACTATGATTTGCCCAAGTATCATGCCCCTATATAGTAACCACACAGGACCTACATACCTGATACACTATTAAAAAAATCCCCTACTAGAGTAGAAACATGAATCGCCACCTCAAATGGCTCAGAAACAATAGCCAAATATGGAGAAAAATATATAGACACATAAGAGAAAGTAGAACATAGATCAAATAGAGATGAAGTAGCCTGTTTGCATATATAGATAGTACATGTGATAACATCGTCCGATGCCTTAGCCTCTGCCCCCAATGGAGCAGCATAAAAGTGTCCCTATCGGCCTCCACCTTGGTCATCTATCCTATCGCCTATATTGCCTCCCTTGCCTCATCCCTGATCTACACCCCATAAGCCCTAAATTTGAGCTTCGACTCTATGACCCTGAACCTAATATTCATCCCCAGGTGGAGGTGGCAATGTTGATATAGGATTAGCTCAATGGGGTCACTCTTTGTCTTAGTGATCAAGTGAACCACAAACATAGCATCCCCAATTCTGATCTCTCATTGATCACCCGGCTGCAGTATGTAGAAAATGAATCTAACCCTCTCAAGCTCTGGCTTGGACTGCGACCACTCTAGCATGACTAGTTACCCTCTGAAGTTGGTAGAACCGCTTGAATTGACCGGCTAGATTGACCTTGTTGATATCAACCCTGAGGAAACCTCTAGCGGGATCTATCATAGCTATCTCTACCCTTAGTCTGAGAGCCAATGTACCTACCCTGACGCCTAACTCTCCTGTCGATGCCCTCTTGGGCCTCACAATGAATGTGCTCTATAGTGCGAGTATGGTCAACCACATCTAGAAATGAGCAACCTATTGATACTACTCTAATCCACCCTCAACTAAAATCTCTACCCATGCACAAAACATTTAACCCCCTCCTCCTCTACCAAAAGAGCTATAAGACCTTTCTCCATTGTCATAAACTATTTCTAAAGTAGTCCCTAATGCTCCGGGGAGTATATCTGGATAGAAAGCCTTTGAAAACTCTACCTACAATAAGGGTGGTGATTCAAGAGTATGACTGCCACCACTGCTTGGCTGGCCCACGAAATTGATGAGCGGTGAAGTTGGCCCCTTTGGACTCCAAAAGGCATAGGGACTGAAGTTGCTCACAATAGGTAGTTAGAAACTCCATAGCATCCTCGCTGGTGGCCTCGGAAAATGTTAGTGGTGACAATCTCTAAAATATCCCCAACGTCTTCTACTCTTGTAATGACATGGAAACCTTTGGGGTAGCTGGCTAGGGTGCAATAGGTGGTGGAGTGAATGATCCTCAAGAACTAGTAGGGAAGGCTAATACTGTTGTGTTGGCTTGTCGAGAGCTGGGGCAATGGCCTTTTTTATTCCCCCTAAAGCAGTCAAAAGTTGAACAATGGATACCAGCATTGTTGGAGGCATGGCTGGTGCGGCTGGGGGTTATGCTGGTGTTGGCCCCTGTGACTGTGAAGGAATAGTGTGTCCAAATGCCCCTCTGTGCACTCTGGGGATGCATCCTTATTTGGTGCTAGAGCTACGCCCTGCAGTCGGCCTCTAGGAACCATAACCTATAAAATATTGCAACAAGTCTTCATGAAACCAATAATATACATGTTGCACGAAAGGATACAAAATAGAGAATATTTCCTAAGTGACATCCTGTAACTTTTTGAGGATAGGCCACAGATGAATCCACACCGATCTATAGGACACTATTAGATGTTAGCTTTGTGTGAGTGAGACCAATGAGCTTGAGGCTCTTATTCCAACTTGCCACAATTCAATTTCTTAAGTCATGATTGCACCTACCATAACCCATCGATAGGTGAACCAACTCGTAACCCGAAACTATAAGTAATGGGTGTGCGGGGGAAACTAACATATATAAGAGAATGTGGATGAATAAAAGTGAAAATTGAATTGAATGTATAAGAGGATCCCTCCAAGAACTTGGAAGTCGCTAAAATAGAGCTACTACGATAAAATAAAGAGTACAAGTCACAAAAGTGGACAAAAAATATGTACAAGATCTAGCTAGTCTAAAAAATATACTAAAAGACAGGCCACTAAAATAAAGAAGACAATAACTATCCAAAATACGAAAGCTCACACTGGTCAGGCTCGATCAATCAACGCTTTTAACTGGTGCTCAGATCTACATCACAAAATTAGATGCAGAGTATAGTATAAGTACTAAGACAACATGTACTCAAAACACATCATACGCGAACTGAGCAAAACAGGTAAAAATAATATGAAAAAGTGGAATAAACCTAAAACAGAGTCAAGTAACTGTAAAAGGTAAAGTAAATGAACAATCACGCAGGCTGGGAGAATTTGTACTGAATTATTATGCTATTTACACCCAACCATCCCTTCAAAAGCCCGACGAAGACATAGAATATCTATAACTATGAACACTAAGAAAATAGAAAGTCTACCACACTGAAAACTAAGGAACTGAAGCCAATCCCGAAACACGAATTCCTGAGGACCGAAGATCGCATGTGAATTGTGTCCCAAGGCTGAGACTATTCCTACTCGGATGCTCGCCCGATTAATAAAGGGGGTCGAGGGCAGGACTACTACTACTTAGATACTCATCAAATTAATAAGAGAGACCGAGGCTAGGACTACTGATATTCGGATGCTCATCTAATTAAAAAGGGAGACCGTGCATAGTACTACTACTACCCAGATGCTCGCCTGATTGATAAGGGACGTCGAGGCCGGGACTACTGCTACCCAGATGCTTTCCTGATTAATAAGAGAGGATGAGTCCGAGACTACTACCCAGATGCTTGCATGATTAACTGGCCGATGGTGTCAATCTTCCCTTCCTTCAATCTATATGATCATAGATATCGAAGATCACCTTCCTTGGCGAATAAATTTAAGTCTAACAAATGAATTACCAACCAAAAATGAAACCAAAGTGGAACAGGCCTACCCTTACCAACATAACTCAAGGCCATCAAACTTCGGAAATATGGATGATAGGGTGTTAATTGGGAAAGTTACTTCCTAGCTAAGGTTTAAATACCAAACTCTAATCTACTGTGTCATTCGACAGGAATCTAAGTCGGCAGGAATAACGTCGGGACATCTAAAGCAAGTTTCGATCTTTTTATACTAAGGCCATCATCCTCCTTAACACTAACATATAGGGAAAATAGTGCCACTAACATTAATAACAGCTAATAACAATAATAATAGCTAATAAGGAAGTTTTCATATGCTTTTGGCCACCCAAAAACCCCTATAAAGGTCTAAACATGATTTCTAAACCTAAGGTATGCAAATAAACTACCCAACCCCAAATACCAACTATTTCGACATGCTTTCACACAAATTGGCTCAACCTAATTCTAAAGAAAGGAAAGTTGTAGCCTACATGTAGGCTGATCACACATGCTTCAACTCAATCAGCCAGAGCTTTTACCTTTCAAACGCATCCACGCTGTTAAATATATATACACAACATCATTCTGGTCGTTTAGACACTAAATTCGCAAGAAACAAAGATGGATCAATTTCAGGTCCTAAAATGGAAAATGTGGATTTTGGATTCAAAATTCTGAAATTGATCCCAAAACCTAGTCCAAAACAACACCTTAAGCTCAACTAACAACTAGACTCATTTCGGGATCAGGAAACACCAAAAAAATAGATAAGCATCAAAATTCTAAACTTCAAGCTAAAAATAAGAAAGTAAGCAACAGTTATAGGTGATAAATTACAAGAAACAGAGTTCTAAAATCCAAAACCAACCATCCCACATTGATTCTTGTGGAATTCCACACAATTTAGACCCCCCCCCCCCCCCCCCAAATTACTGAAAACGGATCTTGAACGCCCGAGATACCATACCACCAAAATCAACCAAAAATCTATTCCAAAAATTCACTTTCTAGAAGCTAAAATGTATTTTTATCTCAAACAAATTTTATAATCAAGTTTTCAAGCTCACCACCGCATTCCTCTTGAAATTCCACCCAAAAATAGACCCTTGAATCGCTAAAATTGAGCTCAGTTTAAGGAAAACACCGCCCTTAGAAGTAAGGACTTGAAGCTGGTAGTGAACTTACAATATATCACGGAGTGCATCACTTTGTTCTCCATGATCATGGTGAATGGTGCTCTGGATCACAGAGCATAGAGAAAATGACCTCCGCGATCATGGAGGGTCCCCCGCATTTGTGAAGGTCAACCTAACTAGGCCTCCGCGATCGCAGACAAGATCCACGTTCACAAAAGCCAAGTTGGCCTGACCTTCGTGATCATGGCCAAGGGCCCACAATCGTGAAGAAGAGTTCAGTTGGCACCAGATATCAGCCGAATAGCTGATTTTCCTCAACTCTGAAATTTTTCATAGGGCACTCAGAATTCATCCAGAACCCTGTGCAAAATAATAGGCAATGCTATCTTTCCAAATTTAATGTTTCGAACTCACTGGCACCATTAAATGTTTCATACAAGATCATTACGACTTAATATGGGTCCCACTTTGTGATCATTTTTAGCTAAATTCCACAGTAGGGCTTGACACGAGTTTGAAAGCCTTGGCAATATAATGAATGGTCATTGTAAGCCAAGCTCAGCATTTCGAAGCTATTCGTCCTCAGAATTTTTATTTAGGCACATTTTCCAAAGATATTTACCAAAGTTAACTGTTGTCCAGTTTTAAAGGCTAAAATGTAAAACTAGATACAAACTCACACCGAAAGCCTAGATAACCATTCTTTTAGCCTAATTTGTTCATTCAGGAGTTGATGAAATAGTCAGAATTTCGGTCCTAAGCCATTACCTATATTTCACACCAAACTCATTTTTTAAGGTATAAGGCCTTCCAAAACATAGCAAATTGCACAACATCCAAACAAATGACAAAGTGACCGAGCTACCAGTGCCAGCAGGTCATAAATGATGTGGGGTCTCTATGGGAATTCTTAAAATAAAAAAATAACAAAGTATAGGTAAAATGACCCAGAGGGTCATTACATTAACTAGAAAGAAGATCGTTGTCATTATCTTGAGACTATTTGAATTGGGGTTATTTTTAAAAGATTGGTGAACTGTCTGGAGAATTATTATTGGGTTCATGTGGGTGTGTTTTGAGATTATTTATAGTTGGAGGAATGCAATCTAGACTTTAACTTCTTCATTGGTCTTATTTGTTGGAGGAAGACATTCTAGACTTTGACTTCTTTATTGATTTTATTTGTTGAAGGAATTGTTGTATTTATAGAGGAAAGTCATGTGATTGTCTTCAAACTATGTATATTGAAATAACGGTTTTTGTTTTTACTAATATTTTTTGTATTGAAAGGTACTACTTTAACTAGCATTTTAAACAAGTTTGTAGTGAAAGAAAGTACTGATGTAATAGTTAAAAGATTAGCTTGATGAGAAAAAACCACTATGACTTAAATTTGGTTATTTTTATAGATATGAACAGTTGAACCTTGTAAAAGTTATATCAACAATTACATTAGTGAAATGGGATTAATATTTTGGGATGCCACAATATAGCAAGAATATCATATAAATTGGAAAATGGTGGAATATTTAGGTTCCTTCAAATTTCTTGTTACATTATGTTTACAGATCTAAATACACGCACAAGTAACCATTTATAAGTGAAAAAAGGGCTTGAACTCAATAGATAACACCAAGAAATTCCTCCAATACCTAGTTACAAGGACTTGTTTGTATATTATAAGAGCTAAATAATAACACATAGTTCCTCTCAACCTTAGAGATGCTTAACAAATCATATATCCAAATAACAAGTTTGCATAAGCGTATATTGAGAGTATCTTAACATGCATGCTAAGTGTATACACTTCAACATATTAGTCTAAAGAGTATAAGATTAATATTTATTTGTTTATATAAGTGGAGATCTATACAAATGTCCTATTGTTTGAGCTTGCAAGAAAGACGATCTGATAGGTCCGATAGCTAGAAATAAGTTCTTTATTAATTGTTGGTGATGGAAGATATTGGAAACTAATAAAGTAGTAACTAGTACATAGTTTTTTGTTTTGGTAAATAAATAGTTTTTTATTAGCAGTAAGAATTACAATCTAAAAAAGAACTAAAGCTATAGCAAATTTATGTCATCAACAGTAGTATCTTACTTCAGCACAACTATAGAAGTCTATTCTATGTGATTACACAAGATAAGAATTAAGAGTTCTTAGTCTTAATTTCACACCTGCAAATGTCCAATAGTAGATCAAGTTCCGCAGCAAGTCGCCCTTGTAGTGAAGAAATAAGAGCTTGTTTCCGTAGAGAAGAAGCTCTAAGGTACAACGCACCTGGCATCGCTTTCTCTTATACAACCACTGATGGTAGGAGAGAACTGTTTTTGCTCCACTCAAAGGGTAGAGGCAAACTACTAAAAAGGAGTCATCCTCACTATCTTCTTAAACCCAATAGACCACCTCATTTTACTATCCATAGTTTGGTAAGAGATGCAACTGCTAGGTTGCCTAGAGGTGTTGGGACTAGAACTGAATTTGTTTTGGTGAGGGACTCACAGTTCATTGTTGAGGACATTACTGATTTACAACTTAATAAAGTTGTAAAAGGAACCTTGGACCGTTTGCACTATGAATATGATCCTTGTGCAAAATATGACAAGAACAATGTCTATGGACCTATTTACATGGAAATAGACAGGGTGAATATTTTTAATATGGTTCGAGTTGAACACTGAAATGAACTCTATAAACATAAGATTGAAGATTTTAGTTGTAATCATGTCTTTGTATTGCTGCATTTCTGCACCTACTAATCATCTACTCTAAGCATTTAAAAAATACAAGCAACACTTCTATCCCGAAGATGCAGCAATACAAAGACATGATTACAACTGAAATCTTTAATCTTTTGTTTACAGAGTTCAACTCGAACCAAATTAAAAATCTTCATCCTGTCTATTTCCATGTAAATAGGTCCACAGACGTTGTTTCTTGTCATATTTTACACAAGGATCATCTTCATAGTGCAAATGGTCCAATGCTCCTTTTACAAGTTTATAAAGTTGTAAATCAGTAATATCCTCAACAATGAATTGTGAGTCCCTCACTAAAACACAAATGTCAGTTCTAGTCCCAACACCTCTGGACAACCTAGCAGCTGCATCTCTTACCAAACTATGGATAGTAAAATGAGGTGGTCTGTTGGGTTTAAGAATATCGTGATGATGAGTCCTTTTTAGTGGTTTGCCTCTATGCCCTTTCAGTGGAACAACAAAAGATTTTTTACCATCAGTGATTGTATAAGAGAAAGGGATGTCAGGTGCGCTGTACATTAGAGCTTCTTCTCTATGGAAACAAGCTCTTATTTCCTCGTTACAAGGGCGACTTGCTGTAAAACTTGATCTACTATTGGACATTTGCATCTGATAGATACTTTAATAGAGTTTAACTCTATCATACAAACTTAGAATACAAAAAAAATGTAACTATTTCTAATATCCTATAGCCTCCTGCTTATAAAGTGTGATGCACAACACACTCATTAAAAAAACTCTACTAGACGCGGCTTCATGGACTCTCTCGGATACTTGAACCCTTTGCTCTGATACCAAGTTTGTCACGCCCGAGGAGAGAACCCTTGGCGTGGCAGCACTCAAAGACTATTGCTAGCCGCTAGAATTACTTGACCTCATCACATTAATTCAATCACAAACTAACAACGAAAGACATCAATGATCCAAGAAAACTTAATGAAAGCAATAACAATTCAATAATCAAAGGCCAAAAGATCTTTCAATCAACTAAGTAAGAATAGTATGAAAGAAACTAGCCAAAAATGACATTTAATCACAACACGACAGTTATTCTATGAAGCCTCTAAATCATCTGACTAAATGATGTCAGCAAAAGGTCCATGGCTACCTCAAAATAGAATAAAACAAGTCTATACTCAAAGCTAGAATAGAAACATGATATCCTCAAAAAGTAGGTGAGGACTCACTAATCAGCCGAATGCAAATGACTCTTCAACAAGGCGCCTTTTGATAACCACTAGTACCTGTCTCTGAATCATAAAAAGATGCAGGGCCAAATTGACGTTAGTACGTGGAATATACGAGTATATAAAATGGCAGAATGAAACATATAAAGGTAGAATAACATGAACTCAAAATAGCTCAACTCAAGAAGTAGGGAACTCAATCAGCAAGTCAAGAATCTAAAGTAAGAATATAGTGTATACAATGATCACTCATATACCATCTTATCCAATCTGCTCAGAGCACTATTAAGGCCCATTTAGGAGTTTCTTTATTTGATAACCATCACCTATGAGCCAATGATGATATAACAAAGCGATGTCATTGCCAAATCTTTCCAATACCTTGCAAGGGTAAAGAACATCTCATTAGTAGATCCACAATCAATAGTATCAAGTCCTCTTTTTGGGACAATAGGAAAACATCCAATTTTATGGTTCAATCCTCTTCTACCCTAGCTACGTAGTTATTAAGTTTGAGTTGGACTTAATCTTACTCAATTCGGTGCTCAATACTCCTCCCAAGACTCAAAATTCTCATAAGACATCAACTCTATGGTTAACTCATTGAACTAGTCTTATTGGACATTTATCAACTCGATTCATCACATCAACTATCAACTCTTTGGTTAGAAACATTTTTTTAGGATTAGCTTATGACTCATAAAGAATCTCTATTATGCATTAGTCCAACTCATAGTATTCAAGAAACAAAAGTTGATTTAAAGCATTTAGGAATTCTATAGACTCTTTAGGTTCAAATTATACACATGCATACCTATTTAAGTGTGATATGTTAAACTAACAAACATTCTTTCTAGGATTCATGTAGAAAGGTAAACTCATTTATTTCAAGTATTTAATTCATAAAAACTATAATTCATGCAAGATTATATAAGAATACATTAGGATTTAAGAAAAACCTTCAAGAACATTCATAGAAGATACTCAGTTCTTCCGTAACTCCATAAATTAGGGTTATGGGGCACATGGAAGAACACAATCCATGTTCAGGTTAGTGTTACACACCTGGAAGTTTTGATTTTTGTATTGGCTTTGAAAAACTCACAAGATCCCCTTGAAACCCTAGCATTTTCCCCATTGAAACCTTGATCTAACTTGGAGAATGTATTTTGGCATGAAAGAGTTGAATGGATATATTTAGTGACTTGTTTAGCTATAAAAACACCAAGTTAAGGCTTTGAAAGAGGGAAAAAGACTAAAATAACCCTTCTTAAACATACTTTCAAAGTCGTCCACATGTCAATTTACGGCCCGTAGAAACCCATTCGAAAACTTTTGAGAAATATTTTGGGGTTTCTTGATCCATTCCACGAGCCCAAACAATTGCCGGTAGAAGCATCTATGATCCGTAGTTGGGTCCGTCAAGTTAGAGGCTCAAAAATTGACTTTCAAAAGTTTTTCCACGAGTTACCAGGACAAGCTGTCATTCAAACCACGACCATAAGTCAGTTCGTATTTATACTCTACTCTAGCAGTCCGTAGTAAAACGATCATAACTTTTGACATTGAACTCAAAATGAGGTAAAATTAGTGGCGTTGGAAAGCTAATCAAAGAGCTTTTCATTTTGTAGGTCATAGTCCATCTTATTATTTGTATGCTAAAAGTTATGGTCATTTAAAGTTGACCCTTGCATAAGCTAATACGAAAAACTCAACCAATAGGAAAATTTTGAACTTGGCTCAGTATTAGAGGTCTCTTATGACCCTAATCCACTTCCCATATCTAACAATGAGTTTTGAAACATAGGTACATGTAAGAATACAACTATGGGGTGTCAACACCATTTTTCAGACATAGGTAGTATAAGTGCATTCAAAAGTTTTATTTCTCTCCAAGCTAGTTGCACATAAAGGACATTCCAAAAAATTGCCAACCCCCATCTATAAAGCCTTTCTGTTGTAGACCAATCTTTCCAACACTGCTACTTGAAATATAAAGAATTATTTTAGTGCTTCTAAGTTGTTACATACTAGTCTTCTCTATGGAACTTTAGGGAAAGATTCTTGCATTTCTATATATAGCTTCTGAATGGAAAAGTTTTTGCATAGAAAGATAATGATCATTATCATAGCCTGCTGAATCGAATCTATGGAAGGGAGACCCTCTATCCTCTTAATCTTTAAAGTAACCGGTCGGGGCGGGGATAAGCTTGCTTCTTCACAAGCCTATCCCCCCCAAAAAACCGACCCTGTAGCGCTAGCACTTCACGTTCTTTCTATTCCATCCCATTCCGGGATAGGCGTGGACAACTGGCATACCTTGAATCTAGCCTGCAATCCTTTCACACTTCTCTGATAAAATTTTTAGTTAGAGAGAGAGCTAACCGCTGCCAAAATGCAGCAGTTTTTCTTATATACGATAGCACCCCCTCTGCCCTCCTTGTTCAAGTAGTTCAAGAGTGGCCGGTAAGTGCTTTAATATGCGTTGGATATTGTACAGAAGTGCGATTGCGACTAATCGGGAGCTTGCGTATGTAAACGAAAGAGTAGACTAGCTCTCTCTCCAACTAGAAATTTTATCAGAGAAGTACGAAAGGATTGCAGGCTAGATTCAAGGTATGCCAGTTGTCCACTCCACTTTCAAGACCTAAGAATTTACCATCCTTACGGAAAATGGATATAGATGATAAGAATTTAGGTGCATCTGAGCACATAAACCCTTTTGGTAAAATTCCGCAAGGAAGGGTGACCAAGAGGGCGATTGTGGTTGCAGTCTGGTTAACTGCTTCCACAAACACCCAACCTGCTGATAGGTATTATATAATAGAAGAATCA